>VCII01000558.1:8727500-9242500 GCA_006030095.1 Triplophysa siluroides
GCTTCCTGCAGTGTGGAGACAGGACACTCCGTCTCTCCCACAAGGAACAATACGGCCAACGGCACAAGCAAACCCCAGGGCAGCAACCAGCTGATGAACACACTGAGTGAGTGTTGATCTGTACATTCACAACTGTAGAATTGTGTGTTGGCCAGCTGAACTATAGCAGAGGAGTTCTGACGGGTGCACAAAGCCTGTTTCAGTGGCTGCCCAGGTAAGTTTACGCTTGAGCAAACGTAAGAAAGGGGATTGGCTTAAAGCAGCGGCCATCGTGATTGGAACTAAACGGGCTTTCCCAATCAGCCGTGAGCGAAATGACAGAACTCACAGCTGATCATTTGCACTTCAACAGCTGATCATTTGCAACTTTTCAAACTTCACGTGCCAATGTTTGAAAGAAAAACAACAAAACATCAATTATTACGATTTATACCATGGTCTGTTTGAATGCTGGATTCTGAGTTTCTGATTGGCTGTGGAAGGTTGTGCGTTAAAAAAAAAAATAAACAAAACCCGTTTAATGCACAGTAGTTTCCCAGTCATTTTTTTGATCAATGTTGAAATGAACCGGTCTGATCACATCGACAACGGTACACATCATAACAGCGTTACTTGGCAAATGAATGATGGTAATAAGCGGGATAATCCAACCGGGCTAGCTGAGCTGCGCAATTAAAAAGGATTTAACCATGTACCCCAACTAATGATGCCAACGATTCTCATATAACAACTAGACATTGAATCGGTATCGGTAACGGGGTCCGACCACAGTCCCTTCCCGGCTCCCCCGTTTACCCGTCCCCTGCGTGAGCACGCGATCCCCTCCCTCCGCTCAAAACAGGCGTGTGAAATGTGTTTGTGTGGCGGTTTTTTTTTTTTGCGTTTAAAAACATCATATTTTCTGTGCTTGATACTAACCTGGTCCGTGTATGTCTGAGATGGATAACGCCTATGTCTGAGTGGATAAACGCCTCTCTCTTTCATCTTCATTTCATATGAAAAACGAACGCCTCTTCATTCATTGTCTTTGTGTTCTATTCAAAGGGATCATGTTCAAGGGCTGTGAGATGGGCTGTTACTGTTGTGTGCTTGTGATGAGCCGCCGCCGCGGTCCAAAAACAGATAACTGTATTCCATGGGCACTTGCAACTAGAAACTGAACATTGTGCTTTTGCAAAATAAGAAAACTTACAGATGCGCTCCCCGTCAAATCTTTCCTTTCCTTTCATCCTGCAAATCCGCTTTCCTTCCTTTGAACTTCTAATACATCCTGCTGGCCTGCGGCCTCACAAAGAACTGAACCAAGACGACGCCGCAGCATATTTGTCAAACCACAGGTCCAGTTGTCAAATGTCAAAACCAAAAAAAAAACAACAGTCACCAACCGGCGCGTTTCCAATTCACATTTCAGTGTTCTTCATTTCATTAAACCACATTGTGTTGTCCCCACACCAATCACCGTTTTCATCAATGCATTCAGTTCACTTTCAAATTCCATTCAATCACTGTCACACATTCATTTCAGTTCATTCAATCAGTCATTTCATCACATCACACATTCAAATCAGTCATTCAATCATCATCACACATTCAGGTTCATCATTCATTCACAACCGTTTTCAAATTTCATCATCAGTTGTTGTCACCGTTTCAATCATTCAGCAATCATCCTGTCACCCAAAAACACCCAATTGTGTCAAAAGCCGTCCATGTTGGTCAAAACACCGTGGTGTTCACCGGTCACCCCAGCAATTGTTCATATCAACACCCGTTTCAGTCATCACAATCATTCACAGTTCATTTTCAATGTCCATCATTTTTCATTCAGGGGATTCCATCAATTCATTCATTGTCACCAAAACAAGACCACATTGTCAAAATATGGTTTCACAACAACCAAACGCAAACCCCATGTCACACAATGCCGGGGATGTCATGTCCAACCATTGTAAAATTGTCACCGGTTTCAATTCAAACATTCATTGCATTCTGTCATCTTTTCACACGGTTCATCAGTCAAAGGGGGAATTCACTTTCAGATTCAATTCGATCATCAACATTCATCATTCAAAAATCATCATTCAACATTTCATCATTCAATCATTCCAATTCATCATTCATCGATTCATTCACAATTCAATGTTATCAATCATCATCCTCACAACAGGGTCAGTCCATCGGCAGCATATTGTTCATGTCCACAACCGGGGGGGGTTTCATTCAACCGGAACATGTCAACCCAAAAACCCTAATCACCAACTGGGTCCACACCGTCACCAGAATCAAATCAACACAGTTGTCAAATCATCATCAACCATTGTACAACACACCAGTCACAAACCCCATTGTCACAGAATCACCATCAACACCAAAAAAACCTCACACACCGGTTTCAAAATCACCCGTTTCATTCCAAGCATATTGTCAAGCCCACGTTTCAATCATTCATATGTTCATGTTGTCATGGCTATTCAATCATCATTCATCAGGTCAGTCATACACCAGTCATTCTTCATCACACGTTCACTCACTTCCCTCCTTCATCCACCCTTTTTTCATTTTCATTCAGCATCTCATCATGTCGATCATCTTCATTTCAATTCATTTGTCATGTCATGTCACCGGAGCATTTGTCATCATCACCATTGTTATTGGCATATTGGTTCATCACCTGTCAACCATCATTGTTCGTGGTCAGGGCCATTGTCACATCAAAACCCAAACCGCAGTCCAAAACACAACCCACTATTCAGTCAAGGCATATTGTCAACAAAAAAGCATATTGTGTCATCATTTCACCCCACCTACCGTCAAGTTGTCACAATCAAAGTCCACACCATTGTCAGGTCCAACAATTGTCAAATTCAACCACACCAACGCCAATGGTCACCCCCATATGGTGTCACCCAAAAACAAGTCAATTGTCAGGTCACCCTGTGTCAAAGCAAATGTCAAATCAATTGTCCAAATCCAACCGTTTCCATCCATTATCATATTGTCCACACACAAGTCATCAAAAAGTCAAACGTTGTCACCGGGTCATGTCCACAAATGTCCCAAAACACCGCGATGTCATAAAATTCAAAAACCAAAATCAGAACAAACAAATGGTCCATCATCAAATCAAACCAAACATGGTATTGTCACTCCCCTGTCAAATCCAACCCTTGTCAAAAAACCTCACCGTTCATCAATCAGGTTTGTCATTCATTCAGTCATGGAAAAAGCCATATTGTCAACCAATTGTCACTATTGTCAACAAAAAAAAGGTCCAAACACCCTGTCATCAACAAAGGCATCTTTCATAGTCATCATGTCATTCAAAATTGGCAATTGTCAATCCACAAAAGTTCAAGAAAGGTCCCATCACGTTTTCATAATTCATTGTCACATCAGGTCAAAAAAAAACACAAACAACAACCGGCATCAAATTGTCGAAGAGCGGGGGCGGGTCTGTTCCCCGTGTTATCATCACCAGATCCGGTTGCAGGGGCCAGCAACACCCTTTTTCACTCACATCAATTTCAATTGTCATCAATTGTCATGTCAATTTGTCCATTGGGTCAACCAAATTGTCACCAACCGGTTCAGTTTCATTCATTCAGTTCAGTTCAGTGTCAGTTCATTCACCAGCATTCATTCAGGTTCAATTCATCATTCAGTTGCATCATGGTCAAATTGTCATTGTTCCACCGGAAATCAAAACTGTCAACCAAAAAGTCACCGATCAGATGTCCTCAACCCCTTCAGCCAAGGGTATTGTCAAAATGTCAACAACAAAATCAAAAAAACACCTTGTCACGGGCGTTGGGTCAGTGGTCATTTCATCGACCCTTTCCCATCCTTTTTGTTGTTGCCCCCCCAACACCCGACCCAATCAGTTCCACAGCATCCCGGCCAAATCACCCCCATTGTCGGCGCCCCTTTTCCCCTTCACTTATTGTCAATCACACCTCGACCAGTCACAGGTCAACAACGTCACCCCACAACAACAAAGGTCAACAAATCAATCAAAACTCAAAGTCCATCAAGGTCCAACCGTGTCAACCAACCGTTTCAGGTCATGCCATTTTCAATCACAGTTTCACATGTCATTCATTCATCATTCACTCATTCCATGTCATTTCAGTTCATTCATTTCATTCACCCTTTTCTTTTTCGCTTTTGTTGGGGGGGATGCTGATCATGATTGTGGGGAGGGAGAGGGAAAGGGGGGGGGGGGGTTTCAACGGATTATATATTGAAAAATGGCCAAGTCTTGTATAGCGAAGTGGTTATGATAAGAAGACGAACCGCATCTAGGTCTCGGGGGAAGAGAAAAAGAAAGGGGGGAGGGGAAAACAACGTACAAATACTCGGTGGCGTTGGAGGCAGGGGGGTGGAATACTCAGTTTGTGGTACAACAATATATAGGTTAAGTTAAATGGGATAACTAAATGAAAACCTGTTAAGTTGGTGCCTATCAGCTGCACCTGTGGTCGCTGGGGAGGGGAATAGGACAGTGTCTGAGGCGACGAGTGTATGAATTAAAAGAACGGGACGGATGGGGCCTTGTCCAGTGTTATGGATACAACGTAAGTGCCAAAAGGAGAAGGTGTGAAAAAGTAAAAAAGAAAGGGGGGAAGGGGGGTATTATAAGTAAAAAGGAACACGCAAGGTCGACGATCAGGCCTCAGCTATTCAGTCAAGTGTATAGTCTTAAAATGTTCCTCGTAGCAATTCTGTACATAGAAGCTACCTCGTGCTATTTCTTGCTGTGGATTTGAGAATTGGATACTACATGTTAGTTCCTGTGGGATACTAGACAAATGCTGAGCGCCCGAAACCGAAGAACCAGAGGAATATATGTTAATTATGCACAGAGATATTAAAACGTTATACATGGCAACCTCCACCTGGACCCGCAGGCCTAATTTAAGTTTAACATTAAACTTCTGAATTCTGCACAAATGTTGAGGGCCGTGTTGTGAAAAGGGCCTATAGACAAACGAAGCCCTGATTATTATAAATACACCGCTTCAAGAAGTTTCTTTTACTGGCATGTTGATGAGGAAAACAAAGAGCTGCTGTGAGCTGCCAGTGTTAATCTTTTGTAGATCTTTCTTTTATAATATTCTATACACCAGGCAGTAGATTTTTCTCAGGAAGAGAATAAAATAAGTCAAATAAAGAGAATTGCAATCACTTTTTTTACTTCTTATGGCTTATAAAGATATCCAGTGTGTAGAGTGTCTGTAGTGATGTGCTGTTGTTTCGTCAGGAAACGATCTTCAGCTGAGTGAATCGGGCAGTGACAGTGACATGGAGTGATCTTCTCTCTGACGTCCTGCTATTGCACATGAAGTGTTTCACGTATGTCGTTTTGCAGTGGTTTGATCTGTAGTTTAACAGGAAGATGTTCCAGAAGGTTTGGAGAAGAATGTCTTTTAGATGTGTATGTAGATTTGGTTTTAGTGACGTTTTCTGAACAGGTAAGATTGTGTAAATCTTTGTTCACCTTTTGCACTGTATGGTTTTAAATGTTCATTGGTCATTTTATAAAGTTGTAATATCAAGTTCACTAGTCACATGTTTATTTGTTTTTCTGTGTTTATTGTGACAATTGGCAATGCCTAAAGCTGTCCGATTTTTATTGTTTCTTTTTTTGTTGTTGAGGTCAAATACAGATGATGTCATTATTATTTTCAAACTTATTAATATTATTACTTTCATTTGTCAAAGGCTGACTTTGGAAATTCTACTGCTTCAACCAATATACATGTGTATGTAAATACAGTGTAAGATGACAAGATTCAATGTGTTCAATGTAGGCGTAGTTATGACTATCTGATGTCTTTCTGTTGTCACTGCTCTAGGTTTAGTATCTCGTCAGCCAAATACAGAAAAATGCAGAAATATGTTTTGCATATATATATGTATATGTGTATTTTTCACAAACTCTGACCTTTCCCTAACAAAAAGCATAAATGAGAAGGAGCAGCTCATGACACTCAATAAACTCAATCCACTGCCGTTCTTTTCTATTGGATGACTGTAGTGTGTACGGTATTAGTAACGTCTCCACAATGTCTTACGTTCACTCACACACATACTTCAGTCTGCGGTTGATGAGCACCAGTATGACTTAGATACATACGCACACATTTTAAGGTATATACACAGTACACGTGAGATAACAAAGAGAGTTGTCCCAACTGAATACAAACTTGATGGCGCCTTCCAATCTTTTTTTTAAATAAAGCAACAGACCCTGTGTGTACACGACCTTAGTTTGAAACATGCAATAAAAAATGAACCTGGTCCCCTTAATATTTACCTACAGATCTTTTATAAAAACAGACATTGAAAAGAAACAGAAAAACAGGGCCACGTTATAACTCCAGACTCACCATCAGTCGGCTCAAGGCATCAGAGTTGAATCTGTCAGACTCAGATGTTTGCTCGGGCCGGGGGGATGTGTGCAGGAAGACCCCTTTGAAACGGTCTGTTCTCGGTCAGGTGATCACCGCACAGGTGTCGGGTCTGGATGGACGAGCGTCCGGCAGCAGCAGTCCAGAGACATGATCGGATTCACTCGGGTCTCAAGGTCCTGGATGAAAGGCGCTTCACAGCCTTCGATGTCATTTTAAAGAAAACAGGGCCACTTCTTTAGGACACGGGGGTCTGAAACACAAAAGAACAAACACATCTGTGAGCACACATGAGTGATTATAAGGATTGCTACAACTAATCCATACAATCATAAGAAAGTGACTTTAAAGCAGTGAAAAGGCTCAATTCTTTCAGGAAAAACTGTAACATCAGCCATTCTGCTCTTGAGATATTAACCTGAATCTGTGTCCGCTGGTTACTGAAGCCAGGAGGGACCACTGACAGGCCGGATGAACACGCCACAGACGTCAGGTCTGGATCAGAGAGGTTCCTGGAGGTACGATCGCTCGTGGATGAAGAGCCGCTTAATAGCCTCTCAGGTTCTCTAGAAGGAACCATGGAGTCCTGACCGCTTCTTCTCTTTGACATGATGTTCTGAAACACAGGAGGACAAACAGTAAACTATTAAAACACAACAATGAGCAATTATTGCTAGAGTTTATTCATGTGTTTGCCAGCCAGTGACGTTACTTTACAGAAGTGAAAGAACACAAATACACATAAACTACAGCAGAGATCACAGGGCAGACTGCATCCAATAATAATCTATAACCCAGTTTTCACCTAGTTGGTGAATATAACTAGTTAGTAATAAATAACTACTTTTGGTCAGGTATACATTTTGTGAATTATTCTACTTTTAATTCAGAAAGTTGTGTCTCCAGATCATCTTTGTTTCTGGGTTTCTTTGCAACAAATTTGCGTAAACACTGTTGAAATAACAGCAAACACAAAGAAAAAGGTAAACCGCCCAACTAAAAGAAAACGTGATCGCCATAACGGTGACCAAACATTAGAATAAAACATTAACATTCTCATTAAGAGCTCGTGTAGAGGTCTGACAGAAATCAGGTGAAGCTGTTTGTGGAGTTGGTTAATATCTAGAGATGTTTCTTTAACTTCAGTTGATTTTATGTGAGGCTGTGGCTGAAGTCAGTCGTGTTTCTCTTTGCTTCAGTGATTCTTCTCATTATCATCAGGTGTTCATCCCTAATGCTCAGTCATCACTTCATTAATCACCTTATTATCTCATTCACTTTAACTCTGATTCAGAGTTACTTTAACTCTCTTTAGAGTGGGACCAAATGTTCTCTGAGCAGAGTTCATTTTACTCTGGGGATTTTGCTATGTACAGCCACGGAATACATTAACAGTCATTTTAAACTTGTTACTGGTGACCCACTGCACTGCACAGGTGGCACGGCTCCCTTATCTAACACACCTGACTCAAATCATCCGATCTTTAAGGGAGAGATCCATGAACTGAAGTAAGCGTACAAGTGAAGGGAGACGTAAGGATTGAAAACCACTGCATTAAGAGACCATTTCACTCATTTGAAAATGGACTATTTCTAGGAATGTGTTTAGTTAAAAGGGTCCTTTTTGTTTCATTCTATGAACTACTAACAATATTTTCCCAAATTCCAAATAAAATATATATAGTTTCTCTTTGCATTTATTTGCATAAAAATGAAAACTGAACAATTTTCTGTCATCTTGAGCGACTTGTAGTCCTACATTTCCTGTGAAATTACAGGCTATAAGAATATTTCTAATAAAGTGTTTTCCCATTTTTCTTGTAAATTTGCTGTCTTTGTAATTTTACAGATTTTGACTGTATTTCAGAAATAAACTGTAAAAAAAGTATCTAAATCTAATATAAAAAATAAAAATCTGTTAAAAAACTGTAACATTTCAGTCAAATGACGGGTGAAAATAACAGAAAAGATGCTCCGAGACCTCAAATACTGCAAAGAAAACAAGTTCATATTGACATTTAAGCAATACAATTCTACATGTTTTTAGGAAAAGTGGATTTTGATCTCAGTTGTCATGCTGTCATTCTTTCACATTGACGTTGGATGACTTCATGTCACTCCTGAGGTTTGATTTTGTTTAAACTTAAACACTGGACAGCACACAATACATCTAGAAATGACATTTTTGAATGATCTCTTAATCTTTCGGTGAATGTGCAGGTTGTGTTTATCTCAGCGTGTGCTGTGTTGTCCACAGAGTCATGTGGTGTACTGCTCTTTCAGTGTATGGACACATGACATGATGTCAAATGATGTCTGCTCAACACTTGTGTATTTCTGTTCTCAGTTCAATTCAATTTTCTATAGTGCTTTTTATTTTTTCACACGTTTGTTTTTTGAGACACTATGAATAAATTGCGTAGATTCATTAGGTAAAGACATAATAGAGACAAATAAATCTATGAAGCTTTTCTATCACTTGGAGTCCTCAACATCTTTAACTTTTTCTTCTCTTAATCGTAACATCAGGACAATAAAGTTTTCTTTCCACAAGACGTCACAGTTGTGATCCAGTAGGTTCACAGCGTCTGGATTACATTTGCATGGAGATGCATCCTATAGGTTCACATCCAGCCTTGCCACTGACCCGTTTACCACCATTCATATCATAAAACATTGTCAATTTCCACAGTTACCATCCCGGAACAAACAATATCTTGCCCAGCAAAGTTGACTTTATCATGAGATATGACTTATAAGGGGTTTGGAAAATGAAAAACCTGCTTTGATGAAATAACGATGAATATTTCTGTTTAGTAAAAGTAGTTTTATTATGTTAAATAAGAAATAACCCAGTTTGGGTCAATGTAACTCAGTACAGCAAGAAGTTCCTCTTTACATCAGAACATGCAGCTCTGCCAGAGAGTGACCGATCCTCAGCAAAATACAATCATTTGCAGTAAATAAAGAACCCAGATTATAAAGAAATAAAGCAGGTGTGTGAATCTACTCCAGTGCTGTAACTCAGGGTTCAGCATCCAGTAAGTCTTTCATTTCTCCAACATAACACCAGTCCATGAGATCTCTGTCATCTGCATTCACCCAGTGCTGACAGAGCGAGAGAGCCAAACATCTGAAGACCAGTCGTGACCCATCTGCTGCTCTCTATACAACTCAATGACTGACCGAGTCCTCCAGCAATCCGTACTTGTCCTCAAGTATCTTCAGCGTAGCAGAGAGAGCACTGCAAGAGACACGTGTGAAGCACGACAACAGCTGTAACAAATGCGTCACTAATATTCTACGAAGTGAATCCTCTGCACCCCTCACAACAAAACCATTACACATAGATTACACACAATATTTAGAAAGAGTCCGAGCATTTTCATTGGCTGTGTTCCTCACCAGCCAGGTCTGATGATACGGAATCTGCCGCACACAGACAGATCTACTACTGTAGAACCCAAACGACTTCTGTCTGCAATTGGGCCGCCGTCCACCACCACGGCCAGACTGGGCCACAGGTCCTCAAACTCCTTCAGAAAGAAAACTCATGTTTTCACAGCGTGCACTCCAGGAAACACTGGGTTGATCATGTTTGGATGATGTTGTCGTGTACGTACGTGCACAGAGAGCGTGCTGGTGTGTGAGCTGACGTTAGCGCTGGTGAGAGCGAGCGGCTCAGCGCACGTCTGACAGAGGCGTCTCATGAACGGATGGTCTGGGATACGGACTCCTATGAGCTACAGGACCAAATCATCATGAAACACAAACGCATCCGTGAAACATAAGCTGCGACACACTCACCTTGGTGAAAGGATTGAGATCACGGTTGAGGGCGGCGGATCTCTCCAGAACCAGCGTCACAGGCCCGGGCAGCAGATCTCTCAACAGATCCTCCTTCACAGACACCTTACAGAAACTGAAATCACCAGTCACACAGACTCAAACACATGAATGTACATGACACGCAACCATGTGAAAGCAGCTGATCTCTCGACAGCTTTCTCAGGGGTCGTCATACATGTTGACCAGCGACCATCTATAAACTGAGACATCAGGGTGCTGGTTTCATTACTGAAATGAAACAGACCTGTAAATGTCCTGTATCTCCCCCACACAGATGGCCAAAGGTTTGTCTCCATTCCTGCCTTTGATGTCATAAACTCTCCGGACGGCGTCTGAGTTCTGAGCCACACAGGCCAGACCGTAGATAGTGTCCGTGGGCACAGCCACAACCTGCCCAGCTTTCAGAGCCGTCACTGTACACGGCAACACTTCCGGCACATCTGTGTTCACAGGAAATAAAACAACAAGTTTACATTTACATTTATCAGACACTTTTATCCAAAGCGACTTACATTGCATTATCCTATACATTTATACATGGGTATGTGCAATCCACTGCAATGCTCTTACCACTGAGCTACAGAAAAGCAACACACACACACACACAAATTGAGGTGAAGTAAAACAACACACACACACACACACACACACACACACAAATTGAGGTGAAGTAAAACAACAAGTGAGACACACACACACACACACACAAATTGAGGTGAAATAAAACAACAAGTGAGACACACACACACACACACACAATTGAGGTGAAATAAAACAACAAGTGAGACACACACACACACACACAAATTGAGAATAAAACAACACACACACACACACAGAGAGAGACACACACACACACACAGAGACACACACACACACACAGAGACACACACACACACACACACAGAGACACACACACACAAACTGAGGTGAAATAAAACAACAAGTGAGACACACACACACACAGAGTGACGTCTCACTTGTTGTTTAATTTCACCTCAGTTTTGGCCCCACAGAGACACGAGAGACACGAGTGTTGGTGTGTATTCAGGTTTCGGTCCCCACCGGGACACACAAACAAGGCGTCACTACAGTCCGACACAAACACAATCTGCACACTAGCAGGTCATTACAGTTCGGTTCACATGTCAGAACCTAAACTAGGACTGGAGGTAACAGATCTCTGTGATGTGATGTGATGTGATGTGATGTGTCATACTTCACCATGAGTGTGTGTCTTCAGCTCGTCTGACAGCCGCAGGACTCTCGTCTTCAGCTCTTTACACATGTCCACACTTTTATTCAGGCGATCACGAGCGGATGAAGAGTGACTGAGGAAGCGTGTGATGGTCGTGCAGATGACCCGAGAGAAGCTCATGAAGTGCTAAGAGCGCCGCCGCACGCGCCACATGCTTTCACTTCAGAATACAAGTCCTGTTACGGAAGTGATCAAATAAAAGTCTCTGCAGCGCAGTCTTTAGTGCGGAAATAAGACAGACTTTACCGTTTCTTATGAACTATTTTAACAGGAATATGTTGGCAAGTGCGAGTGAAACTGGTAGAAGGAAACTGAAATTGAGGGGAGAAGTGACGTTGCTGGTAATTATGTTCCGATAATATAAACGTTACTGTTTCATGAATCTGTCACATTTTTGAATAGTTAAATAAAAAGATTTGAGAAGAGTGTCTACCTCAAATAAAATAAGGGAGAGTAGGGAGTGAGCAACAAAAACTTTTATTCATGGTTAAAAAAAAGAAAGAAATTATGATTTTTCGTAGACTTTTACAGAGCGATGCTCAGACTGATTAGCGTATGACATCACAGTCAGTTAGTACCGCGAGAGCATCGAGAGCATAAGCGGTCTAATCACGCGATACTTTGATGTCAAACGCTGATCGGGCTGCGCAGCGTTGCAGCACACCCAGTTCATGCGTCAGGCACTTAATTAACACCCATAATTAACATAATTCATATTCGGTTAAGTCTGACGTCACGCACCACCATATCTATGGAAGGTCATATACTGTTTCGGTGTCCAAACCCTCAATAAGTTGCTATAGGCTAACAACTAAAACATGCTAATAAACGCACATGGCGAGCTTAAAACCGCGATCTTAACCTTTATCTTCATAACAGAATCTCCACGTGGTCAGTCAGTGATTGATTCTTCATAATTTATTCAAATATTGCTGTCGGAGAGTCCGTAAACCTGGAGACTGTGTGGCGAGTTATGCTCCGATTAAATAAGCGATGTGAGTAAACGGTGCTCATGAACAGCTGTTTAAATATAGACCCGGAAACGGTGTTACGTCAGCACTTAACAACCGAATAATTAACACTGATGAATAATTACGCAATGAGATAATTGATATAATTACAGCCATAACTAATGAATATAATTAAGGACGCTGTTATAAAAAGTTTCTGGATTTTTTCAACGCACAACCAACAAACATGGAGTTAAGTGCCGGTAAGACAGTGAAAGGAACTGCTTCAAAGGGAAAACACATTTAAATATATTCAATGTTTCCTCCTGTCGTTCCCACAGATGCAAACAGCCATATGAGAGACGTTCCCTCAGAGCAGGTACAGTGATTTCATTGAATTAGTCCTTGTGAAGTCATGCTTTGATTCTATTGATGTGTAATGGGTGAAGCAGTGTTCCTCCAGCACCTCTGGGAGTCAACTGGATGATCGGATTGCTGACGGACAGCAGCAGATTGAACTCTGCACTATGATCCTTGATGACCTTCTGCAGATTCAGAGAATAATTAAGGTAAGTCTATAATATCAATCCATACATGAACATCTAGTGTCAGAAACACTGCCCATATATATATATATATATATCTCTGCCTTTTCATAGGAAAGAGGACTTGAAAACGTGACACGTCAAGGACTGGATAACTGAACCGTTTCTCTTTAATCATAATGGTGTCTGCTGGTATGTGTTAATAAAGTCTTGATGTGTTTGATTCAAGCAACATGTGTATTAATGCAAGGAGGCAGACAGGATTTCACTGGTATTGTATTGCTTTTTGATTCAAAAAGTTATTACTCTGCCATAATACTTTATACAAAACAAGCATATGAGGGGGAAATCCATATTACACATTCTCTTTAAAAATACAGATCTTTACATGTACAGTTTCCTCACACTTTGGGTAACAAAAGCAGTTCTCTCCTTTAAAAGTCTCCCCTTTAACCTCCAAAGCTTGTGAGACTTCATTCATCCATAAACTCATTTACTTCAAATGTCAAGCGTCCTCTAAAGCAGGAATAAATATCATCATGTGAAGGAATGCATGTCTACAACCTGCAACCCGTCGGTTTGATGCCTTCAGATGGCACGAGACGGGTGAAACAGCAAGAGTTTACAGCACAGAAGAGGAGCGCAGGGAATGGAGGCGAAAATAAAAAGTGTTTTACAATAAATCCAAAAGGGTTAGTGGGTGACGTGAATTACAACCTACATAAGCAGCAGAAGTTGAACAGGGACAATAATAAAGAACATTGCAATGCCCAGATTCACATCGTAAAATTATTCAAAGCAACAAAACTGTGTGTGCAACATTATGATGGCAACAAAAAAAGGCTTGTACACAAAGTCAGCTTTTTCTCTAGTGATGACTTGCATATGGTTAAAAATGACCATTGACAAATGAGAACATGTGAGGGAGGTCCAGCCTTTAGTGCTTCGGTGTCTTGTCTGTATTCAATGTTGCATAGTTACATATTTTCGTTAAAGTGAATTTGGGTAAATCTTCAATCATTTCCTTGTATAGTTTCATCATTAATGATCCGCTATAGAGGAAGTGTTCATTCGCTCAGGTACACACAGCACCCGCATATGAACACTCGCAGTGGACGATATTCAATTCGGCTGTCATTCTAAGCCAAACATTTTGATGCACGATGACCTACTGATGTTATATACCGAAATAAAAAAATGGATTTGTTTTTGGCACGGGACATAAGGCCAAATGTCCAACAAGGAGAGACGTCAAGTTTCATGACATGACGTGGAAAGTCACATATTATGATTGACACGAAAGAACCCAGGGACGACCAGGTAAGGCAAGTTTTGTCTAACGTGAACAGTCTGTCTGTGTTTCTATGTGGGAAATGACATACATGTGAAGAAGCAGAGGTGCATGAGAGATGCACGGACGTCATTTTCTGATTTCTCATCTTTCTGTACAAAAATACAAATACAATCTAAAGGCTTAAAACATGTCACAATTCAAAGCCATTATTTACACGATGTCCCGCTCTTTAAAACCTCTGTACAGCAGTGGCACGTGACTGAGGTGACACGGCGTTCACCGGTTCGGCTGAAGCGTGGCTGGGTAATGCACGTCAAGCGGGTTCAGCTTTAGGAACCAATGAACGCAGCAGACACACAAAAGGATAATAAAGCACTGCACTGTATCCCTGAGCGACTCGCATCCACACTCACGCCGGTTTAAAACCAAAGAAAAAAAGTGCAGGACTGCGCCAACGAGAGGCAGGAAATATACCGATTTGTAACAACCAATGAGAATCCGCGAGCTCAGAGGAAGATGTCAGTGATTGGCTGTGGAGCGTGACGGGACCATCAAGCACGCTGATCCTCTGTGGTCCCCCAATTCTCCAGAACGAAATGCAAAAACCACCCATCATCCTCAAAACCTAAATCTAAATTCAGTGCGTCAAACTTCATTTCAAACCAGGGGGCAGGAAGAGGGTAAACGTGCTTACCGTCCCAAACATCACGTCACAACTCCAAAATCCTAATCTGGCTTTAGGAGTAAAATATAAACCATTCAGGTATGTTCTTTTCTGGCTTCACCTAAAGAATATAAACTGGAGTTAGGAGAGAAAATAAGTGTTCGACATTTAGTGACGGGGAGCTACATTTCTCTAACAATTATGTTTTTCAATAAATTAACATATATAAAATTAAATACTAAGTTACAGGCAGCCAAACAAACCTCGGAATTACATTTAAAAGGCAAGTGGGTCACTGAACTTCAAATACCTCAGAAATCACATAACCACCAGTCAACGACTGCAGCCTTCCTAATAAATTACACGTCATAAAACAGGTGAATGTGCTGGGATGTCTCAGAACGTGCAGTACATTCTCACATCAATCTCATGGGTTTCAACTTATAAACTCAAGTAGGGTTTGTTTGGGATGATCAATCATCTCCTGTGCACATCTGCAATCCTTCCAAAACCTTTGAATACCTCCACACCACACGAGGGCTCGCTGAACTCTCTTCTGAGGCTCAATGCAGCGAGTGTAGAAACCTCTTTACATCCGACTGCCCTCGCTTAAAAAGTGCACCAGAACACACAAAATGGATGACAGAGCTACCCATCCGTACACGGCGGGGTCTAGCTCGGAGTATTCTGGGTGGCGCTGTTGGAGAGCTCGTCGGCCACCATCAGCAGCACCTCAATGTTTTGGGTTGTTACCGGACTGAGCAGGTCTGACACATCTATGCTGGCCGTGCCATCGGCGGGGGGGTTGGCGGTCGCCGGCACGGGGGCTTCGACGGGCTCCTTCACTGCCGGGCAGCACGAGGGAGGAGTCTGAGGGAGGGTTGGTGGTGGAGGAGGAGGAGGAGGTGGAGCCGGGGGAGGTGATGTGATCTTGTCTTTAGCCGAGTCTCTGCAGGCACAATGACACTGACACGACTCCTCCTGCTTTATGATGATAACCGGCAGACTCAGTCCGATCTGCTGCACCGCGCTCCCTGAGACACCGAGCAAAAACAGACATTTTCACATCACATATGACCGTGATCAGAGAACACGAGTTAGAGGTGGTCTTACCAGGATGTCCGCCGACCGGTATGGCTGTCGTAAAAAAGACCTTCTCCACTTTTGGGCCCTGAAAACGAAAGCCAACACACTTCACTCAGTATCGGAACAAACCCACATAACAGATCACAGAAATGTTTCAGCATGATGTGTTAAATGAGCCCGACCCGGATAACAATACTTTTAGCCTTAAAGCAACACTTTGTAGATTTTCAACCTTAAAGTAATGTCTCTGAAATGATTTCAGTGGTAGAACGACTCTTAACTGGACGTGTTCTACTGCCGCTGCCACCTGAGCAGACTCACAGCGGCTACAAGCCCACTCTGTGAGGTCTGTGTTGGGCTCGGTACACACGTTCCCTGCCTGCAGAAGAGTTTCCAAACCACGTTTCTGCATTCACCCGTTCCATTCGCTCAGTAAACAAATTCACTGTATGTGCGGCCCACGCGGAAGCTTACACAGATACTTTATTTACGACACTGAGAACAGACAACTGCGCTTATCAACCACATGGAGGAGCCGTGAGCAAAAGTTCTGAAGTGTGGCTTTAAAGGTGCAGTTTGTAAAAACCGCCGCTAGAGGGCGCACGATCAAAACGACAACAATGCCGTAGCTTGAAGAGGGAATGATGGGATCACCGCTGATGGTCATCAATCAGACGGGAACGAGAAGTCATGTCAATAACTGTGGTCCATATATAAGTGATTGCTCGAAACTGGCTTGCTAGACGCTAGACACCACTTCTGCTTTTGTCCACGACACTGTCATGCGGTTTCTACGTCAGTGAAGGCGGTAATGTAGGGGAACGCGGATATGACGCCATTGACAGTTGACTGCACAGCCAGTGTTTAGATGGCGATTTGCTCACGATTAACAAGTAGTTGGAAACATTTGAGATATTGTAAGTACTCAGCCGAACAAAATATATAAATGTGTTTAGCCTAGTGTTTTTTTTTTATTTTACTGCAAAATTGTTACAAACTGCACCTGTAAGATGTTTGGTGAATACAGGCCCAGTGCTCTTACAAACTACAAACATTCCTGCTTTGAAACTACTCAGATTTCCTGAAGCATCACTCGCACTAAACCTGGAGCTGTGATTGTATAACACGCATGAGCTGACCTGTAGATCAGGATTTTGCTGTGCGCCTCTGGCAGTGCTGAGGATCCACTGCAGGTTGTGATCGGACATGACGATGTTTGGCTGCAGGCCGAGAGTGGGCGGGAGGGTTATGGTGGGAGGGGCAGGAGGCAAAGGGGCCGCCTCCGTCGTCACCGCCGGCGCGGCCGCCGTCTGAGCCGTGTAGTGCTGGCCAGCTGAGGGTATCGCTGGGGTGGGCACTTCTGGTGGGAGTGATGAAGTGGGTGGGGCAGAGGGGAAAGGCGTGGTCAATAATGAGCTGCTGGCAGCAGTGGGAGGGGCCGGCACAGAGGGGCATGTCGTGGGCGGAGCTTGAGCCTCTAAAACAGGAGCTGGGATGGAACAGGATGAGGTTGATGAAGTGGACTGAGGGAAGTGTGTGGAGGCGTCCGAGACGGCTGACTGAGGCGATGACTCGAGACCAAAAGACTCAACGAGGTTATCTGCAGGAACAGAGGCGCAAAATCACACTGATGTACAGGACGTTGTGGTGGCAGACATTTCATGTCTAAGGCTGCAACTAACAATTTTAATTGTCGACTAACGATTATTTTTCCCATTTATCTAATAATGATTTTATGGATTACCATTAATACTTTGGCAAACTTTCCAATGGATAATAAGTTCTAGTATTTTCTTACATTATAAAGCATATCATACTTTTTACTCCACTGCATTTCATGAATACATTATGTTGTGTTTCCATTTTAATCCTTGATTACTTTGGAAATAAAAAACACTTAATTAATAAAATAATTGTATGTACTTAGGTAAAAGAACCATTAAAATGTGTTTATGAAATACTAGTGCATGATATCTTGGTAAATATGAGTAAATTAGGCTGTAAAAATAAATCTACATTGTTTCTCCTTTTGATCTTTTATTTAAAAAATCTACAAAATTCCAACATTTCATTGAACGGGAAGGATTTTCCCCAAGTCTCAATTGACCCAAGTAAAAATACTACTATCCATCTCTGTTTATTGCACAAAACTGCAAAGCAGAGTGGCATAAAAGCGCTCACTGAACTACTAAAGCAGGTTCATCAATCACCATCGTCCTGAATAATAACCCTGGTGGAGTGGAAGTACTCACCGCCGGTTTTTGGGTCGTCTTGGCTGTTTTCAGGACTCTGGAACATCAGCTCAAAGATCCTTATGGGAGTGACGCTGTTCAGATCCAAACCCTGCGACTGAAACATGAAGCGTTTGCTGAGATGAGCTGGAGACACTTGAGCTGAGGTCTTCATAAAGAAAAGAGACACTTACGCTGTGGTTGTCCTGGAGCTCAGAGTCTGTGGAGATGAGGCTCAGATCACTGAGGCACAGCGAATGACTGGCGTCCTGTAATGTGAAAAAAGAGCAACAGCATCACTCGAGTCCTGCCGTCCAGCCAATGAAAAGCGTGAGGTCATGGAGCCGCGTACCTCTGAGAGCGGATGAGTGCTGCTCACTGTGAATGCTGGACCTTTATCATGACCACGAATGTGACTCTTCAGACTGTACGGAGAGCTGAACATCTTCTCACAGCCATCGCTCGTACAGAGAAACGGCTTCTCTCCTGAACACACAGAGACGGATGAGCTGGTATTAGAGCAAGTGTCTTCATTCCTTCAAACCTCCGCTGACTGGTGTGATATATCAACAGAGACATTGAGCTAATGTGAAATAAATAAATAACAGTGTGCGTCTCTCCTAGTTTTGTTCAACTTTGAAAAACACACTAACAAGATGCTAGCGGTTTGCGGATGACCCCTGTATTCAAACACACTATACTGTCTTTACTTCTACTCTATTCTAGAATGATTTACATCTTACAGCACTTTATTAGATATTTCTGTATTCATATTTCAGTTCAGACTTCAGACCTGTGTGAGCAACTTTTCAACCTCATCAAAAAACAATACGGTTCTCCTACAGGAAAAAAAGACTATTTCCTTACATAACGTTTTTTAACAATACAAATATTTGATGTTTCTAATAACACATTTTAATAGTAAAATGCAATTATGCCTTTGCAAAAAAGCGCAATGAACTCTTAGTTTGCAGGAGAATTTCTATATTTGCTGGTTCATAGTATCTAGGTAATAATTTATTATAGTAAATAACACTATAGTATACTACAGTAATTTAAGTGGACAAATATACCACTATTGTATAGTAAAAATAAAAACACAGAACTTAGTAAAATGTAAACATTTGTCTCCATCTGGATGTAACACTAATGTCATTCATGTGATGACCTGCACATGTTTACTACTTGTGCTACGACTGTTTGGCCTGTGCTCCAAACTACTTTAACACTGTGGCACCAGTGCGATGAGTCAACAAGTGAACGCACAGCCCTGCAATCATCTCAGGTTGTGTGGTTTCTTTAAGAAACAGCTGCTCAGTGTTGACTCGTGGCTCTCTCTCTTACCGGTGTGTGTCCGCACGTGAGTCTTCAGGTGATGACTAGCAGCGAAAGCTTTACCACAGCCATCATGGTCACATCTAAAACACATGACACGTGTGAATAAAGTGGCCGGTGGAGCGCACGTCAGAAGTGTGTGAGGAAAGCTCACCGGAAGGGCTTTTCTCCCGTGTGCGTGCGGATGTGTTTCCTCAGGTCACTGAGCGTGGTGAAGTATTTGGTGCATCCCTCTGATTCACAGTTAAACGTCTTGCCAGTGTGGAGCCTCTGGTGTGCTTTCAGTCTGACGGACACAAGAACCCAAAACCTCGTGTGAGGTATCACAGAATAAACACGGGCTGACAGAAGCACGAGAGCAGTCGGCTGATGTGTGCTGCTCACCTGTACAGTGTGTTGAAGGCTTTCTCGCAGCCCTGAACGTCACACTCGAAGGGTTTCTCTTTCGTGTGGACGCGGACGTGGATCTTCAGGCTGTATGAGGTGAGAAAGGCTTTACCGCAGCCCTGCTGGTTGCACACAAAGGTGTATTCACCGCGGTGCGTCTTCTGATGGGTGCGCAGGTTTCCGGCTGTGCTGTAGGTGCGCGTGCAGCCCTCGAACATGCACTGATAACGCTTCACCTGACACACAAACAAACAACTGTTACACACTCCGGTCTGACAAATAACCTTTCTGTCATGACAAAGATAGACTGACACAGATACTTGCCACATGAGAAAAAACTGGACGTGAAATGTGACTTTTTACTGAATGCAGACCTTGAACGAGCAAAAGTCGTTTACTTTTAGGTAGGAAACAATGTTCAAATATCACAGACAGGCAATTTGGTTGAATCATTTGTAAATATAATGTCAGGTATGTTATAAAAACCTGTCAAAATGATTTGCTGCATCCGGGTTACCGTGTGTTATTTGTTTTGAGAGGTTGTTATCTGGGATTATTACACGGCTCATTTGAATGCTTGATTCTGATTGGCCAGTCGCAACATTCCAAGGGTTGTTTCTAATTTTCAAAAACCAAGCGCTCAAAACTAATAACACACTGTTATCCGGATGCTGCAAATCATTTTGAGAGGGGCAGTTTAATATTACATATGAGAGAGAGAGAGAGAGAGAGAGAGAGAGAGAGAGAGAGAGAGAGAGAGAGAGAGAGAGAGTCTGCTGACACACACACGCACACATGGACCCGTGCATATGATCCACTCGTGTTATCGTGTCTCTGGACGGGAGCTCACATGACATGCACAACCACACTTGATTTGCCCTGAAGGACAGCGTGCTGTATATTCATGTCTTTTGAAGCTTGAGGTCCACACGGCCCACTTCCTAAAGAATTCATGTTTAGTGTTTAAACAACAACTGAAAGCCTCTGGAGGTCTGAACCACAGCAGGATGTTTAGTGTTTAAACAACAACTGAAAGCCTCTGGAGGTCTGAACCACAGCAGGATGGGTAAACAGTGACGTGTGTATCTTTGAAATATTCCATAAGTAAAATGTTCAATTCAATTCAATAACGTGAATGTCTTTGGCTCAATAATGCAACAATAGCAGCCAGTAAGTGATACTTCAGTACTTAAATACTCTAAAGAGACGACATGCCTACGATCAAACATTTCACATTTATTGGTCAAATATTAAAATAATTGTCAATCAAGACAAACAGGATGCTCAGATGCAGAGCTCAGCTGTGAAATCCCAGCAAAGTTCCTTTACGCTCATTTTAACAGCCTGCATGGGCCTCACATGTAGGCTCTTGTGCGACAGATCAGATCTCTCAGCGGGAGTCTGACTGAAGCCTGTGCTTTTATGTGCGTCTGCATTACACAGCCATTCAAAGAGGTCTGTCTGTTTTTAAAGGCAAATGATTCATATTTCGTTTAGTTTTTGAATTAAGTTCATTTAGAAAAATGTTTGGAGTATTGTTTTGTTTGTGGCTCAGGTGCTGAACACGTATCCAAAATCATGATGTGAATGAGACTGTTACAGCCATTCAAATAGCTTAGCTTTGTTTTTAATGGTAATTATATTTCGTTTTGTTTCGTTTCTCTATTATGTTAGTTTAGAAAATGTTTTGAGTTTGATTGCCAACCTTTACAGAGTTGAGATATGAATGTATGCAGGACATGAGTCTGCTTTAACACCTCCTTTAGCTTCTGTAACCGGAAGAAAAACTTTATACAGACACGTGCGACATGATTACATGATGACCTGATTTTTCGATTCATCTTTTTTTTAAATGCGTCGATTCAATATTGATTTTCTAAAGTCATGAATCTTTTTTCTTTCATATTTCCGCAAGCACTGAACATACTGTAGAGATCATCCACGTGACTCTTATTGCTACTATTAGTCTTCTCCACTAGATGTCACTTTTGTTTTTACAACAGGGATGTTACAGCAAGGAGCCTATCCTGCATTCATTGCTTCATTAACACGGACCGCGTTTTAACTAGGACTTGAAAACTGTCCTGAAGCCCCAACCTAAATGTAGGTCCCCGTGGGGCTCGGGCTGAAACGGAGGAGGGCTCTACTCATTTGAAACAGCAAACATCTAACCTCACTGGTTTAGCTTCAGAAGCTGTTCACAGTGAATCAATACAACCTGACGGAGCAGAGTCAGTGCGACTGAACTCAGACGTGTGTGTCTGTGGATGGTGCACATGTGTTTCTTTTTACTTTGCAAACGTCACATTCATATAGTGTCAGAATGCTGTTCATTTACACATCACCACAGTAACTCGTGTATGTGACCAACACACCTGTCATGCTTTCCTCTGACAGAGCCATGAACTTGAGATATAAGCCAGAGGATGTTTTCAAAGCTCTAATGCTTTAAAAGTCTTTACCCTTAAAATATCGAATACAGCAGGAAAAGGAATATGTAGCCCACCTCTCTCAGCTTGGTCTCCGGGCACTCGGAGTGCAGCGTCAGCGTGGCCCCCTCGATGTTTCGGGGCATAGGGGTGGAGCCGGGGTTAATAATGAACTGGATCTGGTCCTGTGATATGGTGTGATGAATGTAGCCCTGTGACATCCCGTCCGGGTCAGACATGAAGGCCAGGGACCCCTCGTCCCCGTCACCCTCTCCGTCCTGCAGAAAACCCATCTCGTCCTCCTCGCCGTCCTCGTCCAGACGGATGGGGTCCTGCTCGATGAGCACGGTCGTGCGGTCATAGACCCTACCGGTGGAGGACGAGGGGCCAGATATTATTATCTTATCCTCGTCCTCCTCCTCTCCGCTCAGTCTGTCCTCTTCCTCCTCTTCAAAGAGCATGACTGCCTCTGTGAGAGGGCCATTCTCTCCCATGATCCTGACGGACGACCTTGGTCCAGGGGTTGTGTCCACACGCTTGCTATTCTTTCGGCTATAACATGGTTAAAGAGTTGGTCAAAAAGACAAGACAACATTTGTAACAAATAATAAATCATTTTAAAGGAGTAGTTCACTTTCAAAATACATGTTCACGATCATTTCCTCACCTCCATGTCATCCAAGATGTTTATGTCTTTGTTTCTTTACTCGAAAATAAAGGAAGGTTTTTGATGAAAACGTTCCAGGATTTTTCTGCATATCGTGGACTTCAATGGACTCCAAACGGTTGAAGGTTGAAGTCCACTATATGCAGAAAAATCCTGGAACGTTTTCATCAAAAACCTTTTCCACTAAAGACAAATAACATAAACATCTTGGATGACATGAGGGTGAGTAAAGGATCATGAACATGTGTTTTGAAAGTGAACTGCTCCTTTAACAGCTACTCGCCCCACAATGTGATGCACACTGAGTCCTGTGACGAGAAACTAGGACAAAGCAGGAAAACTATTTATGTCCAGTGTTTTAGAAACTATACCAAGAGAAGTCACAATAAACACAAGCTGACATCAACACACTCCTGCTGCCTAGTGCCTACTAGCTTAAAACAACCTTGCTGTCTACACTGAAACTGATCAGGTGTGATGCCTAACAATGCTGTCTACATAGGCAGCTCACTAGATGTGTAAACACGGACAATGTCCTGTAGGCTTTAACAGCCTTTCTAACGCTTAAAGGTTTGAAGTTAAACCCAGAAACACTGAAATATACACGCGTTAAAACATACGACTCGCGTGTGTTCTGTCATGATTTTGGACACTTTCTAGAAGTTTCCACGTTTACTTTGACATAACTGACAGTTATCAAGCAAAAACATATTTTGATTGATCTAACGCACACGAATAACAACACGCTGAAGATATTAAATCTCACGACAAAGTGACATTTAGGAAACGAATGCGATGAAAACAGGCAGTGAGAGAGTCCTGTCAGACATGCTAACTGGTGTTAGCTCACCTGTGTAGCGAAGCTCCTGTCATCGGTTCATCTGCTTGTGTCTGTCTGTAAAACATCAATCACATCACAAATGGACTTAAACGATTCAACAACACATGTTTCACATCTCAACGTCAAATGGGTAATATTTGTTAGGAGTAGCTCGACAGGCTAACAGGCTACATAGAGTCACATCACTGACAGCGTTAGCCACATTAGCACATGATTGACGTGAGTTTATAAGCCACATCAAACACTGTCGCTGCTCGAAACGGTCTCATCTGTTCTCGAACACTCGCTGAACTTGAACATACTGTGAGTGGCGAGAATGTGAGAAGTTAAAGGTGTGAAATGTTCTGTAGGTGGATGTGTGCTAACAGATCAACCCGTTAGCATGGACATAGGAATACAATACAGACAGGCCGTTTACATACATCGACGGCTCCTATACGCGCTTACACCATTATACGGACAAGAGGAAAATCATTCATGTTTATTTACCAGCGTTATAAAGATGCCAGGGTCCTTTGTAATGGTGTGTCTTCATAGCTACCCAGCGGCGCCATCATGGACGACAGCACTGACTCCAGATCAGTGTTCGGTGTGTTACACTGATGGAAAGTTAAGGGTCATTCTACAGAAGTCGTGCAAATTTAGGTTTGTGCGAGGTTACAAAATGTTGTATACAGCACATTTACTGCGACTGCACACAAATGTTTTTATGCATTTAGAAAACGCACTGAAACAAAACGACATTCTTACTGAGCGTTTTCTGCTCGTTTTCCAGTAAACATGCTCAGACTTCTTAAAGGGACAGTTCCCTCGACATCAACTGTCCTCAGTTACTCAGCCTCAGGTGCTTTACATTTGTGTGTTCTGTTAAACACAGAGCAAGATCATGGTAAGTTCAGTTCTGTGACATAATCTACTACCATAGGAAACAATATAGTATATTCTGTTGAACACAAAGTGAGATATTTTGAAGTATTTCGGAACACAAACCGTTCTGGGGAACCTTTGACCACCATTTAATTGATCCGACTATGGCAGTCAATGATGTCACAGAATTGAAAGCTGCTAACATTCTTCCAAATATCTTTAATCATTTATACAGGTATGAAATGACATGAGCAAACGATGACAGAATTTTCACTTTTGGGTGAAATCAAGATACATTTTCTTGACAAGAAAAATAACGTAAGATTTTTGTTTATTATGGAAATGTATGTTTAAAACAATCAAGAGAATCTGCCAATGGGGTGAGAAAAATAAACTTGAATTTAGTTTTGCTTTTTTCATGAGCACTTCAAGTTTGTTTTTCTTACCCCATTTTGATTGTTTTAAACATATTATTTCACTAATTCTTATATTGGAGACTTGACTCTGGTCATGAAAATGCATCTTGATTTAAGAATGTTAAGATATTTGTACTATAAAACAAGACATGCTTAGTAAGAATGACCTTTTCTGCAGTGTGTTAACACGGGTCAGTACCAAAAATCAATAGAAATTTGCAGGAAAGGTTTTTCATTTATGGTTATTCAGCTTTAAACCATTAATGTTACAAACATCTTTAGAACCTGTACGAGCAATTAAGCTGCTTTAGAACTGGATTCTGATCCCTTCTGATTTCAATCCATGCAACAAGTGTGAAAAATCGCTTTTGAAGATATTCAGTTTTTATTTATATATTATGTTATCATATTTTGCCCCATCCTAAAGACCTGTAAAACAAAGATCATCTGTTTATTATTGTAAACAGAAAAGTGTTTTGTTAGTGACCCGTTTTTGTTCATGACACGGCAACTTGCATTTTTCCTCTTGATCTGGAGTTTTCCTCAAGACAGTCGTGTGTGGTCCCTGTTTCTTGTACAAACATTTACTTTATAGGCCCACCCGGATACTTGACAAGGCACATTAGGAGAGATTAAAATATATATACATACATTTAGTTGTTTCATTTCTAAGTGAAATTTAGAGGTTTGCCAATGGAGAAGAACCACTATATTTAAAGCTATGGAAAATGATAGATCACATACTTTCACACTTTAATATAATAAAAAAAATAAAAACGGAGAACCTACTCTCCAACACGGGAAACTAGCTAATCTGAGAAAATCCCAACACATTTAAACTTCATTAACAGAATATTTGAGAACATTTCACATTCCAGAAGGTCAATTTTTTAACAGTGATGTTGATCATTGCATTATCATTATTGAATCCTTTCAGAAGCTGAATTAACCTTTGATAGAATTAACATTTAAATATCTTTTATCTGTCTCTTACCAACATAAACACTCCTTCAAATCCACCATTATTTAAAGCTTATCAAATTGATTTATTTAAGGATGGTTGTAAATAATTCGGTTAAAATGATCATAAAAATGTATATGTAATACAAGGCCCAGAATTCAATTTTCAATTCAATTATTTTATTTACTTTCAATATGTAAAATTATTTAAAAATAATACAGGCAAACATCAAATGTTACAATGGTTGTCATGTTTCATATAAAAGAAGAGCTGTGTGGTATTTACAAACATCAAAATAGAAATATATTGCATTAAATAATTAGTCCCTCATCTGGTTCTGAATAAAACACATTTGTTTTAAAAGCTGTTAAAAATGCTTTGAATTAAATGGCGACTACAAAGAATGAAAAAACAAACTAATTGTATAAAAATGGGTTCAGTACATTATTCACATAATTCATCATGAAGGCCACCATCAGAGGAGCTCAGGACTAAAAAATGCTGGAAAAACTCCTTGGCCTTCCTTTTCTCTACAAGGTCTTGCTTTGTGGGTGACCTCAGCAAAAAGACCCGCGAAAACAGAGGCTGCAAACAAGAGAAATGAGTTGAAACAGATCAGCCCGTGTCCATTAACATCGTTCTGCATTCCCTGGGCACCTCCATTAGTCTGAAGTTCCAGAAATAAACATCTGATCTGTTAACTGTTCTATTTTGTCTTGATCTTCAGTAAAAAACGAAGGATTCTTGTTCTGCTTTCCATTGAAACTGGCCTGTGTTCTTGGACAAAAATACTCAAAAACAAGTAATGAAAGTGCTTAGTCAACCTACCTAGAATATTGATGTCCAGACGATTGTGTGCAGAGTGCTTCAACAGTTCTTGAATAAAGGCCGTTAAATAGTTAAAGGCATTTTTATGGCACTGAGGTAGAACAGAAATGATCTGTGGAGAAAACAACAAGGACATCAGTTGTAATTATAATGCAGGAATTGCAGCAAACAGCTCACAGGAACAAGAAGAGCAAAGGAGGACGGATGCTGGATTTGTCAATGGGGAAGGCTGCTGCTGCTTACATACGCTCTTAAAAATGATTGACAGGACTGAATGTTGAGTCTCCTCTCAATCCATCGAGTGTGTCTTGTAGTGTGCACGGTGCCGTGATATGCATTTGTGTGGTGCGCTCTTACGGTTCGACACAGACCTGTCTGCACTGGCTGCTGTCCGAGCAGCTCTAAGCACCGCTGGTAGAAGGAGAAGGGGACGACGGGCTCTGGAAGAGCGTCCAGGAACAGCAGCAGGGCTTCAGCCACTGAATGGTTACTCCCCGCTGATATTTCTCGAAGTTAAGGGCCCTCGACAGTCAGCACAGGTCACGCTACAAAGTACAGTAGTTCTTGTGCAAGCGGAGCACAGGGAAGGATACGGAGCGTGTCTGAGCTGCCCGTGTCCAGACAATCCCGAATCTCCTGGAACTCTGTGCGCAGGCCGGGCTGCTGAAACAGATCCTCCTGGAACGCACACACGTCAACACACAATGAAACATTTCCGATGGGTCATTTCCCCCTCTCTAAACACGGCAGACTGCTGTGGAGGAACAGTTGGGCCTTCTGTTCCAGATTACCAAAGCAACACGCGAGACGGCCTGTACTTCTTTCCCTCCACAGATTCCTGCCGGACTGCTGCTGTTGCTATGGAGCAGAGCTCAATGGGTGCATGAGAAAAATATAAAGAGACCTGTTTTTTGGCATAACGTAAGAGATGGTCCACCATCATCCAGATCTCCTTTGGGATATCTTGAGGTTCAGAGTCGCTCGGCTGGCTCTTTGACTTCACGGTCTGATAGAACACACAAACAGTACAGACGTGGGTTTAATCCCACCCAAACATCCACGTTGTCAACGAACCGTATCTCAATCAATCTAAATGACTTTTGTGAGCACATTTAAAATCGCAGAGTGAGCGAGGTTTGTGAAAATGAGGGTCTCACCAGGTCTCTGATGGTGTCCAGGTTCATGTCCTGGATGGGCGCTCTCAGATGGCACAGGGTACTGAGAGAAGAGCCGAAGCAGCTGGGCAGATATGAGCCGGTGATGGAGATGAAGTAGTCTTTCCCCCTCTCCAGATGAAGAATCAGGATGTCCTCCAGCTGCTGCTGGCCTGAGTTCAGCCCTGGAGCTGTGGTATGGTTCACAAACACCTCGAGGTCGATGTCCACGCTGGCACCTACACACACACACACACACACACACACAGCACAACATGCTGACACCACACGCCTCTCCAGATCAACAGCAAAAGGTTCAGAACAAAATTAAGATGGAGCTCTCCATCATATCCTCACATTATTCTAACAAAGACATTTATATCCCATAGATGCACATTAGCATCTGTATCTATGGGCCGCTATACGTAGGTCTTCCGCCATATCGGAGAGGTGCGAGCCGGTCTGTGTTGCCAAGTCTGCGGCTTTCCCGGGGTACTTCGAACCCGTCGCTCCGGTTTGTTTCATCCACAGGTTAGGAGTGGAAGGATTTTGTTATCTAGCTGTCAATCTTAAGATGATTTTATTTATGAATGTTAAGTTCTGTTATTAGGACTAGGGACGTTAGGATTTTGTTACACAGATCTGGCAACCGTGCCGAGCCGGTCCGTTAACACTCAAGAGCAAGCTGACTGTGTATGATCATGAAAACATACATGTTGTAGTTGTGTAAACTCAAACATTATATCTTCTACACTAACACATGACAACAACAAAATTCTATTCAACTGTGAGTGATGTCAGTGGACTGTTCTAGAGGCATCTAGTTATTTATATCTACATTTGACTTTTTCCATTGTTGCTGTTCTCAGTAATTCCACCCACTGTGAAAACAATCTTACTTCACACAGCTGTAGTGAAACATTACAGACTCACTTCATGATCAGGACTTTAATGATGGCGTAGGGCTGTGACGACATATATCCATTCACACTTATCATATCCCTCTTTTTTTTTAATCGGTTCTGTGTTTTATGCACGGCTCTTCCTTTGAGCTCTTCCTTGCTCGATCTAAAATCACGTCTACGAGATTGAGTCGTTTATTATAACGTGCATTTGAAAAAGCAACACTCGTCAAACATCATCATTATAAATATACTTTATTATCATGAAATACCTGAAAAGGTTTGAAGAACAGCGATAGAATATCACCTTTGACATTTCCTGGAACTCTCGCTGCGTCCTTAAAGTTTTGCTCTATATTTATTTGATTTACTTTTGACATGTGACCGTTGCTCAGCTCCCGTGGTATCATGGGATAGATAAGTGTCCATCCGATCCACACTCACCAATCTCGGCGGAAGTAGAAGACCATCCGGGTATTTCTCACCTACTGTTTTTGCATACTGAGGTTTCGGACATACTACTCATGACTCTTACTCATTTTCGCCTACTATATAGTATGAAATGGCTGTGAATATCTCACCTTGGGCCAGGAAGCCTTTGGCGGGGATGGCTGTTAACCAGGGCTTACAGTAGGCAGGCTCGTCCAACTTCTGGATGAACTCAAACTGACACGGCACCTGTCCTTCATTGCACACCGTCACCGTCCGAACCTGATTCTGCATAAACTTCACATCCTTGAAATGAAACTACAGCCAGAGCGATGACAAGGACACAGGATTAGGGCCGCGATGATGTATCAAAAGCAAGGAATGGACAAACGATGACAACGACAGACATTACCTCGCTCTCAGACACAGACACCGAGGGAATACAATCGTTCTCCAGCCTGTCAATGTGTCGCACGATCTCCTCAAACTTTCTCTTGTAAGACTCCTCGTTCACCATCTTGATCTGTTCAGAGGACAGGCAGACGTGAGGAAGAGCACTGAGGACGAGGTGAAGGATGAAGAGGGGCTGTTATCTCACCCCTATCTCCAGCAGACAGCTGACAGGCTTGTGGTCGCTGCTCTTCAGGCTCATGTGGCTCTCGTAGCAGTGCTGTTTAACGTTCTTTCCCCTCCACAGGATACGGTCACACCACGCTGGGACTCGACACTTCTCGCTGCACAAACCCATACACACAGCAGTCAAACATCACGCCACTGAAGGCCTGTGGGTTCAGAAATCTTTCCACTGCCTGTTTATGGGATCTCTGGGAAATTTGCTGTCGAAATAATACATTCAGTGGGATTTCTTTGGCTCTCGCACTGTCTGCCAGGTGTGAAGTCTAGTGTCATTCACCGTCAGAGCTACTAGCAAGGGTCAGGGCGAAGAGCGGTTAATGTACCTTGTGTCCCACTGATCTGAGCCCGTGTCGTATTTATAAGTGGGCTGAAAATCAATCTCTCCCTCCGTGAAGCCCACAAACACGTTCTCCTCATCCATCTGCCTCTTCAGCTGAAACACACACAACATTCATACAGATCACAGCACAGCACAACTCGACAACACCAAAGACTAATGAAGACTTTACCTGGTCATGATTGTAAAGACTCTCAAAATCCTTTTTAGCTATCAAGTCCTTCACGTGCTCAACGTCCAGGTCGCTGATTCTGTAGTTTAGATCGCCCAGCCACAACACGACACTGAAAGAAAACATCCCCACATTTACACGCCGTCATTTCAGCCGGAGAGTTTTCAGAGTTGAGCTCATACTTGTGTTTCATGATGGTGAGAGGAGGAAGCGCCGGGTCCTGCTGGCCGAACTGCATCCTGCGGCAAATGTCCTTGAAGTCCTGATTGCGTCTCTCAAAATCTTCCGTGTGAGCGGCCAGGTGAGAGTTCACCACGCAGATGTCCGAGTTATGGAAGCGGAAGCGAAGGGCTACGGCACCTTTATTACCCTAAACGTGGTGACAACAGCACAATTGTCTTTTCATGCTATGCATCTCAAAGTGAGAGATAGATAGAGAGAGAGAGAGAGAGAGAGAGAGACAGAGAGAGACTTCTCACCATCCGCCCCATGACGCCCGTGCCGACGCTCTCGGCCTCCACCTCAGAGATGTGAGCTGCATGCTCGGCCTTCACATACATCAACAGCATGATGCCCACCAGCCGTTCCAGCTTCACCTGAAACACACACAGAGCAATGCTTTCATTTCTTCACTCACAACATAAAAATAACCAATGAACATAAAGAAAGACATAATCACAATTAAGCGATTTATCTTACACGTGAGCCAAATTCATTTTGCTTGAATGACTAAAAGTTGGAAAAGCAGCACATGTATTCAGAGCTGTGGCTTGTGTGCTTTGCTTGAAAACAGGGACTAAACTACAACATGGTTTCATCTCGGTCCGTTGGCTTTCACAAGAAACCGTTTCAAAGCCGTAATCCCATAAACGTCACATGTGAGCAAACTGAGCTGTTTCTCTTCTGGCTCATTTCACCACATCTCTTGTGTAATTTTACCACAAGTTTAACTGAAGATCATGCTTGCGACTGTTCAACAAGAACGCCATTCACCGGCGATTTGAGAGGAACAGACCTTCCTGTCCACATTAGAAGAGACCACAGGATCATCTAACATGGTGTAAACATGATGGTAGGAGGGCAGAGACGTCCTTACTAAAGCGTACTTGGCATCTGGATGGAGGCCCTGGTAGACGGCTAACATCCACTCGGGTTCTTTAGGCGTGTCATTGAAGAGGAACGCTTCCTTACTGAGATCCAGCTCCTGAAACCTACAGCACAGGACGAAAGGCACAGAAAGGCACAGCTTTATTGTGTGTGACAGAGTGACTAGCGTTAGCAACCATTGCCTGTATGACCTGACACAGAGATCCTCACACCATCACATATCGGCCTTCACTGTTGCTATGAGCTCTTGGTGAAACACAAGGTTTTGGAAGCTAACCGTGAGGAACACGGTTTAATCTGTGAAAGTCAAATGAGCCGGAATAAAGCAGAAAGGTCTTACCCCACGAGATAAAAGTCTGGAGGGTTTGAGGCGGATCCCAGCCACGGAACAAGACTTTCCTTTGGATTCTGGCCGTTCACATTGTAGGTGCCCAGGAAAAAGCTGCGAGCACACAACGAGAACAGAAAGGTCGAGTCAAACGAGCGCATGATCTGCACGGCAAAATGTCATCGCTGCTGGATGGAAATGTGCTCAACCCAATTCATGAAGGCTGTAGATGCAGGACACGTCTCCATCCAAAAGGTGGCGCTGCTGACCCTAATTCACCCTGAACTACACCCCAGCACCCTTCATACAACGTGTGTACCGTTATGAAAGTACCACAACGAGAATCAAAAAGAACGGTTTCTTATTAAGAGATCAAATCTACTAAACTTGGGGTCAAACTGAAATCACCGTGGTTACTAAACAGAACAAACAGGATTTGGAGTTAAGTAGGATGCACATGGGACGAGAAGCGCAGCGCCATGTTTTTAAAAAACGAACACCTTGTTTTACATCAGAGTACACGCGCCGGCAGTGCTCCTGTTGTCCTTTCCCTGTTTCACACATGTGCGGTTTGCAGTGCAACGATGGCTTTAACGGGGAACTCCGGCCATTAATACTCAGTTCAAAGAGCTGAAAGTGCGTAAAACATCGTAAAATTGTCCGCACCACTCTGGTGGTTAAACTTCATGTGCACAAACACACAAAACTAACGACTATATTCAAAAACTTCCTGATTTGAGTGTTAGCTTCCAGCGCACGTTCCCGGGAGCCACATGACATGATAGAGTTGATGCTCCAGTAACGGACGTGCTGTGTAAATACTCAATCTGTTAACACACAGCATACAGAACACGTGTAAAATGGTCTCGAGACGTGTCGCTGAGCTTCTCGTGTGTGACCCGCTGTGGGATGTTTTGTATTACAGTAATAAAGTTGCAGAACATTGACACATTTTGCCACCTGGTGTAAGCCAAACCCCAGCAACAGACGAAATACAACATCACTGTCATCTTTTAACCTTCTGCCGTTGTATCTTTACTGCCTAAAGCAATAAACGTTTGAAAGAAAACTCCTAAAGTTCATTCTTAAAAGCATTCTATAAAATAAGCATTTTAAGTGCAATTTACAATTACAAGTAAAACATGTAACTCAGGAATATCTAAAACTGCATTTTGTGTCACATTCAAGTTTCATCAATGTTCAGTAGAACAAACTTGACAAAGCTTTGTTCCAATGGTCTTAAAAATGTCCACCCGTCTGTGAGCCATGTGCAACCTTACATTATTTCCCAGAATGCCATAACTAAAAACACTTCCTGTCATCTCAACTCAACCTCCTGTGGGCTGTGGCCATTTCAATTCAACAATGCACACGTGTGGTGAAATTCTGAATTGCGCACAGTGCTGATGTTTAATCATCTCTGTGATCTTGACCGGTGTGATGTCGGTCAGGGTGTCACACCTGTAGTTCTGGATGTAGGTGTAGGCGTCCTCGTTTTTAAGCAGTTCACATTTGATGAGGTTATCACGCAGGCCGAACTGCGGCATCCCCAGCATCTGATCTTTGTTTGACAGCACGGGCTGAGTGGATCGGATCAGCTCATCTCTCACATCACCCCTCGCTCGATCCTGACTGAAACCAGACCAGACCAACGACTGACAGTTTATATCATGACAACCACGACCGTCATTTATCCAGCACAGTCAGCACAGCTCGCTTACCTTTCCTGCAGAACGTCTCCTCTGCTCTTCTGCTCCGGTTTGTCGTCTCTGTGTGATTTCTCTGTAAAGGTTTATCACAGCATGATCACATTATTAAATGTTTGTGTATGAGAAGCCATTATCTGTCATGGTAACAAGCAGCCAGGAGCAGGTCAAAGTTTCCCTATAATAACATGTGAGCAGAATGAATGAGGCGTATCTCATCTGCTGATGACGCCACACGGGCGTGGAGATGAGGAATGTGGGCGGGGCTAAAGCAAACATGAGCTTACGCACAGAACAAACATGAGTAACACGCACAGATTTATTAACAACAGGACGTTTTAAAGTAATACCACAACGAATCTGAGCTAAAACAAGCACTGAATAACGCACACGAGAGATTATATTCCTGTAGAAATGTCTGCTACACATCTATGAGTTTATATATGAGTTTAGATGAGTGTGAAATAATGCCTGCACACTGCCATCGACATGAACGCGTTGAGTTTAGATGTGTTCACATGTTATCGGTGTGTGGGACTCGAACCCATAATGTTGACCTGCTTGACAGCAGCCCAACACAAGAATAACAATGACTCTCAGGCGCGCGCGCGCACACAGAAGACAACCTATTATATGTCTTCACGTTCACTTAGGAAACATCACTTTACGCTCGACCAGAACTAACCGATGAAAACAACGACTTCTCTTACCATTGACTGGAGCGGCATGAGACATTTCCACTCACTTCAGCGCTCGCTCTTACGCGCGCTACTATAGCAAAGGATCGACGCTCACAGCGGCACCTCATTAATATTCATGAGACGAGGCGACACGGACGGCTGGGATTCGCTCATTCACTGTGCGTCTAGACCTTGAGCCAATCAGTGTAAGTCACTGGTGGAGCGTCACGTTCATGGGCTAAAGCCTTAATCATAGTATAATACGGGATGTCGAACACGGAGAAATCGATCCAATCACGCTCGAGTGTGCAGTGATCTCGGACATTACACTAACTAGCGCAATTAAACAATAAAGACAAATAATCACACAAACATGAGCGTGAATCAGACACGTTCAACAGAAGTGTGTGTAGTAGTGACGAAACAGACCAACGCTTCATAATACATGTACATTACAGATATAAGGGTCAATCCATAACTGCGGCCTGGCTTGAACTCATGTCCATGGGATGTCTTTTTATTGTTTGGTCATCATAACGTATATATTAAAGTGAATAATTACAGTTTTCTAAAAATAAATCACCCTTGTGAAAAAAAGGGGTTTAAACTCTAATTGTGTAAAGTTGCTCGCTCCACTCTGTCTGCATGTTATCAAGAAATCAACTTCAAATACATTTTTTCATGGTTTTGCTTTCAGTTAGATAATAAAGAGACATGTGGGTGTGTTTTTCAAAAATAAACATTCTCAACAAGCAATGAATGAAATGAATGAATGAAATGTATTTGAAAGCATTTTCCACACTGAATATAGGCTCAAAATGCTTCCTGTCCACTTTGGTAAGCTAGGGAAATGTAAAAAACCCAAACCAGGTGACGTAACAAAAGGAGTATTTGATAAGTATGGAAGGGTCATGCTTTCCCATATTTACTTTTTATTCAAATTTTGAAATCCAAGACATACCCGCAGTTAAAGAGTGACCCATAAACACTGCAAACCACTGCGGTGCAGGCTACTGTACCAGGATCAATCATGTTCCCTGACGTGTGTTTGAAGGGATGAGGATCAATAATAGTCCCACACTGCGATGGCATGTGGATGTACCGGTCTGTTCGCTCAAACAAGCTGCGCTCCTTCAATGTGACGGAAGGGGTTATTATTGTTATAAAACAATGTAGAGTCAAAGCAGACACGGCAGGTTTCTATCAGAGAGCACAAAGATCCATGATCCACCTACAGATCACATATCACTTACCTGATCTCTTACTCTGACTCATCACGGAAGATCTTGACGAATGTGACGTTAAAGACTTTCTTAATGATCTTGCCCCCTCTCGACACCTTTCGGTACTTGGCAAGCCAATCGAACTTAGGTTTTACCTCTGGATACTGCTCACAGGCATCTATAAGGTCAAAAGAAACATTGACTTGTTGACATCACATTTGAAAATCCATTTAAATAACACTAAAACAAAAGACTGAAATCCCATTTTATATCAAAATGTCTCTATTTAAGATTTTTTTTTTCTATTTAATCCAAAGCGATTTACATTGCATTATCCTATACATTTATACATGGGTATGTGCAATCCCCTGGGATCGAACCCACAACCTTGCGTTGTTAACGCCATGCTCTTACCACTGAGCTCTGAGCTGAGATATATGATAATAATAAGAAATTATAATAATAATAAGAAATATATAAGCCTAGAGATATAAAAATAAACGTCCCCGTTCATCAATGAGACAAGTATAAAGCAGAAGCATCTTCTCTTCTCTGTAAGTGTCTCTCCTTCACACCGCTGTACTAGCAAACTATTAAACTTCTCTATTGTGCGCAAGTGGTTGCTGGTGTCTGAGTTTCTATGTGACCGCAGTTTTTTATCATTGTCTTGCAGCTTACCTTGCAGTTTTCTCATATTCTTCCTGTTACTGAGCACATCTGCCGGGTCTCTGATATTCACACACCTCCAGCGGTCATCAAACGTCCCTTAGCATATCTCCTCTCAACCCCCCTTCAGATCTCCATCACGTGAATGGATTTGATTTGACTAGATGTCCACTGATTCAAGTAAACTAGACTCTTCTTTCTGACACTTACTGAGCGTTCTTAAAACCTCAAACTCAGACGAGCCAAACTCCGCCTCAGACATGCTTCAGTTTCACTCTCTCTCTCGATCTGTCTGTCTTCCTATTCGCCGCGCATGCTGAATGTGGCTGTTGCCCAGAGTCCAAGTGTCCGTGTTCAGACTGAACTTCTTGAGTCAAGTAATATGGAGGGTGTATGGCTGGACTTCAAGCACGTGTTGAAGAGCAGCATTTACAGGCGGTCAATGAATGACAGAGCAGATCAGATCAGGTCAGCCGCTCGCCGTGAATGACTTTCAGCATTTCTGACTGTTCTCATCACTAAACAAACTTGTTTAGCAGGACTTGATACACAGTAAAAAGAATTCCCGGGATTTCTTTTGCATAACTTTGCATAACATGTGAATCCCCTGCCACTTCATGAACAACTGAACACGAACGCATGCACAACACAAGAAAAAAGCATCGCCCGATTTCCCCAGTTTGTTTTTATAAAGAAGCCATTCTCTAAGCCTTTGTTTAAGCTTGCCTGTCGGGTTTCAACAAATGTGTGATTTTCTTACCCCGTCAAACCCATGCGGCTCAAACAAAGCATCATTTCTGCTCGTCTAAAGCCTGGTGTAGGTGTGTTGTCATATGGTACCGCACTCTTCCAACATGACCTACTAACTATGACACTGTGTTATCAGAACACACATACTGTAGACCTTTATTCAGCAGACACTAGTGCGTGTCATGAAGAGGGTGTGTCTTACCACTCCACGCCCGGTTGACTTCACTGAGAGAAAGAGACGCGCTTGAGAACCGAAAGGCAACCTCAGCTCCAACTCTTCTGCCAAATACGTCACTCGCACACGAGTGTCTGCACCTACAACAACAAACCACTGAAGCTGTGATGACATCTATGCATTTGACACACGAGTCTGCTGGGTATGGAACCCATGAGCGCTGTGATGCTTTGCTGTTAAAAACACTCACCGAGCACAGCCAACTCATCTGGAGATGAAACTGATGAGAGACAGATCAAACCATAAGAAACTTTCACCAGCACGCGTGTACATCTCAACTCAAGTGCTCAGCTTTACCTTCAACAACTGAAAAGTCATATGATATGGGAATGATGTCATCCAGTGTGACATCATCTCCAGTGATGGCCATTCTTCTGTGGCAATATAAAAATATCCTGACGAAAAAAACACCAGAATGATTATACAGGTCTACTGCTTCCTATTATTAATCTGTGTGTTAGAGCACATCTGAGAGTTGTCTTGTCAAGAACTAGGGCTGTCAGGATGATGACATTTGGCAAAGGATCAATTGTCAATTAATTGTCTGTTTAAAGGCTTTGACAATTATAACCATTAATTACAATTCATTTATTCAATGAATAAAATATAGATACATTAAGAAATGTGAAAATTCTGTAAATAACTAGAAACATTCCCTATAGAGTGACCTCAACAGAAAAGACCGTCTTCACAGAGAAAACTGAGATGTGAGGAGCAGGCATGGGCCGAATATGGGTTTCAAGGTATACCGAGGTTTGAAAGAGTCAAGGTTTCAAAACCACTTAAATGTTCTGTGATACCGTTCCTAAGGTATGAGCCGTGTTACCACAAAAATACATCATTACGTTATGTTAATGATCTATGACAAAAAGAGATTTTTATTAAGACAGTATTATAAGTTTAATGCTTTATATTTACCTGACATATATGTTCTATGCATGTTGATTAAAAATGTTTTTTGTGTCCAGTCGAAAAGTTGTTGTTTACGCAGACAAAGTAAACACATTTCAGTGTTGTAATTGAAACACTGTGAAACCGTGATACTTCGCTAAAGGTTATCATACCGTCAAATCTCATACCGGCCCATGCGGCAAATCTGGAATCCCTTTAATAAACTCATAAACACAAAGTACATATCTGATACAACTCCAGCGATGAAGAAACGTAAAATGCTGCAGATCAGCTTTTTTTCCTAAGGATTTACAATCATTGCGGTTATCTGAAATAATCGCGATTATGTCCAATTATTGCGAGGAGACGATTATTTAATAACTGTGACAACCCTTTCAAGAAGACAGACACACTTTCGTTTGTTTTCGTCCTGTTTACAACTAATTACATATGATATGTGGTATTTTATATTCATTCATGTCATTAAACATATGCACAATTACACTTTATTAAAGGCTAAATGACTTTGGGTGTATGTGAAGTTTGATTATTTAGGCATTATATGATCTCTAAACTCACGCGTGTTCATTGTTGTGGTGCACGAGACCCAGCAGTCTGCTGTTCTTCACACCGTCCAGCAGCGACACACACTCCACGGCATGAGCAACACTGTTAAAGACGTTTATTACTACACAACTCACGTCTGCTATCACCGACACACACACATACGCAAGCACGCGCACACACAACGGCATTTTCCTTTCTCCGTTGAAACGGATCATGTACGACAGGAGAACAACAGGCGTGTTCTTAGCGAAATACATGCAACGACAAATAAAACCCACTCGTGAATATTTACTGTCGGTCACTTGAGATACGGTCAACATTTAGAGAAGTTAAACCTTCCACGGTCATCTTCAGTTAGTATAACACAACGTGAAGTAAAGAAAAGTGTTTTCAAAGGATACTATCACGCAGTTTTCTCCTGTGGTCAAAGTCTCTTGAATGGCCACGGACTGATCCATTACTCCGAGCCAGTCTGACCTCAGGTCTCCTTCACAGACGAGCGAAAGACATCCTGACGACGAGACAAACAGCCGCTCAAGTGTCCTGTACAGCGGTGTGAAGTGTCTTCGTGGGTCGTCCGGTCTCGCCTCAGCGCCACGCCGTCAAGAGCACTTCAGTAGCGAGGCTGTTGTGTGTCTTATTCGCTGAATCATACGAGATTGCGGTCAGAAGGGTCTTCTCATTTCTTCTTTAGAAACACGGGTTCAGCCCTAACAGGCCGTCAGAAGCTGCAGAAGAACCGAACTTGATAGAGTCTTAAATCCCACCCCCCCACTCACCGGTCAATAGATGGCGCCATAGACACACGCGCACCGAGAACGCGCACGGCGCTGCACGTTACAGTTTGGTAACAAATGTTCCTTTCGCCCGACATTCTTATAGTTCTTGAACAACTCTGTGGCGCTATTATTGTGATCATATTTATTTTCTCGAAACTGAGACTTTTGTCGTTGTCATGTGTAGTGTAGCAGATATAATGTTTGAGTTTACACAACAATAAATGTTTTCATGATCATAAACAGTCATGATTTTGAGTGTTAACGGACCGTTCCAATGAGATGAACTGCTCTAATCTCACTGACTGGAAGCATCTTGGGTTTGGCGATTTAAATGACCTTAAAGAAATTCCTTCATAGATCTGCATGTTAAGACCTGTCGCTGGCCACTATATGTACTATAGACTGTAGCTGGTAAGCTTGTTGACCATTTGGAACAAACACTCCTTCACATTTCATTCATACAAATTCTTCATACATTGTGATTCATTTTCCAAATGGAACTATCAGGATAATGATGACATGCAGGTTGATGTTCAGCTCAGATCTGTTCAGTATTCTTGTGTTTGCATTAGTTTATGGTTACAGTTGGGTAACAGTTTCCTCTACACACATTGCTGCATGAGTTGTGTTGATTGTCAGTTCTGGTGTTTATGTTGCCATGTGCTTTCTCCCGTGGTTTCCTGTTGGCTTTCTCAAAGATTGCAGTTTGTAATAAGATGTGGAAAGATGTTTATTTAGAGGTGTAAGCTACCAGAACAGAATGTGGAACACAAGAAAACGCATACAGTCAGTTATAAGTCAGGATGATGGGGGGAGCTAAGAAGCTTTTCTTTAATGACTAACAAACAATCTTTCTCATCTGTTGCTTTAATGTGGGTGAAGCTGTATACCGTCATCACACGTGACTATAGATTTTTTTGTTTTCAGATTAAAGCCATATCAAGCAATAAAAATGATCGACATGTTCTTGAATTATTCTGCAAATAGATATCAGTATATGTATTATCACACAACAGACAGTCATTCAAGAATATTAACATAGACTATACGCTCTTACATCTGTACACATTAATAAACAGATTCTCTGCAAAAATAAAGCTTTATGTGCATGTGCATGGATTAACCCATAGACTTTCATGTGTTCAAGATCATAAATATCAGATGTCAAATATTGTCTAATATTTAAATGCAAACTGTGCGCATGCTGTCTGCTTCAAATAAACCTATTTGTACATAAGGTACACTCGCGTTAAAAACACAACACCTGTGTGGGACAACACATTTCGCGTTACTTTTAGCACAACATGACACATAATGTGTTTAAGGGACACTTCACCTAAAAATTAAAATTCTGTCATCATCTACTTGTCTTCAGACTGTTCCAGACCTGTTTCTTTGTTCTGCTGAACACAAGGGAAGATATTTGGAAGAATGTCAGTAACCAAGCAGATCTCACAGAGGGAAGTTTCCTGACTGACTGTCCAATTTGTTATTGCTGTCAACTATGATGAAAGTGTGGGGTTTTATCATTAATCAGGATTATCGTTGCATTAATTTTTTTCCTGTGTACAGCAACATGAAACAAAACAGAGCAAAAAATAAAGGCTTCAGATAACTTGTTGATTGACTATATTCGTCGGACGCATGAATGCCAAAGAGACACAAAGCAAACCCAGTAGGCACCTGTGATGTATTTGATAGATAGATCTCATATTTGTTGCTGCAGTGTTAATATATTCCCTCTAAAGATGCATGTGGTACAGCTTATTTCACACACGCACGCACACACGCACACACAAAATTCAAGTCCACACACACACCCACACACAGTCTGTCTCTCTCACATGTAGTAAACACACACATACACCTTCATTTGTTTACACACACACGCACACACTATGAACATGCGCCTTCCCTGAATCGCATGCGAGTGTTTTTCCCCTCAGGTGAGGGTTTTCACCATCCAGAGGAGCAGTAAAGAGGCAGTGAGCAGTGCAGGAGACTGAGGACCTCTGGTGGCAGAGCTGGGCATGTTCAGTTCACCCGTCAGTTTGAGACACGAAGCCGCAGCGGTCGCATTGCAACACTCCTGGTGGCAGGTGGTGAGTCCGCTCGAGCAAACTGGTGCCTTTCTGCAATCCCCACTGCAGCCCCCCTGCCAAGACTCTGCCGTCCCGACCGTGACCTTGTTCAGCTATCAAGAAACACAACACATCGCCTCAAGTCAACACTCAACACTTTATATGGCGGCGATGCCACAAAGACTTAAGGACAACATGACGCTTATTACACGCTTTACTAGAAGCTAAATTAAACCAATGAAATCTTCAAGCGTCTTTACGTTTAAACGAAATACATTTTTTAGCTTAGCATGTAAAAAAAAACGTATGTGAAACATAAAAGTCTGTTTTTACCCTGCAGTACTCCTGACCAACAGGACAGAACACGATCGCAAAGGAGTTGGTGTTTTTGTAACACGCTGCCCCGTCACACTTGATGCTAAGACACTTCTTGCCCTTTTGGGAGTTAAGAAAGCAAACACAACACAATTGGTTTATTTGTGCCACACACAGAGAGTGAAATGAGCGCATGTGCTGCTCTTACGTTATTTGCTGGGGTGGTAGAGACCGTCACCTTTACGGTTGTGGGCACGGGTGTGGTACTGGGTGTTGTCGGGGCTATCGCTGGCGAGATGATGACAATAAGAGAGGTGAACACACCTGCAGTATAATGGCGAGGTAAGTGAAAGTGAGACGTTACCTGTGGTGCTGAGTGAGCCGGAGAGGGCTGACAGAGAGCCGTTCAGGCAGCCGCTTGTGTTGCAACAGGCCAGAGAGCAATTAGTGACAGTGCCATTCCCGCAGGACATCCCACACGAGACGCTACACTTGAAAGAGTAACTCATGGCCTGTTTGATGAGCTGAAACACACCGCACACACTCCTCGGGTCATTAGGAGCTCATGTCTGCAAGCATGCGTGACTCGCACATCTGACACAATGAAGGACTGACCTCACAGTAGGCGCTGGTGGATGGGCACGTCGCTGACTCATTCATGAACTTGGCGTAACAGTCTGTGGTGCAAGTAAACTCTGGACAGGATAACTGTTGAAAGAGAAAGAGCTGTGTGTTGTGCTGATGAATGGACACTCAGTGTTGGGCTCCTCAGAGTCTGGGCCCGCTGCTCTTTTCTTAAGAGTGCAACCAAACGTCACCACAGATAGAGGATTGTATTTGATAAAACACATCTGTCGCTCAAACCACCTTGATTTGGTGTGCTTGCTATGTTTGTGCATTATAGCCAACATTACTGGCACTTACGGTAGTGTCGTTTCCTGATGCTGATGTGTTCGTCATATCTACAGACAACAGAAAAGCGATTAAAATGACAGAGCTATAAACAGACATTGATGGATGGATGGATGGATCACCTGTGGTCATATTATGAGACATAGTCATGTTATTGGTGATATAAGACGTGCTATCAGATGGTGCAGATGTCATGTAGGACACAGTGTTGTCAGAGTTTGACGTGGCCGCAGGTGTCGTCACGTCGGGAGATGTGGGAGGAATGGTACTGCTCATGTCTTCAGCAGGTGTGCAATTAAACATGTGCAGCAATAGAAAAAACAGGGAGCCTGTTGGACGAAAGAATAGAGGAAAGGTCTGAATCAGGTCGGCCTGTAGTTGCATGAGGCCAAATTTGATCATTGATTTCTCATGTGTAAATGTGATCGCCTTAAAGAAGAAAAATCCTAACCTTTCAGATAGAACCTCTGAGCTCGGCTTTTCCCAAGAGTGCCAAATATTCCCCCCGATGTCATCTGAAAGTACAAAAACAACCTTTATTGTTCTCACGGTGCAGGAACGTGAAGTGAATGTTGACTGTATGAAAAGGGCACAGTGACACAGTGTCATGTCAGAGGTTACGAGGAAATCTGGAGAAAAGGAATGTGCTTTTGGTTTTGCACATGGAAATGTTGCGTATTCAAACCAGCAATCTGTCAGATTCAGATGTCACGTGCAATGCGTCTAACACGCTTCACTTTCTATTCTCAGAAAAGCGTGCGTGATGGTGGGCACAGATTTTCACATGAAGCCATGCAAACTTGATGGGTGGTGATAATTGCCATCGCGGGACATGCGTGACCTCCAATGACCTGACAGGTCATCAGTCAAGATCCTGGAATAAATCTCTGTTAGTCGCTGAAACCGAGCAGGGTAATACATGTGACGGCTCCTATGTCATATCTCTCTCTTTGTCGGTTCAGTATCGCTGTCAGACTCACCGGTCCATAGTAACAAGTGTTCTCTAGCAATGGGACCGCTTGCCCATACACAATTAACAACTTGTTTGTTCTTTGTGAATCCCACGGGTGCGAGTGCAAAGCACGGCTTGTTACCCCATTCCCCGTGAGGCAGTGAGCAAACCCCTTTAGAAAACTACTGTGGAAACCAAACTACGACTGCATTTGTTTTCTTTCCATCCTCAGAAAGTCCAGTTTCAGATGAGATCATGTTTTTCATGTGGCCATCTGAACTAATGGAAATATCAACGTGATGTTGTTGCAGAATTTGTAAATGTTATACACACTTAACACAACACATTGTGAGATACTGCATGTGTATATCATGTGATGATATGACGATTGTTGTTGATGCCAACAGTCAATTGTGTTTGAAGGCTCTTTATTATGTTATCATGTTAGCTGTATTTTTTTGTTATTATGGCTTAAATCAAAACAAACCAACTGAAGTTTGATATTGATATTAATTGGAATGCACAATAAAAAAACATGATTTTCTCATTTTGAACCAAACTCTTCATTTATTGGTTGATGCTGAAATCTTAAATCTGCGACTAATCAATAATTCCTGCGTCTGTATGGAACAGATCACTGAGATGTACAGATACAGTAAGCCTTCATCATACAGCTCTCATGACCACAAATACAGCGCAAAACAAAGAAAAACACAACTCCTTAATGTTAGTGAATACAAGTGGAGTACTATCATGACTGCACACACACACAATGGAATATAAAGTGATACTGCTGCTTACCTTCACTGTGGCGTTGGGGAGCACGGATTAGACCAGTGGCGTGAACAGCGGTGAATGAAGTTGAGTGTTCATATGACCCCCTCTCTCTCTCTCTCTCCCTCTCTCCTCTCTCTCTCTCTCTCTCTCCTCCCTTCCAGCCTTGTGACATCATAGGAAAGGTTTCCTAATTAGTGCAAACTTGGAGTGGACTTGCCTCCATGAGTGATGGCCTGTGCCTTTATCAAACTGACATATTCAAAACCATAAACCATTCTGTTTACTGCAGGATAAACACTTTCTGCAGGATAGCGGCCGGCCCGTGGCATCGGCGACTCAAGGTGCAGAATGACCGGGGACACCAGACGTGAGAGTATTTTCAGAAGTACACCCTCTCGTGAGCTGAACAATAGGGTTTAAATAATAGGAATTGGACATCAACCAAATAAACTTAAGAGCTGGAGACTAACAACACACCAGTAGAAACAAATGATAGTTTCCAATAAAACCAATACAAGTACTATTATAACAGAACGTCTGTGATGTTTTTCTCAAGCAGGCTAAAGGACAGGAAGCATAACATTTCTAAACGAAAAGTTCACATCAGCATTTGATGTTTATGTACTATTTTAAAAAAAGCTTATTTAGATCCTCTGACACTTTGGACGGTTATTTGCTGCTTTCAACTGAAGAGTCTTTCTTGGGAGAGTAAGAACTTAAATAGTTCAAAAACTAGCGATTTTTCAGCCATTATCAACACCAAGATCAATCATATCACATACAACTTTATTCCAGAGTTTCTCCAGACGGGGGGCCTCGACAAACTTTCCAGGGGGCTCAAGATAACTTGAGTGAGACAAAACATGCAAATCATTTATGACGCTACTAATTGTAACTTTATTCGGTTTAAAAAACAAGATATTTCTGCCAAGCTGCAGAATATTTTATTGAGTAGAAATTATGAGTGGGAATGTAAAAACCATGAAATCATGTCAACGTTCCCTCCCCGGCCTTGTAAATCGACTTTTGGATGCTGTTTGTGGATGTTTGTTGGTCTCAGGAAACACCACATTAAACTTTGCTGGTATGACAGAACTTGCAACCATATTGCCTAACAAGGTTTTTGAGAAACTGACCTCAGATCTGTGTGAGGAGCACTGGCTCCCTGTGTGCACACAAAACCTCGCTGGATTATTTCTAATAATGACAAAAGGAACGCTTGGAAATGTAAACTCATTTTTCCATACTGATACACTACAGCACAACTATTCAAAACTATTTTTTGGGGCTGTATATAATGTGCCTAAGACTGGTTGAGTTTGGTTGTTATAGGGCTGAGTTGTATTTGCACTGAAATGAAGGGTAATAAGGAAACTAGACAGCGCACAACAGATTTTCTATTATAATAAACAGGACACTTTGGTCGTCTGGATCAGGGATTTTTGAAAGAAAACAGCATGAAAAGCTGGTTAATGACCCAGGTGGTAAGAAGGAGAATTACACTATATGGATACCTCATCAAGTTTTGATAACATACAGAGATGGAAACATTTGAATATGTATTTTTCTGTTAGGTAACACTTTCTTAGACATTAAAGACGCTTTTCTGAAAATCAACACCATCCTAATACATCACAATTTACAATAAATACACTCAACACAGCTGAAATCATACTGTAGATCTAGCCTGTACCTTTTTTTAGACTATTATTATGTTGCTGTACAGTAATTCCAGACAATATATCAAATCAAATATTTCAAATGATGAATTGAATACATTGCTATGTAGTTTATGCTATAGTATTTATTTTATAGTATTGGTGATAAATAAAAAAATATTTATGTTTTTGAAAAAAATATATATATGTAAAGGGCCCATTTACTCAATTTAGTAAAACCTTTAAGGCACAAATGAAACTCTAAACTCATTAAACTAACTAGATTTCCACAGTGTCAGCACCAGGATGTACAGTATTTCTATGTGATGAAGGATTATACACCGTCTGATGCGTGAGGCTAAACGCTGATGGAGGGTAATAGTGCACATTTGTTTAGCAAGCGCATGATTTGATGCAGAAATGATGCGGAAACATGTCGAAGAGCTCCGGCTTTGCTTCAGCATGCACCACCAACAACCAAAACCAGTGGAAACAACCAACAAAATTCCTCATTTGACTCAAGACAGACGATTGACAGCTGGTTCATGAACCTTTGAACTCTTAATACACAAACTATTAACAACCTCTCCCCAAAACAATGGAATGTTTAATATGTGACCGAGTCTGTGGTCCAAGTGCAAATGTGTCACATTTACCTCAGTCATATGTCATTTGATAGATTGAACACTGCACAGTTCCCAGCACCCAACCCATGCGAGCCTACAACACAAACGAAACATTAGCAATGAGAAGAACTTGTTTGAGGTGATATGAGGAATGATTTGACAAGAGGCTTTCAGTCATGGGCAGCGACAAGAACAAATCGTCTTTTCATTCATTTTGCTCTCAAATCTGCGGCTTTGCATTTCCATGTATCATCACGTCTCTTATTTTCATAATTGCTCTGTTTCCTGCAGTAAAACTAGAATCAAATCATTTGGTCATGTTTTCGAAACAGACAAACCAAACCTATCCATCAAGCCTCATACGATAATTGTAATACACCGAATCAATTAAACAGCTGCCAATGATGAATGCATGTGTGTTTATACTGTATATCTACAGGAATGACCAGCGCACATTTACTGTCCGTACAGGGTGTGCATGATGTATGCAAACATGTCTCATAAACACAACAACAACATAAACAACACATCAAATGTTTAAAGTGAGCTAATGCACAATTGCAGGAGAAAACAAGGTCCTCTTAAATATGATGACAGCAACATGTTGAAAACGTTGGGACCGTGTCTGGAAACTGAGGAGAGAGTTGTTGGACCTCCTCTGAGAGACCAAGGCTGTTTTTCTATGCTTGTATTGGATCGCAGTCGGATCGCTATAAGAAAAGCAAAGTTAACAGACTTGACAAAACTCTTATCTGAGTTAATATCAGCAGTCTCCCAGTGAACAAGTCAACCGCGAGACTGTGACAATAACTGAGATACGTCACTGCTGTGATCTGGGCTGCTTTGGTCAACAGTGAGAGTTTATAATAACGATAAATGGCCTCCGGATGGGATTTTGTGGCAACTGTAATGAAATACTGAAGTGATCTGTCTGAGCTCTTGGTTGGTGATGACGGGCAAAGGCCTGAACCAGAGCCGGATGAACTTCAGCACAAACCAGAACTTGATATCTTGATTGCCATCATCTCTCCACAGTTTTAGTGAGAAGTTTAAACCAGAGCTGGCATCATGTCTAGTTACCTTTAGATGCAAAGGCAGATAAAAGCCGCGGTCAGACTTGACTTTCAGCATGCGAAGATCGTTCGGACGGTGGTACAAAATGGGTGGACGTTTTTGGATGGACATTTTTGTACCGAGAGGTCACGCTGTGACGTTTTGATCTTCTATTGGTCTCACGCACTCACGTCAGAGTTCACCAAACTTTTTTTTTTTTGGAATATTTTAGTGAGAATGACTCAGCAGTTTGCTTTCTCCCAAATGGAAAGATTTGTGGTTTTATAAATAACAATGCAGGTGAACGAGAGGAAAGGCCAAAGAAGGTTGGTGAGGTTGCTTCTTCTGTATTCAGAGAGGTGTCCCTGTGGACAGATGCTCGGAGAGCGTGCTAATGAAACCCATGAGATCAAGAGCACTGCTCAACGCTAACATGACACATCCATTCCCCAGACACAGCTTTACCAATATAACCAACTCTCTTTCAAAGATTCAAAACCATATATACTGACGTACAGGACACGAGATGTCTTCAACAGTGCCGTTCTTCAAATGACTGGCACTACTATAATAATCCTTGCAGAACATAAGTTCAAACTTTCATTTCCCCTCAAGCAGTTTCGATAACTTTATCAAATGTTAAGTCATCTCTCCAATGAAATCCTCAAATGTACCGTGACACTTTATGGACCACAGAAATGTTGGATGATGTCATGGAAGGCAAACGCCTTTGGTTTGCATGTGTCACATGACCAAACATGACCAACATTTTTTAATGAAAGTCAAACGGCATTGGGGAAGTGACGCTTTCCAGTGAGGTATCTCTTTAAGACACCGTGTCTGTGTTTTTTATGGAAACATTACAGTGATGTTGACAGCAGCACACAGATTTTCCATTCATCCCACTGCTGACAATCCCAAAATACACCACACACTTCTGTTTACAGCAGTCCCCACATTTCATTCAAAATCACCAAACACTTTGTGTTCATTACACGCGGAAGTGATCCCAAACCTTTGACCGGCACTGTATATAGACTAGAACACACAGTATTAATGCAAATTGTATTGTCATCACAAATCACAAATGAACCAAATCTGTAATCTTATAGACCACATTTCAGAAAATGTAAACAACGCCAATAGAACATGTATAACTGAAGGAAAATGATAAACAAATACATTTAAGGGAACACTTTAGTGCCCTTGTTACTCATGTATGTAGTATGTTCTTATAAATGATGCATAATTCCATGTAACTAACCCTAATCCTAACCCCACAAGTATAAACCAGCAGCCACATCACACTGGTCGCCCACTGAAGAAACATCCCCGGATGTGTTAATTGGCTTCGTAAGTGCCGTGGCATCATTCAGGGGGATGCTGCCCGCCGGTGGCTGTTGGGACGATTTCCCCCTTCCATGAAAAGCACTTTGAGGACCCAGAAAAGCGCTTTATCAATGGATTTGTTATTATTTATATATATATATATTATTACTCAGTACTGAAATATAGAATTACACGAAACACAAGACACTAAAATAAAGTGTAACTGTGATACTGAGAGTACTGTGAAACAGCATGAGAAACCCCTCAGTTGACTCCTGCCTTACATGTAAATTAAAGAGGAGGTACAATAGTTTGGATTTACTGAGTTATTTTTTTACCCAACAGTAAAATATGATACTGAATAAGTCTAGAAGCATCCTAATATAACGAGCTAATAAATAGGTTTGTGAAAACAACAGTCAGAGCTAAGAGTGTTGAAACTCATTTTGAGATCAGATTGAAGTCGCCATCTGGTGGCAGATATGAAACACTGCAGCATCACGAGTGAATACACTGACTGTGTGCTCCATTGACTTTATTAAAAGACACATGACTGACACATGACCGCTGTCGTCATTAGGGGACAGATAGGACTTCCAGACTTTCAGGGTGTCACATACGCTGGTTGTTTGACCCTCTCGCCTCTAGTGCCGGGTCTCTTTTCTGTGAGGTAACCAGACATTTGGGAAAAATAAAAACAGAAATTGTGAAATGAAAAGTGGTGGTAGGCCGGGTCAAGGTTTAATAGTGAGCCTGTGCTGTCTGAACCCTGACAGGTATGTTGTACAGCTGTAAAGACATGTGACAACAGGATCAGGTCAAATGAGAATGTAGCTCATTGAATAATCAGATTAGTCGGGATTAGATCTGTAGACTTGAGCGTCTGCAGCGAGCTCGAAAGCAACAGGTGCATGTGGGAACTTCCATCACAGCAAGACAGAAAGACACTGAACATCAAGACAGGATCCATTCACCGAACCGCTATCAAAGTGTCAAGGTATTTTCTTTTAGTGCATCTGCGTGAAAGAGCGAAAGAAAAGAATAGTCCACATAGTACTGTACTGACAGGAGTGTTGGGTGTTTGTTTCTGAAGGCACGTCAGTTGACCGTCACGCACTATGGTCAGTCCTGGAACCAAATGATTGACAGTAACTTCTGAGTGAAATATACTCAATCTCTTTATTGTTAATAATATTTCTTTCATGTTCATACTGCAGGAATGAAGACGGCCTGTAAATGTCTGCGGATGTTGTGTGGTCAGCGTTTGTCTGGACTCTCAGGGGTCTGCTGTGCACATGGAGGTTTTTCTGGGTAACTACAGTATATTAACATGACTCACAGCTGTTGTGTTACTTGTAGAGATGCTCCGATACCAAGACAGAGTACCGATGTTTTCTGCTACTCGCCGATACCTGTTTTTCTTTTCAAGCACCACACACTAAAACGAATACAAATAGAATTAGCTTCTTTATTACGATCAACTCCGCCTCGAACACATTATGATCAAATACATCACATTATGTGCTTGTCACAAACTTTCAAAGCACACATTTCAGTCAGTTCTGTCACGTGAGGTATCGGTCTCTGGTATCGGTGTTTCTTTATGAGTACAGGAGCTTGGTATCGGCGGATCCCTAGTTACTATTATTGTTTGTTTGTTTTGTGTACAGGTCAGCCCATACTACGCTATAAACGCTCCACAGCCTTCAGCTGACACACTTCATAAAAACAGATCAAAACCCAGTTCAGGTGAAGACAACAGAGAGGACAACACTGCTGATGTTTGCTCTCCTGATACACTTGTTATTACATGATTATTACCGCACATCTTCATGATGATCATCTCTTTATCACAGTCAGAAACTGAAGTTAGACGAACACTTGTTTTAGGCATAAATCTTGTTGTGTATTTGATGGCTGAATGAATGAATAGAAGAAAAATCCGCTAATAAGCATCTGAGACCAAATGTATGTTGTGTAATAAATCCATAAGTTGGTATTGTCTATACCTGTCCAGTAGAGGGCAGCCTTGCATCTGTCATCAAGGTTTATGTCGTTGGGTGTCTGACCTGTTCCATAATGTTTAAACCCCTTTACCTGTATTTGCAGACAACAGCTTTACATGAATGTTTAACACTAACTTGAGTTAAGTGCAGTTGTGTATGTGACATGAATCCTGTGATTTCAGAGAAGTGTGTTCAGCGCGAGCGCACCAGTGCTCTACACCGGAGACTTCTGAGGGCTGAAGGAGAGATTCAGGAACTGAAGATAGAGATTTCCAATCAAAGAGCATCATGGGACATGAGGTTTGTGGAGCTGCAAAAGAGACAACATGATCTGAGAGAGCAGGTGCGTGGCACTCCTATCATCATCACCTTGTGTTTAAAGGGATAACCCCCCAAAAAATAACAATTCTTCTGTCATCATTTACTCACCCTTGAGTTGTTCTGATGAACGCAGAGAGAGATATTTGGAAGAATGCTTGTTCATGGACCCCATTGACTCCCATTGTAGGAAACAATACTTTGTAAATGTCTTCGTTCTGTTGAACACACAAGAAGATATTTTGAAGAATGTTGATAACCAAACAACACTCAACGCCATTAACTTCCTGTAATACAGTTCAACGTAGGGAAGGAAGGAGGCGGAACCGGTGAACGTTTAACAAACTTTAATCAAAAATAAACAAACAAAACACGGAAGTAAAAGGGCCGGCAGCCACCTCACGGTCGACTGCCGGCGACAAGAACATAAACACAAACTTAACACATGTCCAGGCCCGGTCCTCTCTCCTCAGCAGTCCTGGCGCTCGTCCCCTTATGCTCCTGATCTCCTCCGTGAAAGATGCGGGACCGGTGTGCTCACAGCCGATACACATTATCCCTCACGCCACCGGCTCCGCCTCCCTGTCTCACGGCTCTCGTCATGCTATCCTCGTTACACTTCCATTATATGATCACAAAACCACTGCGACATTTCTCGAAATATCTTCTGGTGTGTTCTACTGAAGAGATCTGTGATGGCATGAGTCCAGTTAGTCTCGATGGGAATGGAAATAAGGTTTTCTATGAATCCTGAGCCGTTATAAGTAATGATAATTTCTTCATTTGCCCGATAATGTTGTTCACCAGGAATGTCCATGTCAACATTCAAGAGGTTGTTTGTGGTGTGTTTTCAGCTGACCTCAGAGATTCTGGGACGGTCGGCAACGCTTTACAGAGATGCTGATTCAGAAGAAGCGTGTGAGGTGTTCACAGAGTCTGGTCTGGAGAATGGACTCTCTGAGGAGCAGCAGCACAGATGTTCTGGTACAGCAGAATCCTCTCAGTGCCTTCAGTGAAGCGCTGTCTAAACCTCACATTAACTCGACAGCAAACCTTCCACACTTCCACAGGTGGACTTAAACACACGCAGAAAGCGCCTGAAATAGGAATGTGTAGAGAAGACAGCTTGTGTGGCGGTCAGGGTTCCTGGCCATCCGTCATGGACACGAGGTACAGTACCAGCCCCCATCTCATCTGTCTTCTGCTTCAGACGCTCGTTACATTTACATTCAACGCCACCATCACATGATAGATTTTACAGAAACTCCATCATCTGGCCAGTCACTATATGCAGTAAAGTGTTTTCTCTCCGTGTCAGGTCCTGGAGGAGTGGAGGACGACCTCATCGGGTGTTTGTGCCCCACTCCCCACTCGATCTGAGAATCGGGCACAGGGTCCGGATCATGTTGCCGTCCGGACGGATCAGCACCGGGACCTTACGCTACCTGGGCCGCGTGAGCAACTCGTCTGACTGTCATCTCGGCGTGGAGCTGGAGGAGGCTGAGAACGGTCAACATGATGGCACCTGTGAGGGACAGCGCTACTTCGACTGGTTTGAGTCTTGCCTTTATCATTCAGCACACAAATGTAATCCATTTCGGAAAAGACGAGCTGAGGTCAAGCTGGTTTGGTGCTGGTCAACATCTAGTCAAGCCAAAACAGCACCAGAACCCAGAATCTGTCCGACATCCTCAATGCTTCTAATCTTTCTTCTTTTGTTTTCTGTTGTCTCTGCAGTGAAGCTGGACATGGTGCATTTGTAACCATCAGTAAATTGTTAATGGCTTGGGAGTAGACACATTAACATACTCCTGCAGGACACCCGCGAGGACTCGAGGCAACTCAGATCCACATTACTTCTGTATACTTTAACCTTTCATCTGGTAGAACAATAACTACTGGTTGTGAGATTAGTGACCCTGTTACCTTAAAGGTGAAAACACTGGAGAAGAATGTTTCAGTGACTGTTAGAAGTATAACTATATTCTGAATGAGGATATTTGTATCAGGTCGAACTCCATAACACCCATTATAGTCCAGACCGTGGTTCTGTTTCCTCGGTCTTACAGTATTATCTCAGTTTAAGTGTGTTGTTTGATGTGTTTTCCTGTAGCTCAGTGGTAAGAGCATGGCGTTAACAACGCAAGGTTGTGGGTTCGTTCCCAGGGGATTACAAATACCTATATATAAATGTATAGGATAATGCCGCTTTGGATAAAAGCGTCTGCCAAATGCATAAATGTTATGTGATGGTTATTAACAGATTGTTTATGTTATGCTATTGAACACATGATGTGTACATTGAAATAAAAGTGATGTTACATGTCTGTTTAACATGTGTTTATATCACACATTTCTCCTCACATGTGAACCGCTGTGTGTTAATATGTTAACAGGGGTGAGCAGGGTTAACCAGATGCATCAAATCACCAAGCTAAAGTTTGAGGCGGTTTCCCAGACAGGGGTGAGATTAAGTCAGGACTATGATTAAGTCAAATGAGCATATTTAAGTTGTTTTTAAAAAAGATACTTTACAAAACACATTAGTGTGTTCATCTCGAGATGAAAAAAATTGCACAAATATATATTAAAGTGGCCGTAACTCAGACAGTTTCTGCATGTATATGTTAACCTTGAGTCCTTACAGAATAGCATCGCACCCTTCAGATATCCGTAGAGTCTTTAGTTTGATCACATTGATAAAAGACAGATACAGCTGTACGATTACTTCCGAAAACAGACGACCTCCTGCACTAAATCACCAGCACACAATACATCATCGCATTATCCCTGCATAACTGTTGATTCACTATACGTTTGTGTTGTTGACATAATGCACGTACACACCGCCAACAAAACACAGACATTTGACTCGAGTTTCACTTCCCACGTGCGGTTCATGACCGGCATCTTTTGGCACTGGGACCACTCCATCTATCAGGTGCTTCTCCGTTGTTTGATGAGAAGCCAGCACGTTAAACAGTGTAAAGAAGTCAAAACACATGAAACAGCGTTGCACATCCCCTTTAACATGCAGTGTATCAGCAAGTTGTTTTCAATTAATACAACTCCAACATTTAACTGAGTCTTAAGCCCTGTCCGGGAAACCGCCCCTTTGTGTTAATGTTACACACGTGTTTATCTGTCCAGTTATTTTCAAATATTTGCCTCTTTTGTCTCCGAGCTTCCTTTTACAAGAAGGAAATGAAATTCCTGTGGATTAAGGTAAGGAAGTAAAGAACCATCACATGATTAACATTGAACTGCTTTGTATTTTTAAAACTTTTGTGCGTGAGAACTTCCTTCTACAGGTGGATGAATAAACACGAGGACAGTGTGTGTTTGTGTAGAAATAAATGTACCTTAATAAACCTTTTCCTCTACGTGAAGTGATTTGCTTATCTTACCTTTTAGTTTTAAATGCATCCCATAGTAGGAAAAAATACAATTGTGGTCATGTTCCTGCTATGGAAGTCAACGGGGGGCAAAATCCCCTGGTATAAGCATTCTTCCAAATATCTTTCTCTGTGTTCATCAGAACAAAGAGATTTTTGTTCATTTTTTGACACATTTGGAACAACTCGAAGGTGAGGAAATGATGACAGGATTTTCATTATTGGGTGGAGTATCCCTTTAAAAACTCGCCTTCTTCAACTACCCACATGCGGCTTTAGTTAAATACTCTCTCATTAATAGGTTGCTTTGGGTAAAAGAGTCTGCTGAATGAATAAAGGTCACACAGGTCACTGTAAACGTCCAGCAAAAACTGAACAGAAAGACTGACCAAACTGACACTTATCATTTTATTTATTTTCATGACTGTTCATACATTGAGTTTGCCAATATAAAACAGAACTTCTCTTTTGTTCACGTTAAAGATCATAAGGCACTGGCTGAATAATGTCAAACACGGATCCACGAACAGCACTGGACAAGCATCAAACATCTTAGCAAATACATTTCATCACTACTCCTCTATTGTGTCTGTGCAGAACAGACCGCAGAAGGCGAAGGCTCACAGCCACGGACTGTGTGTTAGAATGAGTTCACATTAACACAGGTATCAGCCTGACAAAGAAGAGTATAATATACAGAAAACCCACTGACATGTCGCTTCTGAAAACAGGGAGGCAACAACAACAACAACAACAACAACAACAGAAGAAGATTGTCCATCATGACAACAACTCTTCTAATAATGACATGACGTGAAGTGTTAGCAGTTTCAAATGATGCTTGTTACATTTATAACATTAAGGCTCGTTTTGGCAAATGATTAATAGTGCAAAGTATGTGGTCACCTGTCGTGGTGGAGGCTGGAATACTGACGTCTAGTTTGTGCAGCTGAAAGCTTGGTCACGTGCGTTATTTTGTGAGTACTGAAACTGTCACACAAAGAACATCCAGAAGGACATTAAATGCTAAAACAAAGCCATATGAAGGGCACTGCTTCCCTGGCACGAGTCCCGAAATCAAAACAAGGAAATAGAAATACAGTGGGGGATTCCCAGCGTTCAGAAATGAAAGGAGGAAGTACAGCAACGATATTACAGGTGAGCCACATCCAGCGCTGTCTTTCTCTGATCACACTCAGTATCCCATAATTAACAAAGCAGGACGATTTCTATTCACTGCCATTAGACTCATGACATAAATCGGCACATTAACTGCTGAAATATATTTCTGTTTCTGTCAAAACCACATTAAGAGGCTTACGTACCGATTGCTACAAGTTACGAGCAACAATTGATGCAATGTGCATCAACCTTTAAAATAAGACGACATCTATTTATAGAGAGAGAAAGGTTTGACTGTCTAGTCATACGCAGTTACCACATGTACTATGTGATAAGTCTTTAAAGAGCCTCTCGTCAAAGCATGACAGCACAGTTTGATACTCCAGAAGACCGGCGCTCTCAACGTCTCCAGGATTCAGAAGAACTCCCCCTTGGACTTGAGTTTCAGAACCTCCGCAGCCAGCTGCTGTGCGTCCTTTATCTGCGGGAACATTTCCATAGCTCGGTCCACATGATGTGGGTTAAAAATAGCATAAAGCTTCCTCCTGACCTCCTCTCGTTCTTCCTGGGAGTGCTGCTGGCCTCTGTGGCGGTCAGGAGACCTCTGGAAGCTGCGGCAGGGGAGGGGTTCTGGTAAGCTGCTGGCGTGCATCTGTTGTATGTAGAAAGGGTACGGCCAGCCGTTCTGCTGGTGATAAGCAGGGAGACTGTAATGCTGGAGAGAGCCGTAGGGACTGAAGTTGGGCGGATAGCAGGAATAGGAACCCCTGGAGTCGCCGTAGGTCGGGTCACCTGCAGGTAAGGCCGGGTCACCGGACACGGAGGGATGATTGGGTCTCATCTTCGGTAGGTCGTCGTGACTGTGATATGAAAACTGGCTTTCACAGGAGCCCAGCCCAGAGTCTGAACTAATCACGGATGAAGGGTTTGTTGGGAATGGAGCGCCGGTCGGCGGTGTGGAGAAAATGTCGTCCCAGGAATGGAGCGCGTGCTGTCTCTGACAGGAACTCTCCGACTTCAGACTGAGCTTCTCTTCCAACTCTTGCTCCAAAGATGGAGAGCAGGAGCCAAAGCCAGGGTCGGGGTATCCCTTCTGCCTGTCTCTGAGGGACCCGGTTCCTCTCCTGTCCTCTTTAGATCCGGCCAGCCTGGCGTTTTCTCGAAGCTCGTCGGCAAGCGAGCGCTGGGACTGGTTAGTGCGCTCTGGGTGGTAGAACTTACACTTGATTCCATAAGTGCACTTTTTACCTGAAGAAGAAGAAGAAATGCGGTGTTTAGCAAAGAGTCAACCCAATGACACAAACATCATTATAAAACGGTCAGTTCTGGTCCTTGATTCTGATTGGCTGAGCAGAGTTCTAAGCCGCTTAAAATCCCCAGATTTATAACAGCTGACCGCTTTAGGCCCGATTCACATTTCACATTCACAGTCTTTTCCGGGTGCGTATTTGTTATTTTAAATGTAGCCGCAGAAATAGGGGGCGATGCGTTCGCGACGCGCCTGCGGTGCAATCGAAATGAAAAAACCTCAACTTGGAGATTGGAGGTATTTTCAGTATATATAAATCATATATCCTTTGTTTGTACCTCCTCGTCTTAACGTCTATCGTGGCCCATGGTTGCTTAGCGACGACCAGTCCAGGCGCTTTGGAAAAAAAGGAGAACGCAGTGCAGCTCGCATTTTCCGCTCGTTTTTAGACGTGAAATGTGAATCAGGCCTTACTCAGCCGAAATATCACTTTATTTCATGAAAACTTGCTACACGTATGGAATAAGCGCATTATGAAAGCAATACGCCGTGTGAAGCAGTGTGTTACAGAGCATTATATAACAGCTGAGGGGGTTTTAACGATTCCACTTCACGTCGTGCCACAACGCCCTCAGCTGTTATAAAATGCACTGTAACCCACTGCTTCACACGGCTTATTGCTTTCATAACACAAAATACTAAATCAAAGCACTTGCCATATGGACAGAGTTGACGCTTCTGGTCTGATACAGTCGTTCTTTTCCGGAGAAAATGATCTAAGTTGGGCCCATGGCGGCCGAGAGGGTCGTCCGGTGGCATGAACCTGAGTAAAATGAAAGGGGTCAGAATGTTGAATAGAAGAGGGATCGATCATTTAACACTCAACACTCCGCTGTCTACATACTTGTCATTGACAAAGGAGAACATGAGCAATCTCTCCTCAATGAAACGCTTCCACTCCAGGCGTTCACTCTGCAGATCCCGATATGTGTCGTTGGACACGATGACACCGTCCAGGTCGTGAGCTAGCTTGACAATAAAACGATCATCGTAGCACACCATCCGCTTTCCTCCGATCCTTCGTGAAGGCGTGAACACAACGATCTTCTTCCTCTCCAGCTCTTCTAAAATGTGCTGATCTGGAAACAAGGATGAACATTCGAAAGGTCAATCCCCCAAACGCCCCTTAAGTTTGCTCATTGGGTCTAACTTTGTTTGAAAACGTAGACAGATTCAGAACTCAGAAACTCAACAACACAGATGATTAGCATTCAATATCCCAGCAGGTCCAGGTTGTGATTTATGCTAGCAAACACAATTTCTCCATGAAAACAAGGCCAGAACATCTGAAAGAGGAAACAATATTTCGAATAATTCCAAACACAGCACGAGACTGAGGGCTGATAACAGATTCACAATGAAAATCATCAACTTCCTGGTGGGGAATTCCCTACAGGAAACTTCCTTATTCCTCTGTATCTGTTATGATTCTTCTGGCACCAATTGAAGCGAGGAATGCGAGCGGGGCGTTTACAGATCACAGACAGATTATCATCTCACGGCCCTGGGGTGTTAAACTCAACCCCAAGCTTCATAAGAGTGAAAGGGTCCGAGCCCCTAACCAGCAGTTTAACTAGCTGTACACGTCCTGATGAAGAGCGCTTCACTGCACACGTCTGTCGCGCTGCAGGGAAATGTGAGCATGATAACGTGTGGAGAAACGCGAGTTGTTGCTGTCAGAAGGGTGTTTTCACCTTTAGAGGAACCGGTCTGTGATGACTCATCTCTCAAGCGAGGGCTGAGGGAGTGTCTTTACCTGAAATGGGCACATCGGGCCTGGACTGCTCTTTCCTCCACAATGGCACAAACACCGTGATGTTCCTGTGTCCTCGCTCAAGGAAGTAGTTGACTGCCAGCTGGATCCCTCGACATGAAAACACTTCCTTGTTCCCATGACTGAAAGAGACAAAGCCCACTTTATTGATCAGATCACTGACACCTGGACCTCAAAATACAGCTCGTTTTCTTGCATTAAAGGGACAGTTCACCCAATAAAATGAAATTCGGTCATCATTAACTCACCTCAGAGTTGTTCCAAATACATGTCTTTGTTCTGATGAGCACAGAGAAAGATATTTGGAAGAATGCTTGTAACCAGACAGATCTCACCCCCGAGGAAAAAATATAATGGTAGTCAAAAGTGCCCCAGAACTGTTTGTTGTCCCACATTCTTCAAAATATCTTCAACAGAACAAAAAAAATGTTTTTTTTCCTACTATGGGAGTCAATGGGGGGCGAAATCTGTCTGGTTTCAAGCATTCTTCCAAATATCTCTCTCAGTGTTCATCTGAACAAAGACATTTTTGGAACATCTCTGAGGGGAGGAAAGGAGGACAGGATTTTCATTTTCGATTATAAATGATCGTATCGTAAGAAAATATGTGTCTTTGAAAGATTGACTTGATATGTTTCCTGGAAAACAAGCTCCTCGGTCCTATGAGTTCAGTAACCCTTCAACTCAACAGCTCAGACATGTCGGCTTTGAACGCTGAATTTGCTTCTAGCGATAATGAAACTGGAAGGCCAGTTAAAACACGACTTGATTTGCATACTGACAAAACATTATAAGATGCCTGCAGTGAGGGTCTCGTAATCACTAATGCAGCTAAATCATGAAAAGAAACTCACGATGTTGAAGTGACACGTGTGCGTCGTTCAGGAAGGGAAATGATTAAACGCGTATGTGTGTGTGTGTGTGTGTGTGTGATTTGCATATTGGATATTGTCAGAGACGCATGGACAGATGCGAACGGAAGGCCCTAGACAACACATGAGCACAATGATACACTGGGCGGTCCCTGAACCAGTTTGACAAAAGAGCGTTTGACTGATGCACAAAAACTAAAACTAAGAGGAATGAATCCAAAAATGAGAACAAATATACAAACACATATTAATACAATTAAGATGAGATTATTCAGAACTATAGTGATTAATCATGGGTTTTAGTTCGCAGTTTAATCTTCAGTGATCCAGCTCGTTTAACCCCTGACAGACACATATGATGCGTCTGCACATGCATGCATTTGGCAGATGCTTTCATCCATTGAATTGTACATTTGTTTCGGACTATGTGCAATCCCCTGGGATCCAACCCATGTAAAAGGGACACAATGCTCACCTCATGGCCACATTGCTGCCATCAATAACTATTGGTTTGAGATCACTGTCTGCGTCAGCGGTGTCGTCCGGCGTAGAGAAGCACTGTCCTCGAGAAGACCCTCCTCCACGAGCGGGTACACTCTCATCACTATCAGAGCTGGAGGGGGGCACGGCCTTCGCCCCGGAGCGGACCAGCTCTCCCAACACCGCATTAGTGTCCGTCCCCAGGCCAAGCTTCCTCAGGGCGGCCTTCACCTCCTGTGGAGAGTAACCCAGCTTACGGAAGAAGTCGACCTTCATCTGCAGGTCGGAGAGGTTGTGTCCGCTGCACCTGGACTGCATGCTGAGGTCTGTCGTGATGCTTTCAGTGTACCGACTCTTCTGTCACCTGGACTCCACCCTGACATGTTGAACACGGCTGAAACATTCGCAAATACACAGAAATAACGTTAGAAACCCACAGCAGGAGCGCGTGCGTGTCTCCTAATACTGTGTGTGTCCGTCTGTCCGGTGACGCCGCTCTTACTGGATAATATAATCACACAGACCCTTCAGACACCTTTAAACACCTTTAAACACCTTCAGACAGACCATTTAAACACCTTTAAACACCTTCAGACAGACCATTTAAACACCTTTACACACCTTCAAACACCTTCAGACAGACCCTTTAAACACCTTTAAACAGACCCTTCAAACAGACCTTCCTCGGGACGTGACGAAATATTTACATCGTTAGAGGTTTTGAATCGCGTTGAGCATCAGAAACACTAAGCGGATCATCACATTACGCACACACATACTGTATAAACGCGAAGAAAAGCTGCGCGCTTGACGCGACGCGCGGACGCGCGGGTCGCGTTTCAGTTCAGACAGTTTGAGGAAATGTTTGTATGAGTAAAGTGTTAGAGGTTAAAGAGAACGTGTCAGACGTACCATACTGTACTCCTCTGTATCGTGTGTGATTCTCCTGACGAGTTCCGCCTTCACCTGCTTCCTGCTGCTTCAGGTGACTCCACCTGCCCCTCCCCTACAGCGGAGACCCCTCCCCTACAGCAGAGACTCCTCCCCTACAGCAGAGACACGCCCACAGAGGAAGAAGGACAACGTTTGTTTTTTCCCCCACTTGTATCTCATCTTATGCTTTAACTTGCGCACCACCATATGTTTTATTGTATGTTTCTTTCATTACTTCTAAATTTTTAGGCAACATCGTAACACAATCATGTAAATAAATGACTTTTAAACTAAAAAATGAAGAGAGAGATGTGATTTCTCTGGGTTATGAAGGTCATTCAGCATGTGCCTGACGCATAGAGATGGTCTGAAGCAGGAAGTGTTATTCTGTGTGCTGTCGCTAGGTTCGTTGGAGTGTTTTGGGCAGTTTTAGGGTGATGTAGCTTTTCATCTGGTTGCTATGTGTTGTTAAAGGGATGCTTCACCCAAAAATGAACTTTTAGCATCATTTGCTCACCCTCCAGTTGTTACAAACCTGTTTACATTTCTTTGGTGTACTAAACACAAATTAAGACATTTTAATAACAGTTGGTGGATGGCGACCCAAAACAGCTTAGTTACAAACTTTTATTAAAACATCTCAGCACAACAAAGAAATGTATACAGGATTTTATACAAAACAGCTTAGTCACAAACCATGAGTTGCTATCAGTTTTGTTATGAGTATTTCAAAGTCACCATGACATCAAACAGGGACATTCTAAGTGTTTTACACAGTGTTGCAGGGATTATTATAAATGATTCATCCGTGCACATCTTGATGTTTTTATTTTATTATGTCCACACTGGATGCAACAATCCCATTGGAACAAGCCGTATGTAACTTGTGTCGCATCGCACTGGTCGTGTCCGGTGTAGACACGCTGTTAGTAAATGTTACACACATCAAGGGTATATTTTCACAGAATGTTCTTTACATCATGTAGGATGATTATATGTAGAAAAATATTCTGCAACCAAGAACTATTAGCCTGAACAGACTGGCTCATATATTTGTGTTTACACAAAATGCCTTCAAATAAAACCGCTTAGCGAGCAAAGATACGTCCAAAAAATGGAAGTTTGTATTTCCATCAAGAGAATAACTTTAGTTACGACTCAATGTTGAATTGGTAGAGCAACAACATGTGACGTGTCTTGTGGCAAAACTGCTGCAGGTATCTGTCGACCTATCAGAATGCAGTGGGAGGAGCCTAGATCTGGATCCGACCTCACCCCCTGGACCTTGTGTTCTGCTAATGAATCCTAAGTAAATTAACCACATTTTATGTGAAGACAAATGACCCGCCCCCCCCAAAAAAAGTTTGCCTACGGTACGTTTGCCACATGTTTTACACTGGTAGTGATTGTCTTCTTTATTGGGCTTTGTTCTGGTGGCTGTCCTCTAGCCTCTCGCTGTGCAGTGTCCATGCACGTCGTCAGTTCTATGGTTTTGCTGGAGCTGATGGTTGATTGGCCAGTGGAAGGGAAGACAGTCCCGCTGAAGAAAATCGCTGTTTTTTACTAGAACTGGCCGCAGACAGAGTCCTTGTCGTTGGTGACTTGAACATCCATGCAGATAACGATACAGATGCTATGGGAATGGCTTTCAAAGACCCGCAGTGTACCACATAATGAAACAGAATTTACAGCGTAACTAATTGTAAAATGAATTTACCTCTACAGTACATACAAAACCGATACAGAACAACCAAGAATACTGTTTAACTATTAACGGATAGAAAACCTTGTCATCAGCAAAGAATCTTGCCATTTTATTCAATAGTAATCAGTCATTTGAAAGCTACGTCACCAACACCTGTAAAACTAAGTTTTTCCATTTTAGGAATATATCTAAACTACGTCACATGCTGTCACTATCAAACTCAGAGAAGCTAATTCACTTATTCATGACATCAAGGCTAGATTGGTCTTATAACGTACTATTAGGTGGCTGCCCTGTGGGCCTGTTACAAAAACTCCAGCTAGTTCAAAACGCAGCAGCTCGAGTTCTTACACAAACTAAAAAGTTTGAGCATATTATCCCGGTTCTATCAACATTGCACTGGTTACCTATAAAGCAACATACTGTATTAACTTTAAAATCTTATTGATGACCTATAAAGCCCTTCATGGTTTAGCTCCACATTACCTGAGTGAACTCTCTTGTATTACAGTCCTTCACGTGCATCACGCTCTCAGGCGTCCTGTCAGCTGGTAGTATCTATCATTTCAAAGTCAAGTGCAGGTGGAAGACCCTTTTCCTATCTAGCTCCTGAACTTTGGAACAGTCTTCCCTGCACTGTCCGGGAGGCAGACACACTTGTCAGTTAAATCTGGACTAAAGACGCATCTGTTTACTCTTGCATACACACTTCCGTAATACTAATCCTCTGAGGGTTTAGGCTGCACTAGTCAGATCAACTAACCGTATGGAACACTTCCCATAACTCCTGATGTACTTGCTGCATCAAATAATGTAGAACTGTACTTTACTCTCAGCTGTATTTTCTCTTTGTTTCGAGGCTAAATCGAAAGCAGAATGGTTCACTGCTCCTGCAAGCTAACTTCAAATGTCATTATACAGACAAATGATCAATATGTATTGTGCAGCAATGTATGCAGCATATTTTTACTTTTATGTGGTTATTAAGTTTAATCTGAAATGTAAAATGTGATTACAGAGTTGAACATGTAAATGTTTTTGTTTTGTGACTCTGTTTCTCTGTCTTTCTGTCTTTCAGGAGTTAGAAACCTGAAGCAGTTCAGTGTACTTAGCAGCTTATTGACATCTGGAAGTCGGCCATATCGGTGGCACTGGATGTAAACAATGTCACTGAACCAAATGGAACTGGCTAGTTTTGCTGATGAAAATGGTGAACTATTGTCGTGTCTTGGGCGGGACTGATCGGTCGGACCTGGATAAACATTTGGAGTACTACAGACTGAGAGCAAAACACTGTCCGAGGAAAGAAGGCGTTTGTGGTTGGCCAAACTGAATCAGGATTTCCAGGGAAAGAATCTTCCACATTTATGTTTGTTCTTCTCATTTCTTAACTCATTTTGCATTGTTATAGTGTACAATAGATATTACGTTGCCGCCAAATTCTTGGCTCAAAATCTGATTCTAATCTCATTTCATAAACTTCTCTTATAGTAAAACATTTATATATTTTCTATAAAATGTTACTGAAATGTAGTTATTGGTGCTATATTTATTTTGATTGTATTCTAGGTGAAAGATCTGACCAGTACAAGAAGGATGATCCAGATTGGGTACCACAACCAGCTAAGGACTCAAACGTCGAGCCCAGCACACGGATGCTGCTGCCCATTCTTTGCTTCTTATGGACATACCAGATCATTCTGATTCTGACCACTATGTCAGTGATACTGTCTGCACTGTAGGGACTCAAACTGAACTGACTGATGACTTTATTGACTCTATGACCAGAGAACTTCAGTTGCATTCTTATGTTGAACAATTGTGACCAAAGTGCATTTGTGGGTAAAGATGAAAAAGTTTTATTTTTCACTGGTCTACCTTCATATCAGATTTTGTTAGCACTATTTATTTCCTCATCTCCCTGTGAAGAAGTCACTTATTAATGCATCCAGGTTCCTATGCTGACATGAATGAGACTAAGGCTGACTTCGGTGTTCGTGTTTGGATTTTCAAAAAATGCTTCATATATGACACATCTCACCTGTTTTACACCACCGTCTGGATTCTCAGAAAACAGGCTGTTGACTTCCTGGTTCAATGAAGTCCCTCCTGCAGAAGCGCTCCGATTGGTCAAGATAAGCCAGTCTTTTGTGATTGGTCTACAGCTTATAGTGTGTGTTGAGATGTCCCGCCCTTTACCGTATCCTTGTTCAATGTAAATTTGGGGATTCATGATGTCACTAACTGTCACTCGAAATGAAAAGTGATTTCTGTTAAAGAAAAGATCTTCTTTTTCTGTGAACTTGACCGATGTTGTTTCTGCTCAAACAGACTCTGTTCACCTCACACAACACATATCAGGTCCAACACACAAACTGGGTCATACGCTTGATCTAGTTTTATCATCAGGCCTTGCCATCAGTAATATATCTGTAAGTGATGCTGGGCTGTCTGATCACTGGCCGGTTTTGTTTGACAGTGTGATTTCTTGTCCTAGCCCATTAAACCAGCCTTCTACCGACCGTTCACGCTCTATGAACCCCTCCACTGCTTTTGCGATTTATGGAGGGTGTTTTGGTCCTCACAGTGATGGGATATCATCGCAGGATCAAATTGTTGAAGAGCTGGTAAATTGTTTTAACTCTTCATGTTCAGAAATGTTAAATGTAGTTGCCCCTCATGAAACACTTACAGCAGTATGAACACTTTCCTTTGGGAGCAATCTCAACATTAACACATGAAAAGAGAAACTCTGAATATCATTTTTTGCGTCTGAATAAGGCTCAATCAGGGACAAAATAGCAGCTTTGGAGCCTGTTGTGTTGACAGTGTTGAATAATGATGATAATTCTTCACGGTGTTCTGATCCTTGAACTGTAGAACTGACACGTTCTTTCTCAAACGACTCCACATGACCAGCGGTACAGTCATGTACGTGTGTCTCTGTTCTGTCAGTTGTAATTGCAATGTTTTCTTTTCTAGTGAAGTCTAGTCTACTTTAAATAGTCAATATATGCAATAATTTATCAAGAATAAAACTGGTCATGTTATTTTGTACTTGTACTTGTTATTTTGTCATTTTTATGTCAATGCCACTATTGCACACACATATATATCACACAGTATTTAGTTTAATTACATCAGAAGTAACTAATTAAAGGACAGAAAAAATAAGAGTAATCCCTTACTTTACTCTTTCAAGGGCAAAGTAATTCAATTACAGTAACTAGTTCACCCAACAGTGTTCAGGTAATATCAGGCATCATTGCTGTATTAATCACCATTTGAAACAAATGTACAGTATAATGTGTTTAATAGTGCTGTATAAATTAAATTGGCATTAATGCAATGTAAGTCACTTTGGATAAAAGCATCTGCCAAATGTGAACAACAGCTGACATACTAACGGATGCATATTGACTGATGTGAAAAATGATGCTTATTATGTCCTTTCAAAAGTGTCCAAGTGTATGCGTCTTTATTAAATAAAACAATATCTGTGAAAACGCCAACTCAATATATTGTCCATTTTGTGTTTTCATTTTTACAAATAATTGACTGAAAGTCATTGATTGATTGGTTGTAAATGATTGATCAATCAGCAGTTGGTAAAACAGGGGTGAGATCACACCTGTCATGTGAACGCACCATCAGAGGAAAGAGGAGGGTGTTTATGGGATGGTGTGAATGTGACTTCAGGCTTTCGTGTGAATTTCTGCGGTGAGGTCTGTGTATGTTCAGGAAGTTATTACGAGAAAGGTTACTAATATGCCTTGCTCTGTTACATCCAGTTTAATGGTGTGTGCTGAGGGGAGAAAGCAATCATGAGAGGTGAGCAGTCCACTGCTCTCTCTCAGGTCCTGTGTCAGCGGGCCCAGGTGTCTTTGGCACTGACATTACAGCGGGGCAATGAGCTACAGCAAACAGAGATGAGTTTCCAGCAGCTCTCCGATACCATGACAACCAAACTTTAGCATCCTTCACCTCCTTGAAGTCAAATGTTTCATTTGGAAAGATATTGAACTCTCTCTGGATTAGATGTCAATAGGTTTGTTATTGTGTATCTTAATGCAGTGCCTTCTCTTGTACTTGACTGTTAAATGTGTTGTGAACACAAGAGGGCGCTACTAGTACAGGATCCGACACTGAAATGGATCATTACGTTCAGACTTCACTTCAAATCTGTGCAGATGCTTTCTCACTTACAGAAGCAAGAGTATATGTTATTTTATTTAGCAATGTTATCACTGTTACCTAAAGCAGGCAGACGTGACCGTTCAAATCCTGTGTTTCTCAAATGACGCCCTGATCAAACACCTGAGCAAGATAATAAAGGATCACTAGATGGTTACTTTCATCTTTCTGTTCATTGAAATCACATCAAATATGCACCTAAAATTTGAAATTTTGCCTAAAAGATAAACTGAAATAAGTTTAAAGCACTTAAGTTATAATAAACAAAAACTAAAGTACAAGTTTATAATTAATCTTATACAGCAACATAAAACAAACACATAAATAAAAAAATGACAAAATATAACATGTATAGCATATAAGAAATTGCTAAAACTTTAACTGAACTTATAAAAACTGAACATCTTAATAACACTAAAGTCAAAACTAAAACAACTCTGACAACTCACAGATAGCTAAGTGTGACTGCAGGACATTGAATGGTAAAATGGCGCAGCGATGTGATTGGATGAATCTTATAGCAGGACCAATCAAAGCATCGCACAGCCGACACAACATGGTTTGTGCGAGCGGGAACGAGGTGGTTTCAGAGAGTGTGGGATGTTAAAGTGCAGGTGTGGGCAGGTCACTGTAGATGCTTGTGGGTTGTCATGGAAACAGACATTGCACATGTTGTCATCACTTGTGCTGTGCTGAGGCTGCGGCTGCAGAAACCGTTAAAGAAGAAGCTCTGAGACATCTGTTTGACCTGATAGCACTTATCCGTTGGGTTCACACGCCTTTTTCATGAGACTGGAATCAGGACTGATCTAAAACTGCCAGAGAGGACTTCTCAGTTTAGACAGGACCGCTTTTGTGAAAAGCAACAATGTTTTCTTAAATTGTAAAACAGAGTAAATGAATGAAAAAAGTGTGTTGATCTCAATTAGTATATCAGTAAAGAGAAACACAAGACAGATAGGTGACATCACAGATCTCTGTGGGTTAAAGGTGGAGATGGAGGGGGCTATGGTGTCTGAAGGAACAGTGTTTTTTATGCCATTACTATTTTCCCTGGTTGTTCCTCTGTTTTCTGGTGTCGATCGTGGAGTGGGACCGGGCTGGACGTGCATGGTTTCGGCGAGTGGGATAACCTGGGTTGCGGGCGGTGGGCTCTCCCTCTTCCTCGTGGATGTTGCTCAGTGTCTTGGTCGGGGTCACTGAGAGCAGCTATGACACGTCAGAGGGGATCTGGCCCTCCCGGCTGAGCCTGGTTTCTCCCGAGGTTTGTTTTTCTCCATTAATCAATCAGTGGAGTTTGGGTTCCTCGCCACAGCAGGGCAGTGTTGGCTTGCTCACCGGGAGACTGCATCTATTTATTAGATATTATCTATTAGAATGATCTTGCATGTTCTATAAACACTATGCACTGTGCTGTGTTTATGTGTTTTCTTATTTGCTCCTGTAAAGCTGCTTTGGAACAATGCACATTGTGAAAGCGCTATATAAATAAACTTGAATTGAATTGTTTTTAAAGGATATACAGTATATGATATGATATGATATATGGGTTGAGTCTAGATTGGTAGACGTCTGAAACAGCCGAGTGTCAGCGGATGCTTGTAACCTGTGTGAACTGACACAATGCTCTCAGAGGAGAAACAATGTGCATCCACTGTCAGCCTGAAGCTTTCTGACAGACAAACTGAACAAAAGCTGCCTTTCTGATGATAGTGCACATATTTCATGTTAACATAATGTAAACAGATGCGTCTCAAACCGATCCCTTTGGCTCCATCTGCATTTTTCTGCTGTTAGGGCTGCTTTAGCTCAGCCAAAATGACATTTCTCATGATATCTAAAACAAAATCAAAGTGAAAAGAATGAAGCCCCTTTAACTCGGGCAATCCATCTTTGGGCTGCCACTGGCGTGGTGATCCATCATTTCCACTGTAAGTGTTGTTTGATTTCACAGGAAATCAGGCTGGAGAGCTCACACTACAGTCTGACTCAAACAAATGAATACATCACTTGAAATAATCTTGGCCATTCCTCACTTCCATGACTAGTGACCTACATCTGTTACATGACAAACCATGTGTTTCCTCTCTGTGTCCATGACATGTCCATGACACACTCTTTATCAGATGCCAGAGGACTTTGTTTATTTGTCTCAAACAAATAATTGTAAGTGCTATCATAGAAAGATGTACGGAAATGTATTTCGTTTGATTTAATTTACGTAAATTGCCTGATTTTTGTAATAAGGGCTTGGAATGTTCTTCACATAAAAATAATCTATATGACCATGGATGGTTATATAACGCAAGCGTGCGACCATAATAATAATACCTAAATAATATATTATAAGGATTACATACTGCGACCCAAATAAACTCTGACATTGTGATCCGGACAAAACATGATCACCTGACCTTACCTGACAATAAATTATTGGACATGAAATATGAAATAGTGCTGTGAAATATTTTCCTGGCGCATTTGTAATGAATGACCTTCTGTGATGAAAACAAGTGTCCCATTACTTTTAAGGCAAGACACAAAGTTCAAACAAGATGAAGATGCAGTTTGGTTTAATTATTTGTAAATGTAATCTCATGTATGTTATTAATCACGCATGTTGTGTCCGGATGACCACGTGTTATTAGTTTTGAGTGCTTGTTATTGTGTAACAGCGGGGCTGACCAAACACATGAAAATAGAAAAATTCATGCACCAGACTGTCATTTTAAGACAGATATAAACGAACCATCAATTGCATTCATTTTTACACATGAAGAGAGTATTCACTCACTATGAGAGGTTTCAAAATTCTCAATTCACAATAACACACACACACACACACACACAAAACAATATTAAAACAGTTCACGTTTTAAATGTTTGCGCCCTCTAGCGATGGTTATGAAGAAGACCCCAGGTGGTTTTGTGCAGTCAGAAAGATTTATTTTTGTTTTTGAATCTGTAAAAGTATTAATGGTTTATAAGTGTTTGTGGATTCAAAGATATTTTAGGAGCACCTAAACCCAATCCCTCCCTTTACCCTAAACCTAACCAATTAAATCAACCGTTAAACACAACACACGAGTTAAAGTACAGTCACGTGTATTTATTCCATAAAATGGACAAAACCGTAACAAGTCGCGTTGCAAACCTTCTGAACTGAAGCTCTATACGAGGAACTCTGGTGTCTTGACCAATTCAGTCCCCCGATTTAGTAGGTAGTTGTAATGCCTGACCACAAAGTTGTTATCTCGATATGTTGTAGTATGGCTAACCAATGCTGCCTTAGCTTCAAGCGAGCTAAATACGCTGGGTAAAATAAAAGCATTAAAATGAAATGTTAAAATTTAAGTTTACGAAAAACATATGATTTCGAGAGGGGACATCAACACCAAAGCCCTTTTAAGAGGAAAGCGTGCCACCGTAAGGGCGTAAAAAGGTGTAAGGTCTCATGCTAACGCCCTGGCTTCAGTGGAACGCAGGAAAGGAGACCGGATGCTAGTTTTTTGAACGGATGTCAATGGGTTTCCTTCATGACATTTTCGCCTACTACATAGTATGATTTTGGATGCAGCCTAAGAGTATCTTAAGAGTACAGGAACATTAGAATGACGTCATCGGTAACGAGAGCCAATGACATTTCACACTCAACGCTGACTCAATGAAACACAGCAGGAACCGGAAGACAGGTGATCGCTTTCACGTCTGTTCCTCATATAAATCCATCGTTTGACCTCGGTGCACCTGGAATATTTGTTCTTTTGAAACATTTGAAGTGTTTTGTATCTGTATCATGTGATTTTAGTTGTTTAATAAATAAATGTGTAAATAAATAAACACAGTTATCACGACATGTAGAAATGTTGATCATCTTCTGGTAAGTGTTGGCAGTCATCCGCTGCCTTTATCTACACATCTCATTTGTCATCGTCATTTATTGCTTGTGGATCATGTGGCATAAATGTCAGACATTTCAATCTGAAAGGGCAGTCAAAACATTCACTTTTCATGTGGCTGCTTTTTACTCGGTGTGGAAGAAAAAGCATCATTCCTCTTTTTCTTTTCAAGGAGCGACAGCTCTGAGCACAAATGCTTTCATTAGACATTCAGGACCGGAGATGATCCCTGGAAAAAATACTTTTATCAACACATTAATATTGTTTACACACACAGGTCTTCAATGCAAATGTTTTCCCTTTCATTTTCTTTCATCGTACTTGAACATATAAAGTTTCTTTCATAAGAAAAATGTGTAGAAGTTGAGTTTAACGATGCTTTAGGACTAATTTGAAATATTGATGGGAATAATCTCACTTGATTAGTTTACTTTGAATGTGATGCAAGACATTTAAACACCACTCTCATTATGTGTTTTTAATTGGGATTGCAAGTGTAGAATCTCAAGGTAATAAACGTTATACATTTAATAAATCAAGAGAAATGGTACAGTAACTGAGCTTGGCAGTCGGTGATGACTAAACTGTACTGACCGCATGGAAAAGAGCAGAAAGGTGCCACTTAAAATCCACTTGAGTCAAATCATGTGATTGGCAGTCAGTCTCTGGTTGTTTTATTGGTACTGAATGAGGTTTTGACTGTTCTAGGTCATGTTGTAGCAGCACATTATACTCTATGTGCGGCTTTCCTGATTTTTAGCACAAGATAAGATGTTTCAGGAGCAAATGACTAAGCACATCACCGTCAGACTGCACATAAAGCTTTTACTTGTAAAGATCATTTTCATCCGAACATTAAAAGAGGAAACATTGATAAAACTGCTTCAAATCAAACAAACACCTAAACGTTGAACTTTATGACTTATGCAGGTTATTGAACGGTATTTAATGTTTGTTATTGGAATTGGAGATAATACCACGTGTGTGCTATAAAGTCTTACCGATACCTAAAAATCTATTGTAGAAAGCAGAGCTACATGATCAGTCGCACTTTAATCGTGATTATGATTTCTGCTTCCTACAATTAACTGAGCATAATCGTTGTGATAATAATGTTTTACAAACAAGCACAACACTCCCGATAAGGTCAGAAAATCATGGCAACGCTTGTATCTGTTAAACTGACACTTTACAGGAAATAAAAACAACAACTTTTTTTCACTGCATTTCTAATATTTTAATACTGTTTTGCAGAACCTATAGAAATGATTTATACAAAAACAAGAAATAAAAATGGAGTAGTAAAGTTTCATTCTGAAGGTTACAATTTTGAGTGTTTAGATGATCGATTGCAGGCTTTGAAGTATTGAAGAAGTTCAATGGCAACAGATTATAACAGAATCCTGATTAAAATTTTGAGCGAAATAACCGTGATAATGGTTTTACCCATGATGGTGCTGCCCCTAGAAAGCATTTATTTATTGTATTGAATGTATACAGTTCTGTATGTAAGCTCCGAACGACAGAAGCGTTTCCAGTTGGACTGTCCCGCATCGCTCAATTACAATTTCAATTACAGATTACATGGAAAAGGGCATTTCAGCTGCAAGACGAACACGAAAGTCTAACAATGTCCAATTAAAATGGAGAATTACTCTATTATTGCTTTGATAGATCATCTGCAGCCAGAAAGCGCAAGCTTCCGTCTGGTTAAAGGTGCGGGTCTGTCAGGCGTGAAATCAATACACGGCACATATCATAATTCATGCTTCACTCTGGTCTGAATAATAATGCTTCTTTTTCCAGCACATTGCCAATGTTTTCTTTTTCTCTAAAGCTGAAAAGGCGGTGTATATGCCACATAATATATATTCCTGGCTCTCCATATATAATTGATGCACGCATTTCTTCCCAAACCACCAACCACCTCGCCTCGAATGGTTAGGAGTGTTGAGTGAAATAACCATCATGCTATTCATGCTTTGGGGTCTGCTCATGGTCCTCAGGAACGGTGGGCACCATACACACTAAAGAAGAGAATACATTAATACCAATGTGGCCCTCAATGACCCAACGCACAAATCGATGGAAATTAAAATGTGTGGAAGCAAATATGAGCAGGGCGATGCTTCATTTAACCTTTTCTGCGACTGCCGTTAAGGGCAGATTGAGCAGTAAACACGCATAATAATGAACAACCGCCCACCCGCTCCTCCTGGCTGCGAACATGTGAACCCACTCGCTCAAGAGTACTGAGGACCTGGCAACCGCAGAGCTCCGGAATGTGTGTCAGATACGTGTCCAAATCACTTGCTTTCGAAGTTAAAGTTTGGTCATGTTGTTCCAAACCCAAACTACAGCTTTTCTTTTCGATTGTGGCTGGACACACACCGTTTTCCATACGCATCTCGCATCGCAACCACAGCGAGGTCATGCAGATTTGCATTATGATCAGACTTGATCTTACCGCACAACTCCTTGTCAAGGCCTTTGCCATATATTGACGGGGTATTGCGATGCTATTCTCACTGGTCTTGGTGCACGTGAACACGAGTCTGTAATGCTCACACATCACCGGCATACTTCCACTCCTCTCTATACACCCACACCACATCCAGAACCCTGTGATCAGCGGATGAGCGGTGCCTTGAGGTGCCTTCACAAGAGGGCACAAAGTCACCTGCCGCTCATTCTCCTTCACTATTCCCTGCTGAGGGAACGACCTTCCAAATTCAGCCCATCCTTCACAAGATTCATTGTGAGCGTTACAGTTCATGGTGGGTATACAGAGTGCCTTTGGAAAGAGACTGTATCAAATGATTTTATGACCATGTACCTCCGGGGTGTCTTTGTGTGTAACCCTCATTTGTACCCATTCCTGCCAATTCTTCAGATTTTATGTTCCTGCCAGCTACATTCGCAATGTTGGCCTGGAAAATAAATATTTTTCTAACATTCTACATCGTTGGCCGCAGCGATCGGTTTCTTCTGCTTTCTTGCCTGCACAAATGTGATTACCATGTGACGCTTCTCTGATAATCTGACGCAGTTAAATCTTCGCTTTACATTGGAAAGCCAACGCTATGTAGGTCTTATATACATGGAGAGAGTTTTCCATTCACAACAAACAAAAAACCTCCATCCAGAAACTGCCGCCGTCGTGAAAAATCGCGTCCCGCTCTAAAGTGGGTCTCCCGCAGGACGCAGCCTGATTCCATTGGAGTAATGAACTTTTAATTGCTACCCCTCATTATAATTCCTACAACATCACATTACGGTTTGTATCATTTGAACTGTGTTATAATGAGCATTAATGTGTTTTAAATGAAATGTTTCATATACTGAACTGGTATGCAGCAGTTGTAAAATCAAACACATTTTTAGTTTTTATTGTTTCTAGTTAGCTTACGTATCTTAGTTAAACCCCAGAGCTGTACCCTACATTTATCTACATCAGTCAGTAATGAAACACAACCAATCGGTCTCTCAGGATCCTCATGAAGCTGTCGAGCAACAACCATTGTCGAGCACCTTAGCAACCCAAACTCAAAGAGGGATAGATTTAGTCAGATCACGTCAGCCTCAAACGCCCTGTAACTGATCATCTAGAGACATCTAGAAGTCACTAATAACGAATGTCAATCTTCTTCTTTTATTTAATAGCAATTCAAATATAAAGAATACATATCTATTCTGAAATAGCTGTCCATGATGGAATATGCTTTCTGGTAACAGTATAGTTTTGCAATGTGTGTTGAAGGCGTGACATTTTGTGTGAATCTAAATTCATTTTCTTGCTGAATTTTGTCCTGTCATATATTGCTTCATTCAGAATGCTACACGATTTTAGAAGCTGTGTCCCAATCTACATAAAGAGAGCACACATGCCTTGCTTTCTGTCAGTCTTCTGCTCTCACTGGGTTAGAGACACCCCAGAATAACTACATTATACATCATAGATTGATCCCAGAATACACTAGATCACATTTAAAAAGCAAATAGAAGTCAGCTGTGTGCAGTGTGGCCTGACTCTTGTCTAGATTTGTTGTGGCTTTATTTGCATGGACAGGACTTGTAAAGTCTTTATGGCCCTAGAAATATTTCACTTTTTAAACGTGGGGTTGTTTAAATAACACAGCTTACAATTGTGCAATAGAATCATGTGCGTGTATTTTAATTTCTATTTTCCAGTTTGGCCCATAACTAATGTACATATCACATTTCTAGTTTATTGTGTTTATTGACAATTTATTTCTATTGTGTCGAGGTGTTTGCAAAAGAGAGATCGTCGTGCAGGTTATAATCTGGAATGCAGATGTGAAATGTGCCAGACTATAGGCCACATCCAGGCACGCGGAGCCCCGTAAGGTCACATCCCTCAGGTTTCTGGATATGGAAGCCGGTCGGACCAGCCGTCCAGGTCTCATCCCTCAGAGGCTACAGATGGCGCTCGGGAAGAGAGCCGCTGGCAGGGGTTGGCAAGACGGCTGCCAGAGTGATTTCGTGCTTGGTTTCCCTCACAGCGGTGTAACATGATGCGTGCAGTGCTGACACTCACCAACAGGGGGCACTGCCAGCCCGACATTACACATGTGACCGGATGAACGGCAAAAAAACTGATGGAATTGCTTTGCGTGTGTTGCAGAAAGAACAAAACAGAGCAAGAAGAGAAGAGAGCGGCAGAGGAGAAACAGAAACGGCTTTAAAACAAAGCGGTTTGCTGTCTTTTAGAAGGAAGGGAAGTTCAGGGAAGCTCCAAACTGTGGCAGCGAGCGCTGCTTTACATACACAAACCTCCAGAGACTGAGCCGTTCTAACAGGACAGCGTGCGGTGATGGGCCGATTGAGGAAGCTCGGATGGATTAGTCCAATTTCTCAGCCTGCTAACCCGACCATCCTCTTCCTCTCCTCATCCATCTTTCACAATATATTGGCTAACGGCTCGCTTCCTTCACTCAGCGCTGCTCGGTCTGGCCGTTCAGGGATTCCTCTTTCTGTTCACACTGTCAGCGGCTTCTCACGCATTAAAGATAAATGTGCTGCCTGCCGGACACCAGTGGCATCAAGTTTTCAAGCGCTGTCCACCGTTTCCCTGCATCCCAACACTCTCTGCTCTTGCCATGTTGACCTCGGCTCACTCACGGTCCAAGTGTGCAACTTTTCACGTCCAAACTTCCACGAATCCCAGCTTAGGACGTGGAGAATTTGTAGGTTGATTTCTGATTTAATTCACAGAGATCAGTGCAGCGTTCTGGACGCAGATCATGTGTGAACTCATGAAGAGCGAGCCCACTCTCATGAATGCGTATAAATAACACGCGCTGTGCAATATCGTGTAATACGTACGCCAAAGTTCAATTTTGCGTGCATATGATACGCCAATTTAGCGTGTGTGCATATTAATCAGCAATTTGTCTCATTTACCTGTCCCCAAACCCTAAACATAACAGTATTATTTTAATTATTTCAGTGTTTCCTCTTCATGTACGTTTCAAAATGGCTGCTCTCCCCCCAGGTGCATGCAAACATTGGCGTATCATATGCACGCAAAATTGAACTTTGGCGTACGTATTACACGATAATGCAACAGCGTGTTATTTATACGCAATTCATGAGACCGGGTTGGAAGAGTAGTGTCACCCCTTTAATTCACGGCTAGCTGTGGTTTATCCCTTACACGTAAAGATCTACCTGGTTTTTCTTTTCCATGGGCACACCGTCATAATCTACAGTATTGCAAATACATTTTCATTTTAGCCTCCAAATCTGAAATCGACATTTGTATCCATTCCAGATATGAAGGAGATTTTCTCACCGAAACAGAGCAAATAAATGTTCTTTGGCACACTGAAGGTAACGCTCCGTCTGTGTTTGATGGAGCGTGATTAACCCCAACATCTTGTTTCCAAATTTATCTGCTCCAGATTTTCACCAGTGAAGAGTTCTGTTCTCACAAAAATAACATCAAGGGCGACAGCTCCTATTGTGTACATGACACACGTTCAGCATGAACATATAACTTCATTCTGACATTAGACTTAATATTTCAAAAGATTCTTCTCTCAAATCCTTTTATTTGTGGTTTCTCACTCAGTGAAAGTGAGCGAGCGAGGGGTGTTTTATTGCCCGTCAGCCTCATAACTCCTCATAAGTAGAGAGTTTATCTGAGGAGATGAGGGGATAGAAACACATACTGTCCTCGCTGTGTTTACACTCGTGTGCAGCCAAGGTTTGTTTTATTCTCAAATGTCCTACAAGATCATCAGATTCATAATGAGCCCAACATACACTACATAGGATCATGAGCTCTAATGATCTGATCAAACATGAACTCATTCATGATGAAATAGAAACACATGTTATAATCCAGTATTGTGGTGGGGTTTACTATATAATAATCCAACCTTTTCCTCTCAGTTCTGTAGAGTATACTGTAGTGATGGTAGGTTTGGACTGGACTGTGTGTTGCTCTAGATGAAAGTGCACGTGGAATGTATAAACCTAAATGGCTCTTGTAGTGTTTGGCCATTTGAAGATTAAAATCATCGGAGCGGGGTGGATGTGAGCATGGCAAAATGGCACTTTTATGGTGGCACGAAGCAAAACAAACATGGGCCTGATGTTTCACCAACATGCCAAATAATAATACCACTAGTCAGGGCGATAGCTAGTGAAGTCTGCCCCCCACCGCCCTCCAACCCCCAGAGGGACAATTTATGCTATAAAGTTTTCTACAACATCACTTTGACACAGTCTATATGTAACAGAAGATGTTGTTATTGTTGTAAACCCTTTACTTTAAAAGGCTAAACATGTATATATGTCATATAAACTTATTAAATGTTGTCTTGAATACATGTATGAAGACTTTTATTAAACTAATACAATAATAAATGACAATACCTGATAATATAAAAATAAAACAATTGTAAAAAGGAGTATCGGTACTGTAATCTTACAATCAGTCTGTTCTCAAACAACATATGTGAATATGAAGTCATAAAAAAGAGTGTAAATGCAGTGAAAATAAATAAAACCACTCAAATAGTTTTAGTTTAATGAAATCAAGTCTCAATGTTCGGTGAAAATAATACCTTACTGCATATTCTATTATTAAAGAAAGCCAATAAGTTTTTTTGTGGATTTCATTAAAATGTCATGTAAATAATTTGTCTAGTAAAATTGTTTACAAAAGAGGGGCGTTTGACCGCCGGGCAGTCGCCTATAATTGTCACCACCTTTCACCCCACCAGCGACGGCCCAGCCACTAGCTATTAAAGTTACACTGGTCTGTTAGGGGGACTCAATGTCCTTGAGTTGTTTCTGAGCCAGAAGTGGTCAAATTGACAGAGAGAGAATCCAAGGAGGCTAACAAAGCCCTTGTGTTCGTGTTCTTAAGAAGTGATTCTATTTCCTGTCTTAATTCATTTGTTCGTGGCCAGAGTATGTAGCAGGTGCCGCTCGGAGGCCAAACACATTCATTTCGCCCAATCAATATGACCGAGAAGCTTCCTTCTTTCTGTCTGAGATCTCTTCCCCATCCCAAGAAGAAAAGACCTCATGTGAAATCTGGGTGCCATGACAACAGGCAGCATCAAAATCCAATTAAATGAAACTTCCTCCCACTTGAGCGGAGCTTCCTGTAGCCAGGCACTTCCTCAACTTCAAAGGACCTTTGGCACACTTAAGTCACTCATTCTGACACTTACATGTCACCTCATAATATCACACTTGTGTTTCCAAATGAAGCTAATTGCAACATTCCGGCTGATGAACAAGTCTGAGCTGATTTTGAAGAATTCTGGATCTATGCCACTAAGATGTGTTACGAAATAGTCGTGAAACAAAAACAATGCTGATGTCTCTCAAACATTATTTTATTTTTCAGATTCACATTTAATTCATTACTGTAACAAAAAAAGAATAACTTGAAATGATATTATCAACATAACAACGTGTGTAAACACAGCACAATTAAACTGAATCTCTTCTGAAGTATTTGAGTTTGACATGTGAGCTGTGATCTGAGGTGTCACATAAACACTGAACTCTGGGTGTCTTTCTTACTCGGGGTATGTCGGTTCAGAACACGTCTGAAGGTTTAGTTTAATCAACCTGACGAAAGATACCCAGAGTTAACACGCGCTCACAGAAACAACATGAAGACATTGCCAATGGATCACAGAGTTCACCAGTCACCATGGAAACAGTTAAGAAGCCTAAAGATTTTGACTGTGAAACAACGTTATAAATATTCTGTAATTGAATGAATACATTAATGAAACTATAAATGCTATTAAATATAACAATAGTTTAGATGTATAGTATGTCGGCTACTATATGAAGAGTTTGGTTCCAAAATGAGATGATCTCAATGTGGAACCAAGCTCTTCATTTATAAGTATGGCTGTTAGTATCTCTGTTAGATTTGTTGAGATATTTGTAACCGTTATTTTACCATGTGTATGGGTCTCTACCAGTGTAGAGAGAGAGAGAGAGAGAGAGAGAGAGAGATCCACAGGCTCAGTTATTTACACACCATGGGTTCAGCTAATATCCTCTTTAAGCCCAAGCATCACTAATTGAGTAATAATAATTTAAATAATAATAATCACAAATCTATTTCTCAAGCATTACAATCACAGAAGAAAGTGTGTAGAACTGAACGTCTTTCGTCTCTAATCGTCACTCCTTTATAAAGCCACACTTCTTTCTTTCTTTCCCCTCAGGTCGAGAAGAAGCTCTGTATTGTTTGCATGTTATCCACCGGACACGCACATGAGCAATAATACATGGTCAAATAAATCAAAGGTGCAGTGGAAAGCCGAGTTGATGAAATCCTGAGACAATTGAATGATAAATGTGCGGTCCCAGGGCTGCTTGTGTTGCAGGTTGGATGGAGGTTATTGCTGTGTGCTTTATCCGCTTCTGCCCATTCATCACACCGCCGCTCGTGCTTACAGACAGAGAACAGAACTGACCTGTTGAGCACTGGACTTCATTTCTACACGGCAGGACGGCCTTAGGATTGTTCTCATAAAGAAAGATCAACGTGTCAAATCTCCCGTTCACTGAAACGAAACTGCAATATTAAAGCTAATTATCAAATGATCGCTCACAATAACATGATTGAATAGCACATATCCACTTCAAACTGATGGTCTGGGAACTCTGGTCGCTTTCTTCGGTCAAGGCCCGCCCAAGAGGGCATATGACTGACAGGTAAAGCAACCAATCAGGTTTCGTTTTGAGCCGCGTCATGTTTAGAGGCGTGGAAATGTAATGAAATATTTTCAACGAAATAATCATCACTAAAATCTGCTACCATCTGTTAAATGACTTAATGTAAGTGTCACCTAGATATATGAACATTTAAAATACTGTTTGTGTAGTTTGACATCTTGCTTTATGACACCATTTAATACCATTTTGTGATTCATTTTTGATCAGTATAGTTTGATACTTTTGATTGGATGTCAATATTTGTCACATGAATGAGACAGATGGTGTAGTCATGCATTAGTCATGATCCATGAGATTGCTAAGATGATCACTGTACAATAACTGTACAACAAGTGCTACATCAGGAAATATTATTAGCACATGTTTTAAACTTCAATATATTCAAGTGCAAAAGTATGTAAAAGGGAACTGAATTGTATGTCTTCAGGTAGCCCTCGCTTACACAAAGGTTGGAGACCCCTGCTATACACCATAACACAGTGAGACTCACTAATAATGGTGTTTCTTCATGTTATGACCATGTCTGTGAAATCCAGGATTAAGTCCCAAAATCCAATTATGAGATTAGGAGCATCAAAGAAAATGACGCAAACCCGTAATGTGTGTTTATCGCTGTAAATGATCGATTATATGACAGATTTAGATATATACAGTACTGATTTTATAGACACTATACTTTATGATTTTGCACAAAAACATACTCAGTCAATATTAAAGGTCATACTTTCACAGAATGTTCTTGACATTATATAATGGGTCAGATTTATTAAAAACTGCAGTGATATTGAGTTTGTAGATTCGACATCACTGGTCGTCAGTTGTTTTATCATTTTCTAAGGTTCAGAATTAAATCTCCTGATAGAAGCCGATGATGAAGATATCTCCAGTAACTAATATTAACATAAAGAGATGATAACGTAGGCCTAAAGCTGTAAATATTTCTCCTTGTATTCTGTAGGAGAGCAGTTACAGTAAACCGCAGCATGTGCTGGAACGCAGAATTAAGGAAAACATACATTGACATGACAGGAGGATGAGTAAACATTTATCTAATGATTCATCGGTTTCAGCTTCCTGAACATCCACCATTAAAAACAGCTTTCACTGATATGGCACCATTTGTTCTTTATTTTCTCCACACTTTTGCAGAAAACCGCATCGGCGGTCATGAAATTCAAGTGGAATCTTGTTCTTTCATAATAAAAGAAACCCTGCTTCCAGCAGTTTCTGTAGGTATCTGCATCAGGCACAAGAGAGGAAAACAGCATTACTTATTTACACTGAGGATGCGGAGAGAAATTAAAGAACAGTATGTGAGTTTGTGAATAAATAAGAGAAAAATCTCTGATGCAGATTTTGTTCACCCAACTCTACTTTTTGCGTTCAATAAACCTCAGTGAACGACTGGAGAATACGTGTGTGATGAATACTGTGATGAATACTTTCATCACACATCTCAACTGCTGGAGTCTTCACGGCGGACTCACGGCGACTGCAAACAAAGCAATCATGAATGTTTTAGATGTTCTTCAGTGTTATGAAGGATTCTTCACGAGAAAGACGGTGATAAATCAACAGTGTAACATACACAATCAAAGCCATTATTAAAGCCTTTCTGAATGTAAACGCATCGCATCAGCGCTGATTCATAGAGGATCAAAGTATAAAAATCAAACACCGCACTGACACAAAATCAATATGTACGCTAGAGAATATTGGCTGGAGCTTGTAGACCTTGAAACAGGAGGAAAAACTGAGCTGGAGAGGAGGAAAAGCACAGGTTGAGGAAAACACCGTCCTCAAAATAAATCAACCCTGAAAACGTGAGAGAGACTCACTCATCTGTGTACTTCTCTTTGTGTGTTAAAATAATGATGATAAAAACATATTCAAGTTTACATTTCCTAACCCTGTTGAGAAAAACAGCAGATGCTGAGGTGTATTGAGAGAGCAGGTGACCTCACCGTCACATAAACACTGAACTCTGGGTGTCGGTTCAGAACACGTCTGAAGGTTTAGTTTAATCAACCTGACGAAAGATACCCAGAGTTAACACGCGCTCACAGAAACAACATGAAGACATTGCCAATGGATCACAGAGTTCACCAGTCACCATGGAAACGGCCGGGAAGCTTTACGTTTTTGACTGTAAATCAGAGGGTTTTTTTCACAGAAGACTTAAATCTGCATCAGTTTATAAAGTACAGGATTAAAAATCATAAAATTAAATTATTTAAATGATGTGTTTATAAAACTATAATCGCTATAAATTAATTATTTAATTAAATATATAAATATTTTAAATATATGCACTATTTTTATACTATAATATTTAAAATATTTACTCATCATGGGTATCTTTGTTACATAAACTGTAGATTTCTTGAGATGTTTGTAACTGTAATTTTAACGTGTCTAACATGGTATTTTACCAATATTGTGTTGTGTATATATATTTGATCACATTGGTCATTTTTAAGGCAGTATTAAACCTCTTTTTTGTCCCTTCTCTGTATGTTCCTTAAAAAATCTATCTTTATTTGGTTTTCTGAAAACTGACTTTGCAACAGTTGCTGATGTAGTCATATTAATTTAGACTCTTTTAATTCTTGAAACTACTGCATTGGTCATAATTTTGGAAACATTAGTTTAATGCTTTTCAGTAGACTACAGTGTGTGTGATTGTTAACTTGCAGTAGAGGATGAAGGTCTGGGACAGAGGTAGAGGTTTGAGATGTTAGGCCCAGTCACAATATATCATGTACCTTTATATATCCCTTTCAAATACACATACATTTAGTTTTTTGTTTGTTTCTTTTGACTTTGTTTGCTAAAAAGGCCATGGCTTTCCAAATGTTAAAAGAGGGGTAACGGCTGATCATGAAAGGCTAGTTGTAATCTGGAGGAAGGTCTTTCAATACTAAACTGTAGGAGGCTGAGGATCAGAAGGACATTTTTAAGGAATACAGTCAGAATGAAAAACCTTAAGTCTAAGTTTTTTATGTAAATGGTTTAAAATGATAACCCTTGCTGTATTATATAATAAATCATCCATAATCTGTGCTTCCACGCCCACTTAACACTCATCAAAAGCACACGCATGCGCAGACATCCCCTAAAGTTTAGTAACATTTCCTTAAAATGAACTAACCCTGGATCATGATCTGCTCTGGAGCCGGTTATCTTCAGAGAGTGAGTTGCTATGGTTACTTACATACCCTGAAAGTTATCTCCGTTTGTGGAACCGAAAGTTGAGATCATCCGCTAACTAACCCTTAAACTTACCGGGCTATGTCACATAACCAGCTTTCTGGAATACACCCCGGTCTTTTCAACAGGGAAGAGCAAGAAACAAATCCTGAAGAAATCTGGATGTTGATCTGGACGATGACATGTTTGGCCTGATGAAAGCACACGACATCATGAAACTGTGATGTTACTTCAGCTTTGTGCTTCTGTTCTCACGGCTCGCCGCTCTTCATTTCTCCTCCGTCTGCCACAGAGACGCTCAAGATGGCTGTGTCTCCAATTCAACATCTGTAGAGAGTTTTACTATTCCAAAAATAAACAGACCACCTTCTGTCTGAATGACCATATTTGTTTATTTCTTCATTCCATTTTTAGTAGAACAAACCTGCCTCAAAGTTATTTATACCTTGACAGAGCAGACTCGCAGGCACTATTGTAAAGAATCAAACCAATGTCGACAGCCACACGTCACAACTTTGAAGGTTTTTCGTGAGACTGTGCGGTGTGTTTCTGCCTAATATTCAATCCGATACGGGGAGTCAAGGCTTGGTTTGCAGTTTATGACTTATTGATTTTGAGATTATGAAGGCTGAATGGTTTAATTGCATCTAAACGCACAGCTTGTTGCAGCACGTCTCTGAATATTACAGCTCTCGTGCGACTCGGGGGATGAAAGCCGCCTCTCCACCTCGCTGAATTCATCTGACTGGAAAATGAAAAGTTTGGCCAGATCGATGTCTAAATGACTTCAGTAAAAGAATACAGTGCTGCTAGACTGCGCCGCATGCATCCGGATCGATAAAGAAATGTGAATGGCGGCGGGGACGGTGAGCGTCGAATCGATGATAAACAAATTTCCAGAAATTTGAAAAGCTTGGACTATTGAATTAGACCATTCGCTCCAAACAAAAGTATCGTGTCGTATTGTTCGGTGTTATTTGGAATACTCCAAACGCGTTCATCTTACACTGACGGACAATCACAAGGTGTGTATGCTGCAGGTTTTGTGATGTGTAATTGCCTGCGTGAGACCATGACATCTGAATACCAATCGTGTGTGTGTGTGTGTGGTGTGTGTGTGTGTGTGTGTGTGTGTGTGTGTGTGGTGTGTGTGGTGTGTGTGCGTGCGTGTGTAAAGGAGGAGGACGGACTGGGATCGGCTGTTGTCCCGCTGCTCAATGCTGCTATCCGACTCATTGTTTCACACTATCAGCTTGTTCTTCAGCACACAGTATTTACATCTCAGGTGAAAGCAGAGACAATCAAGCATGTTATTATCAGAGCTGTTTGTAGTTCATTGAGAATGACGACACATTCTGAAACGATCATTTCGGTCCTTTGCTAAGGATGTCAAGATCCACTGTATCCAGACCAAAGGAGAAAGACGGGATCACAAGACCTTCAGCTGACTGAACTAGCCTAAGATTCAGTCCGTCAGGAACACAGCTCTTTTAGCATGACGTTGGGGATTATTTAATATGACGCGGCCAGACAGGAGGTTTTCATATTGCACAAGTGACTATATACACATAGGAGTGCATGAGGTGTATTGTATGGTAACGTTTATCTCGTGCATTAGAAGGGGAGGAGTGATATCATAAAGACCTGACGTAATGAAGCGTTATGTTTGTAATAAGCTGTAAACCGTTGGTGCACAAACACTGTTGCCATGCTTGCAATCCACAGAGCTTTTATTTGATGTAATAAATAAGACACGGCTCTTTCTAGTGCCCACATCATCTCTTCCCTGCGTCACCATGAGGACCACATCTGCTTGTACTGTGCTGGCCACCGTCGTGTTTGGACCGAGCGATTCTATAATACAACGCTATAAACCAAGATCAGCCCCTTTAAAGTGAAGAATGCACAACACGTGACGTTGGGAGCTCTTCTTCACAGGTCTTTGTGCTGTGTGTGTATAACAATCAGACTAGAGAAGTATTGATGCAGGGCACTATATTACAAGCTGCATAACTTCAGTCTGACATTGAAAGTGCTAAACATCGTAGTAAATCATCAATAAGGTTTCCTTTCAGAACGCTATACTTAGCAGGAGCTACTTCAGCAAATAACGTTTGTAGTTTTATGACGTGACGTTAATTGGTGAAGGTCTGGCGCTGCTTGCAGTTCTTCTGCTCAATGACACAGAAGGATACCGGAGGTTATCTGGCCGTGATTCATTGAGCTGCAGGTTTCTCTGCTGACCTTCATATCTTCTTCACTTTGTGCTGATGTCTAAGGGGAGCGGACAGACCGCAAGCAAACCTTGTGTTTACGCTCTTATGGGATCTTAATCAATCCAGCGTTGGACACCAGTGCAGACGTATGTGTGGCGAGAAATCGCTCATGTTTGATGGATCTGGCTCCTCAAAACAATTCACAGGAGAAAATGATGGACTAAAGCTAAATAAAACCAACAGGAGTAACAACAGCGACCACAGACATGCAAAAGTCCAAGATGAAAACAGTTTGGATTGAATCTGGTGATGTGGCATGAATGATCTGCATTGAATGAAACAGAAGTCCACACGCCCCACTGATCTGAAGAGAGGAGATGCCAAAAGCAAACACTTTACCAATAGCGTTTGCCTGCATTTTGCACAGTTTTATGTTAATTCAGCGGCTCAGTATTCAAATCCACATTAAACGTCTCGGTTGATGTGCTCAGATGGATTTGAGCGTTGAGATTGTGTACCGCGGGAGAGAATATGTATGACAAATCCTCTCTCAAGAACCTACAGGGCAGATTTCACCCTGCGATCAATGTGGGCCACTTTACCTTTCAAAAACACCGCCGCTAAAAGCCTCCGACACGAGCTTTGCTTCGGAGCAAGAAAAAGAATCCTTCACTGGCTGATTCCAGCACGGCAACAGTGTTTGCGCACCAACGGTTTACTAGATTCATGTTTATAAATCGATGAATTGCACTCAAATATGCAAAAACAAACACAACAATGTGCTGGTAAAGACACAATGATGGAGTGGTGTTGTTCTCTTCACGGTGAAGTGTAACCTTGTATGTTTTTGGTGAAGTGGCGACTGGAGAGCTTTGTTTACGGCCCGTGTTTGCTCAAGCGTTCTATTTTTAATGCGGCGCAATCAAACGCTGGAGAGGCTCTTAATCCTGAAGGATTATGGTGTGTATGACGAGCACCCGAGGCCAAAGCGCTCATCTGATTCAGACACTCCTCGTGTAATCGCATAAGAAGCATGTAAAAAGCCTGGAGGAGGTGATGGAGGAGGAAACGGGCAATCCTTCAGTATGCTGATTCTCTTCATCAGTCTGGGTCAAAGACGTTCCTGTGGATATGATGGATATGGAGAAGTTGCGCAGCTAACACGTATAAGACAATACTCTGATTAAGAATGGGACATGTAAACAGAGCTTTTTGATCAGCTTAATCCGTCTAAACTCATAATGGTAGTGGAGAACGCTTGTTTTATTATGGAGGTGCGGTGTAGACATGAACACGTCTAAATCGCACTATGAGCGGCAAACAACAGGGCTTCCAGCAAGAAAGCACATTTTTGGTCCGAACGGGAGACAAGAAAGATGCCAACAATTCTAGAAAATAAATGAAACTGTATGTGGTACCATGGCGAAGACGAACTGTTTGTTGATACATGAAATTATGGAGGGAACGTCGAACGGCGTCGCTTAGGGACGTAATGACGTCTGCCATTAATCCAACTATGTAGTGTAACATGTAAAAGGGGAACATGAAAGGTTTATTCTTAAAGCGACTCATTGGTCGTAATATTAGTTTACTCAGAATGAGGCAAATCCATGTAAACGTGGTCAATGTCCACTGTCAGAAAACCCATCTTCACTTCCTCGCCGCCGTGCACAAATGTCAAAAGACCACTGAACGGTTGGCATGCGTTTTCCACAAGCTCTCCGCGGTTAATGAACAACACACTCTTATCCAGGAGGAATCTCACACGGTGTGCTGTCGCGAGGACTACCAACATTTGGAGCGGTTTGTGTTCAGCCGTAAGCCTGGTGTTGTGTGGACGGTGGCGTCTGCAGTGGGGTGCGGACATGTGTGTGTACAGACGGCAGTCAGGCTCCCGTGTGATCTCTCTAAACACGGCAGCCCATCATCGCCGCTCTCCTCCGACCCTTCACACCCCTCCCGGCCTGGGCTGTGCTCCGCTGAGGTCTGACGCTCGGCTGGATGGGAATTGCTACAGCAGATAGCATCAGCTGGTGAAAGCTTACCAGTTAATGAGGTCTCCAAGGGCTGATGCGTCCCCAGCCTCTCTCTCACACACAGCTCCTATCTATCTGTTGCGCTCGCTCTAGCGGTTTTTACGCCGCAATATATCCAATATACTCTCTCGCGCACACACCAACACATTACACTGTAGAAACTAAGTCATCTGGTGTTGTTGATAGAACAGCGTGTGACTCTAAGCCCGTGTTCAAGATGAACCTTCCGCATAGAAATGTTCAACATTAGTGCTGGCGTGGCCTAGTGAACGAACACTTACGCATGCTTTATTCTGAAGAACTTTACTATAAATACATGTATAGTTGGCGCATTCGGAATTGAATTTAAATATCTACTTTTGTATTTAACACAGAATTGACTTCAAATGTGTTTTGGTGACAGACAGTACACCGGGTGTACAGGACGTGAATGTGGAAAGCATGTTCTTCCATGCAGATGCATCACCAACAAGACTTTGTGGTCTTGACTAAAACGTACACTCCAGTCCGCACATTAAGTTATCCTGGACAGTTAGATGCGGTGGATATTAAGTCAAAATATATAGGAATGCAAACGTCTTCATACTTAACATACTCCGTCTCGTTCACCTCACACACGACACAGCCACACAGCTCTCATGCTGGGATTAGTGACAGGTTACTGAGTTCGGGGGGAAACAGCGGCTCGTTTGTGAGTTACCAAAAACAACACATATCTGAGTCGCGGGGTTTGTCAATGCTTGTAAGCTCAAATGTTTTCCGTTTGTTTGAATGATATTTGTGTCCTCAGTTGTAGTGACCGCTGGGCTGCATGAATAAGATGCATGCTGGAGATTGAACTGTTACACACAACTTGACGTCACGGTGATGTGCGTTTGGCTGCGTACATCACTGTGGATACTTAAGAGGTGGCGACACCTGTTACTACGTCTCCGGAGGTGTCGGCTTGGGCTGTAGAACCTCTCGGGGTGATTTCTACTAAATCTTCTGGTTTGGCAGGGAGGTTTCCTGAACCGGCCATGGAGGCGATTACGATGTCTTGAACCAGCTGAAGAGGCTCTTCCTGTTCGTCTAATTCTTCTGTTGAACCAAAGTTCAATCTGCCTGTTATGTCAAGTCCAGTCAATGAGCACATTCATGAGAGGTCCGTCTGCCTAAGTTAAACTGCTAAATCCTCATGTATCAATGCCGCGTACGCACAAAACTTTGTGTGCACCAGCTTTCACGCTCACGGTCGGATGTAGTAACAGTGAAATTAACGTGAGAATGTGTGTTCCTCTACGCCATCTTCATGTCTGGCGTGAGTTTTTTAGGTGCGTACGCACATTGACAGCTTTGTCCCTACGCAATGTTTTAGTTTGGAATCAACACAAGTCTTTGGTCTAACCGCACTGCCTCAGTCTCCAGATCCTCCACCGCAGGGTCTGTATGAAGTTATTTTATGGATAAAGCCCATTGCTACACCCACACACAAGAATTAGTTTATCATTTCACATGCTGCCATATGAGCTTGTTTTGTAATAAATGCAAGTGGAAGTTTTAAAGTTTCATTTCACTCATTTGATTTTCTTCTTTCAGATAAAAGCGTTTTCCCTTTACAGCAGCGTCCTTCCACAGCTTTACTCCCTCCTCGCCTCAAGTTAAGCAGTTTCGTGCAGTCATCCATTTTCACATTTTTGGTTGTGTGCCACATGAACAGTGCTTGGATTACACAATAAATAATCGTTTTATTTGGTGTTTCTCTTTGTTGAAAGACATTTGGCCCTCATGTAGTAAGTGAAGTGACAGTAGACGCTGGAGTGCTGTTGATGCACTTTGAATGAAGCTTCAGATGTAGCTTGCAGCTTGTTCAGCACTGCTGTGTGCGCTCCTGTTTTCTGCACGTCTGCATCATCTCATCTCATCCATCATGTAATGTTACAGGCATGATTACACATGCTGAAGAAGAAGAAAATGTCTGCAGAAAACATCATGCTACTATATCATATATAGCTGAGCTGTATGTCAGGCCAGTATAGGAGGGCTTATTCAGAGGTCTCACATGTTATTTGGATCTTATGAGGAGAAATGATGATGCATTCAAGCACTTGTTCTGGAGGCATAAGAAGACATACTGTTATCCTAAATAAGTTGACACAAATCCAGATGTAAGATACTCATATATTTAAGTTTATATTACTTAATACTCATCCATCTTAATACTAAGCCCAACTCTAATCTTTTTTTTACTTTTTGCACATAAGTCAAATACTTTCACTTTTAGATTTTACTACTGGCTAGCACAGATCCAACTTCTCGACTATTGCTTACACACTTTTCTCCTGTTGACCCATTTGGCAGACGCTTTTATCCAAAGCAGCATTTTATCCTATGCATTTGTTTCTAAGTATGTGCAATCCCCTGGGAACGAACTCACAACCTTGCGTTGTTAACGCCATGCTCTTACCACTGAGCTACAGGAAAGCTGTACTTTGTAGCTGTACTGACTTTTGGACCTTTGCTCTGTTCAATGGACTGCAGAACTATAGACTAAAGTGATGAGACTTTCTGGACCTGCGTGGAAAAGAGATCTGGCATCCAGCCTGGGACGTGCAGATTTCACCTGCTTTCTGTTATTAGGGGTCATGTGAGGTATCAGGTTAATAAAATGTATGAGCCGTCAGCCATGAGAGCCATGGGAGACTGGAGCCCAAAGTGCTTTCTAGAAAGATGGCTGAGCGCCAGCTCCACACTTTTACTTTATGTGTGCGAGCAGAAGGGCAGCGAGTTGAGGCGGCAAGAAAAGACATTTTGACACGCCATTTTCTGTGAACAATAGATGACCAAATTCAGTGCATATCCCTGTTTAAGAGCACGTCTGCACCTTCGTTGGAGGGCTACTCGCTGTGGGACTTCAGCCACACATATAGTCACTTGCTTCTGTTAATGCCAACCTCTTCATACAAAACAAACTGTAGTCGACACAGCTGAAAACAACAGGACTTTGCATCTGTTACATGCCAGTGTGCAGATGCTGTATTTCTGACAGATCACAACCTCCAGCCCCACAAACCCGAGAGTGTGTCAGTACGGTGTAAACACCACGGCTGAGGAGGCTGGAGAGGATGCTCTGTGAGGCAGGTGAATGTTCGCTTGTTTTCTGACATTATCATGTTGTGGAATGATGCAAACAGAATATATATATATATACACTGTATGTACCACTGTTGTGCCTTCATTTCCACCGTAAATTAAAGTTTAAAGTGAAAACATCTACTTCTTAGGATACAGTCCATAAAAAGGCTTTTAACAAGTATATTTTTATTTTAAAGAGGAGGTCTGATGGAATTTGACCTTTAGTTAGTGAGTGGTATAGCTGTTTGAGCAGAAACAACATGTCAAGTTCGCAACACTCAAAGTTCACAGAAAAAGAAGATCTTTTCTTTAACAGAAATCACTTTTCAAAGACTAATGAATGACTCTTTGGGACTACAACAAGCTACTTCCTGCAGTAGTGACATCATGATGGCCAAATTTTACATTGACCCTGGAACAAGGATACGGTAAAGGGCGGGACATCTCAACACACACTATAAGCTCTAGACCAATCACAAAAGACTGGCTCAGCTTGACCAATTAGAGCGCTTCTGAAGGAGGGACTTCATTGAACCAGGAAGTCAACAGCCTGTTTTCTGAGAATCCAGACGGTGGTGTAAAACAGGTGAGATGTGTCATATATGAAGCATTTTTGAAAATCGACACCTGAACACCGACTTCCAGGACAAGGATTAGCTCAAACCAGGACTAGCTAAATTAGGATATCCAAGTCAATTCAAAAACAAACTTGACCAAGACGTTATTGAGACCACACAATCACACTGATATATTTTAAGATCAAGACCCCTCTAACACTTCAGTTAGTCTGTGTTCAAAAATACACCCCTTTAAATTTCACTGTCATACAACGTTAACTCTTAAATGACCGATTGTGTTCTCTGGTGGAAATATCACAATTTGAGTTGATTGATAGTAGACAAAATAAATCATTGGAAGTCTAAAAGGGGGTTTATGTTCACAGCTCAGAGTTAAAACATCCTGGTACTCTATAAAATCACTTGTGTGAGGTCAACAGCAGCAACGTTAATACTAGAATTTCTTTTTAAAAACAGACACAAGCCAATAAAAGTCCTCAAAAGGACTTCACGAGGATAATGGAGGCTTTACAGAAACAAGGTCTGAGGATCTTCAAGGCTTTGCAGAAGACCCTGAATGTCAGTTCAAAGATCTCAAGGGTGATATTGTGTTGGTGTGTGATAGGAAGAGTTTTCTGAGACAGTCTGTTGCAGATCACCCGCTCTCATCATAAGAGACCCTCAACCCTCGGGCCCTGATGGTCTACAGATCTTGTTAGCACAGGACGGGTTTTGTACTGTAGTCAGGCTTGTTCTCCAGAACGGACTCCTTCAAAAACAGGATTGTGTTGAAGATACTATTAGAGAACTGTCATGTCTGATACAACAACAACTATGAGCTGCACCAGATCAGAGATCTGTTAGATGACCCTGTCCTGTGATGTGATGACCACCAGCCGTTCAACATCAATAAGTTGGTGCTGGATGTCCTGCGTACCCTCGCTTCAGAGAGCAGTCAACGTCAAAGACAACAAGAAACCGCAAAAGCGCATTGGACCTAGCTGTGCTCGCTCATTCTGTCCGTCTGCATGTCATCGTGTCCTGACCAGAAGAAAAGCATCAAACAATAATTCAGGTCTTGGTGCTGACAGTCAGACGTATGGTAGGTGCTTGGTTTTGTGGAATCTCATTCATCTTTCACGGCTAATAAGAGTAATTGGGCTGCAGTACTTATGATTTGTGAGCAAGATCTCACCGCTCAAATGACCCTTGAATTAGTGCACACAACTCTGTCACTATCCTTCAACCAATTATTCAATCCCCTTGAGGTTCAAGTGAAGTGTTGAGCCAAAAGTGAATATCTTTTGTTTACAGATCTCGGATGTGGAGGTGAATTAAGGAGAGGAGTGAGGTTTCCTAGTCTGTTTCTATTTGGGTTTCTGCTCCTCCTGCCTGATGTGTCCCGTCTTGGAGAAGTCAATCTTCTTCACAGAGGAGGAGCCCGTTCTCCCCAGAGACATTGTTTATTCATGTTTCAGATTTATTTTTGCCACCCCTGCCTCCCAGGACTCGCACTGCATTTATTACAGGAGGTAATGAAAATGGATTTTATTGTGTAGCGGGAGTGAGACGCTGGCTGTTTCCTCCCCGTCGACTCTCCATCCACAGGAAGAGAAAGCAAAGTTTCTCAGAAAGTTTTCTTGATGTTTAAATGCGTACGCTCTCTTTGATTCTCCGTCAACAGATCTTTCGTTTTTTTGTGTGTTTAATTTGAAGCGGACAGCCTTTATTTCTCTTCGATAGCTTTTTCTAAGTCCTTCTTTTTTACCAAAAAGATGTCACCCCTTCACTTTATTCAAGCGTCAGATGTATTGTTTGTCTAGATCTTAAATACTGTGATTTTGAAGTTGTCTTTGGTTGTAAGTGAACAGATATCCGAGCACTTTGAGGAAATGGCTTTTACTTCTATACATTCATTGACAGGGGCATGGTTGGCGTATTGACTGAATTGATTTTCACAAATAATGTTAGGAGTTGCTTAAAGTGGGTGATTTTCCTCTCTCAGATGATCTTCATCGCAATTATGACTGAACGATATCTGCACTTTCTGAGTCCTCTCCTATCACCAACATGTTTCTATTGTGTGCCGAAACATTTCTCACAGCTAATATGGTTTCATCAGGTGTTTTTCAGTGAGCTTGCTATCATGACATGCTGAGCAGTTCTTACATTGAAAAATGTATTTCTTTATTTTAATAACATATCATTTAATGACTTAGTTTAGTCCTAATGAGTCGCTGTCGAATGAGTCCAACTATGAGCCTTTCTTTAGCAGGTCAAAGATTAATACAGAAGCACTGGGGAAAAATGTTTAGTCAATTGACAGCAATCAAAATGACACCGTATAGGCTTCCTCTGTCAACAGACTGTTTGTGTTGGACATCATTAGGTTACACTGCAGGCAAACGCTGACACGCTGATAGATGTGAGCACTTTCTTCAGCAGATAGCAGTCAGTAGTTCACAGAAGAAATCTCGAGTCGTGTTCATCTTCTCTTTCATCACCTGCTCTCTCTCTCTTTCCCTCAGGCATGTCTTTAATTTATCACTCCTGCACAGTCTCTCTCTCCATCTCTCTGATGGACTTAACTGTTTCAAACAAGTGTTTGTCATTCAGAGGACGGGCCTCTCTGTCTGCCACTGGAAGCACGGAGAAGAAGAGGATAAAGGCACATAAACAGGTATTGCCCGGCGAATCCCATCTGCTAGAAACCCAACGCCCTTATTTCCCCAAACGCATAAAGACTTTCTGCTAGTAATATCTCACAGTGAGAGATAAGCGTTAAAATGCTTTTGAAATGTCTCTGGAGAGCAACCGTCTGTATTTCCTGTATTTTAATACTACCAACTGAAGATTTGAAAACAGAACAATAAAAATAATAATTGTGACAGACTCTGGTGAGCTAATGTCGAGGAACTCAAAGTTCAACAGAAAGTTCTAGAGCGACTCTGAAGCAACATAAAGCATATTTCTGAAATTAGGCCATGATCAAATGTTTCAAGCTCTGTTAAGTTGGAGATCTGTGTAGTAGTGATGCGCGGTTTGGGCTTTTATGAAATGATTTGGCCCTGCCCTGCCCTGCCCTGCCCTGCACCACTGTATCTATTTTTACAACCCACCCGCCCCGCGACCATTAAATAGACATACTAGGCATTGTAATGTGAATGAAAACAGACTTGATTTCAGCCTAAAAGTGCTTGGAAACAGCCATTAGATCACATCGCCCTGTACACTGGCAACAACATCTGCTTATGAACTCTTCACGTAGCCGATATAACGTTGCGACTGTTGTCTCCTGCTGAACTATTCCTGAGACCGCTCCCAAACATTAGATTTAGCAGCTTGACCTTCTTTTCTTCCAGACCTTCATTCCTCCGGCACCTCGTCTTCCATCTTCACTTTATTTCTCTGTTTGTTTTGTTGTTGTGGCTGGCGGCGGGAGCTGCTTGGCGCTTTCATGACATGTACGGTTTGGGGACATCATGGAAGTAACGTTGCTATGTAGGCCTACATATTGTAACCTTATAAATTATGAAACTTTATATTCCCAAATATTTCATATAAGCTATAGGGAATTGCACGCAACATACATGTATTTTTATTTCGTTTAAATGACCCGCCCCAACCTGCCACGCAAATAAAGTGACAACTTCTTCATCCCCCCAACCTGACTTGTGGGTTACCTGTGTGTTATGAGACGACCCGCGCATCACTACTGTGTAAGTGTGTTCATTTCATTATAACTATTATGTATTCATAGGGCTTCTAGATTTGATTGATTGATTTATTAAAGCAGGATCATTTTGTACTCTTTTGACAGATACAAAAACGATTCCATTCTTTATAACCAACTAGAGGCTCAATATCATTTTAAATTACAGTACGACAGACAAAATACTAACACTGATATAAAACTTGTTGTTAGTGTTTACTGAATAGTTTCCCCATGAGTTTCCTTAAAAATGAAACGGTGTCTATTGGGGTTGTGACAAGATCTGGCGAGATTTCTCGTGAAAAGCTCTCTCCTTATATCACATGATGGAGTTTGATATGCATTTATATTTATGCATTTGGCAGACACTTTTATCCAAAGCGACTTACATTGCATTATAGTATATACATATGTTTCTTAGTATATGTGCAATCCCTGGGATCGAACCCATGACCTTGACGTTGCTAACCCACGCTCTACCACTGAGCTACAGGAGAGCTGATGGTGAATTAAATAGGCCTATTGAAGATGCTCCTGCCACTTTTAAATCATATTATCATTTATAAAAATAGATGTGAAATGACACCCATTACAGTAAAGGGGATTTTCACAATGCACCTATTTAGCATTTTGTGATTTTTAGTTGAATAATTTTTTTTTTTTCATATATTTCATTATTGAGGATTTCTTAAAAATAGTGTTGAATCTTGAATCTTGTTCTCGTGAACCCAAACTTTTGACTGAATGCTGAGTGCACGTGTGATTCCACAGCGCTTCCTCTATGAAGGAAAAAAACTTATCACAAACATAAAGAAGTTGCAGGTATGTTTATTATGACAAATGTACAAAACAAAATAAAAAAAAAGTTGTGGAAGAATCACTGAACTGTAAACAACTTACAACCATTCTGTGAATAATATGTCATCATGTCATCCATAAAAAGTAACATAGTCTGATTATGAGCATTTAAAAAGACAAGTACTTTAAAATTACTACTTGATTTTAGGAATCTGATTACGTAATCCACAACTACCCAGCTCTGACCATTGCTTACTTGAACCTGAGACCGAGTCCAACGTTGTGAATTCTCTGGAAATCAGACTTGTGGTTTTCTTCTTGCAGTCGAAGCCCAAGCCAACAAGTGAGGTGGTCCGGCCCGTTGTGTGACTCACTGTAATGAATGTTCACTCGGGTAAGACTGTAAATGCCAGCGCTGTAACTGAGACGAAATCCCTATCACTGCTTCCCCTTTCCACGTCTTCATTAAATCAGATGAGCATCTTAATTATTCTAATTGATAAATTACAACTTGATTATGTCATATTACAGCCACATAAATTCACAACACTCATTTGCTTGACAAATGTGGCGTCGGCTTGTGTGAATTAAAGCGAGACAGTTTGGCCGTTCTTCCCCACAAAGGGAAATGCACGGATGTTCTTCATTCATCTGTCGCCCTAAGTTCTCGCACCACTCGTCTCTCTTAATCACCACAAATCCAGTGAATTAGACGTAATTCAATTTCATCCGAGCATCTCATCAGGGAATGGAGGTCCACACCACACACACACACTGTGATTATACCTAAATATATCCCCCTGTGCTATTCTCTGTGTAATTATGTACAACTATCAAGCGGCCGACAAAATGAGTTTCACATGAGACCAACTGCTGGAAGTGAATAGTAACAGAACGTACCTGAGGTATTCAGAGAGTTAGTGCTCACTATAATGACGTGTCATTATACATTAGCAATCGTCTACAAGATGAGAAGTCACAGATTCAGACAGCAGCACACGCACACACACACACGCACGGATGCACACACACAAGCACACACACACACTCACGCACGCACACACTCTCACACACACACACACACACGCGCACGAATGCACACACACACTCACGCACGCACGCACTCTCACACACACACACACACCTGAAAATTGGTCTCATAAACCACAGGTGCCAACACACACACTCACACACACAAGCCTGTTCTAGGAGTATCATGACAACTTCCCTCAGAATGGTGAGAAATATGAAGTAATTTAAAAGCAATAAAGTTCAATGGAGAGTATATTGAGGCTTTTTCATATAGTTGACTGCACTTTGTTTTTACACGAGGTCATGTACAGAAATAAAGGCAGAGAATTGACCGGTGCCACACCAGCATAGACCCTGCAAGCTAATGGCAGTTTTTGGTCTGAAAAACATCAAACAACGTCTGCAGAGTTGAGAACTATAAAAGAACTATAAATTCTATTAAAAAGTTTAAATAAATACTTTGTTTTAATTTCAGTTAAAGGAACACTACGGGTTTTTAGGAGGATCTATAGACAGAAATGCAATATAATACACAAAACTAATTCTTCAGAGCTGTATAAAGACCTTATGTGATGAAGCGTTATGTTTGTTATGAGCAACTCTACATACATTGAATTCACCGCCATGTTTTGTACGGCAGCCCTAAACGGACAAACAACTCTACAACACGCGTTCCCTCTCCCCTGCGGTACAGTGGTGAAACGGATCGCGGATGATCCCTACGGATTGAGCTCTACGGTTCGGAACGTTTGTGACCAGCGGATTATCTGTAAGTTTATTCATCATTGAGTAAGAGAGTAATCCACTCAAGTTTATAGTGCTCGCTCGGTACCTGTAATATTTCCATCTGGCCAAACGCGTCTGATCCGGAGAGCGAAGAGGCAGCAGCCCGAACGCCAGGCAAAAGTCACCCAGTCAAAATGATGCTTTCTATTTACATTTTGAATAAACAAATAAAGTGAGTAAACAACAGTGGGCCAAGTTTAGAAAAACATGTTGTATTAGGACTATAAAAATGCTTTTTTTCGGTGTGCCAGCTGCCACTGTGTGTAAGGATGGGTGAATCTTAACCTTACTCTGGTCACATGATGGGTTTGTACATGAATACACACGCTAGCCGTCTACTAGCCTTACACTAGAGTATAGAAGAGATACGCTGACTCCGGATCAGCGGCTGCAGGCATATTCTTATTCTGCACCAGGTGTCGTGGGCATGCACAGAGAAAACACATCTCCATACCATTTGTTGTGAGTGTATTGTAGACATATGGTTGTAATGAATAAAATTAATGTAAAGTGGCCAACGAATGAGACACCTCGTCAAACAGTTACAAATTGAGATTGTGTTGTGTTATAAGCTCTTAGAATTAGACTTGAATGTTTATTGTTTGTTATTTTTGTTGTGACACCACAATAGTGTGAAATAGTCTATACGTACATTATACTGTATGTGCAAACCAACACAAACAAGACGCATCACGCCACATGCTTGAGCATTCAATACTAGCAAACAGACAAAAACTAAATGCTAATTCAATGAGATTTTTCTACTTCAGATTGCTCTTCTATAATCAGATGTCATGCGTTTATGCGACATGAATCAGACATTTGCATACCATTTATGATTCATCTGCTAAATATATAAATGATAAATGACAAAATCTCTCTGTTGATGTGATGGTTTCTGAGGGCTGTCAGTCAGGTGGGGGGTGTAGAGTCGCTCCCCACCATGCAGATTATGTGAGGCCGAGCAGCCAGTAAATGCTTTATTAACAAAGCGGCCAAAATGGCCTGTGTGTCCTCCTAAAAAACTATTAACTCCGTGAGCGAGCATCCCCTGCCCATCCCACAACAGATGGGTGGACGTCTGTGATCTGTGTAAGCAATTTTGCGCATGACTGCCACGTAATTTCTTAGGGTGACACCTCACGCTGGCTTTGGATCTGTACTTTGACCTTGAAACTCCACAAATTTACGACTGTCTGTGCGGATCATTTTAGGCCTGTTTGAGGAACACGAAGAGATGTATCAGCGCAAGGATCAATCTGTGGTGAACGTCACAATCATTTCACATGCTTTATGGCTGATGTCATTGATTCAGTGTGCAGACGTGTCTATATATCCTCTGTGTGTGCTCACAAGACTTATATTATAGTCATGAAAATGGCTTGCTTTTATTATTGTCAACATCACCCTATTTAAATGAGAAAAGCAGTAAATAAAAATATTTCCTGTAAGGAGCTTTCCTGTAGCTCAGTGGTAAGAGCATTGCGCTAACAACGCAAGGTTTTGGGTTCGATCCCAGGGGATTGCACATACCTATGTAAAATGTGTAGGATAAAGCAATGTAAGTCGCGTCTGCTAAATGTAAATGTATTTAACGGCATTAACGCAACATCAGTTGTCTCGCATTACATATATTATCACGCTCTTATTCATATAAAGGCCTTTAAACTATTAAGGGCTAAAGGCTGCGTCAGAATCTTGAATGAACAAAAACACACTAGATTATGCCAGAAAGCACATGTCTAGTATTTTCGCAAGCACGGTCTTCAACAAGTTAAATAAAGTCTTACATGAATGCAAAGAGTAGTGAAAACAGGAAGTGCATTAGACGTGCAGAGAGGCAGCTCTTAAAGGGGCCGCGCTCATAAACCTGCTGCTGGGACTCCTGTCACTCATGTTCATCAGAGAACAAAAGAAAATAGGAAATCAATGTTTTTTGTAGCTTTAATGCCGATTAATCACAGTTAGTCGCACGTAAAGGGTGCGGTTAATCGCATTTAAAGTGTTAATGTATTGACATCCCTAGAACATACACATACAGGTATATATTTAAAACAAATATACATATGAATAAACATTTATATGTGATTAGGATTATTGGTAGCTTGATGTTGAGGATGTAGGTATGAGTGTGGCCAATAGAGGGCGTCACTCTCTGATGTGAAATAATGGTGATGTTAGCGCCTGCAGTCATCATGAAGATAAACTGTAGAATCCCTAGATTTTGTAAATTTGATTTATACATATATACGTATATATTACATATGTCATCAATGATGTCAGTTATGCACACACTACATGTCAAAATATTCTTCTGCGTCCATATCTCTGTCATTGCGGCAGCGGTGGTTTAAGCGCATCCTGTCATAATAAAGGTCTCACACACACAGAGTAAACACACCTTCCATTGTAATGCGCTGTCAAAAGCTGCCAGAATATGCAGCGCTGTTGGGTGGACATGTGCCCCTGCACACAGCTCATCACACCAAACCTGGCGGCGTGGAGAAATATGATTGCCGACAGCGTCTGCTCACCGCCGCCTCTCAGCTGACATAATGCAACGTGTGTCTGCTGCTCTGATTGTTTACAGAGGCGGAGTGATTCGGGGAGGACATGACACCAGGTTCGTTCCTCAGGTAGAGATCAACCCTCATTACCTGGAGAACTGACACCGCGGCCCTTCTGCCTCAGGAAATGCTTGAGAACGCTTGACTCCTCTGCTGAGGCTGAGCCGCTGACTGTTTGCGCCGGGAATAGGATGAGCTTGCTCAAACATTACACTGATGAATGGCTGAAGGTTTCCTGGTATGTTGACTAATGGAACGGGTCGACACTTGTCGTGATGTTTAAAAGTCAGGATTTTCTACCTGTTTTTCTCTCCTTTTCTTTTTTAATTCACTTATGCTAAGCCCCTGTCTTCAGAACTGTGCACCTACATACATTCAAGTTCCTCAGAGCGTTTGGTCTGCGTTGGCAGTATAACATCATGCAGTTGCTGCAGATTTGTCTGCATCGCTTCCTCTTTTATTCATGCATACGCTGTAAGCTGGAGAAACAGAAATATACTGTCATTCTTTGTAAAATTACAGGATATAAGGATATACAGTATATTTAATTGGTTTCCCCATTTTCTTGTTAATTCGTTATTTTTCTGTAATTTTTCCGTTTTGACCGCATTTAAAAAAGAAACTGTAAAAAAAGAAAGAAATCAAAAAAAATAAAATACTTGGCATTGCCGGGGTGCCAGAAATAAACTGTAAAATAACAATTTCCCTGTTTTCTGTAATCTAATGTTTTTTCACCGTATTATAAAATCTGTAAAAAAAAGAACAGAAAAATTCTGTGAAATTATGGTTTTTTACAGTGTACAGTTTTGCTGTACATATAATAATAATAAGTTGATTTTTATATTGCCTTTCCCAAGCTCAAGGGCACTTCACAATGATAAAACAATATAAGCGATCAATACAATACATAGATGGACAGTAGACATTTGCCACGTCCAGGACACATGATACACCTTGTCCTAAAAAACCCAAAAGTCTTTAGTCTTTGCAAAAACAGTAAAATAGTAAATTTTCTCATGATTTCTCTACATTCTACTATAATACTCTTTGGTTTATTCCCTTCTTGTGAAAACATCAGAGGTTAAGTAGTGCTCAAAGCCATTATCCAAGCTTCTCTACCTGCCCTTTAAAGAGCAGAGACAGGCCTTTACACCGTCTGCTGTTCATGTACGGCCCCTGTGGCCCAGCGTGTTACAGAGACATGACAACACGCGTGTGTGTGGACTTGGTTTTCATATGTTAGTGGGGACCTTCACCTGAATGCACACCAACTCATGGGGACCCGTGTCACCAAAACTGAGGTCCCACGGGCACAAAAGCTTATACATTGTACAGAACGATCATTTTTTAAAATCTCAAAATGCAGTTTTCTATGATCTTTAGGTTTAGGGGATAAAATATACAGTTTGTACAGAATACAACTCATTACGCCTATGGACTGTCCCCACGGAGATAGTAAAACATACATGTGTGCGTCTGTTTCTGACAGTCAGTGAGCCCTGATCTAAACAAAGACGGCAACAAAGCAAGTTCTGCGTTCTCTTCTTAAAGCCATGAAGGCAAACAAGCAAGACCACTGGACTTTCTTCTCTATCCAGGCCAATATGTGACTTAAAGAAGTAGTTCACTAAAACTGTCACATCGGCAACATTATGCTCTTTTCCATGCACTGAAATCATTGAGTCTCATTCACTAAGCATGCGTATTGCGCATTTGTTGGATTAGTCTGCAGACAACATCTGTGACTTATGAGACGACAGGTGGTAAAGGAAAGGTGGGAGACGGACTGGGTGTGTGACTAAACTTAAATGACTAAACTCGTGCACGCGGCCGCTCATTTAGAATACTCCACATTCACTACATTAGGACGAGGTGAAGAACAAATTCATGCGCGTACCATGTGTTGTGAATTAGGCGGAACGTTTTCGTGAGAAGTTCAAATGTGCGTATAAATACGTTAAACGTACACAATTATTAATGAAGGAGACCCTTTGAATCTATAAACTGTAGGGAAATGACATGAGTCCATACGACTGAAGCCATACGAAAGCTTTGTTTGATGAATGTCATTCATTATTCACTGATTTTCTCCTCATATTCAGTTGGAGCCTCAAGATTTACAGCATCCGGTTTGACAACAACATTCATCCTCCGCTGACACTTTAGAAGGGCAAATGTTTACCTCTACACGGAAAATGATTTGAAGTGTTATAGTCATCAAGCCCTATTCTTAAATGGAATCCACCAAGCCACAGATTCATTAAGTGATTTCCTTTTGTGTCGTAAAGCAGAAAGAAAGCCTTTCAGGTTTTGAAGAGACATGATGACAGAATCCTTTTGTGGGGGGATCTATTCCTATAAGACTGTTTGATGTGTGGTTAGAACCTCAAACCTTGTAGTTTGAACAGTGTTTGACAGAAGGGTTTGCACTGATATCACAGACATGCAGAACAAAGACTTGACTTCCTTTTACAAACTTACGATGCCGAACAAACGGATTCAGCTCGAAACGTTTTTCTGCACAATTATTGTTTCTGCGAGGAATATTACATACATCAATAGACATTTCCAACGTTTGACAGGCTGCTACAAGAGACGTGCATGTCCGCAGTAGTTGTAGAAGATTCCTATACATCACTGGGTCATTAGAAAGAACTAGACCTTCTGTTGGATGGACTTTGGCAACAGGCCTGTTTTCACATCACATCACATCACAACACAACAACAGAGCAAAGAAATCAATCAGAACACGACGACAGATCGAAATTTCATGACGCAACATAAATGTTTTGTTGTGAACTTCTGGGTTTACTTTTCCCAGCTTCGTACATCGTGACCACAGCGTGTAACCTTGCTAATACAGTAAACAGTTTTTTTTGTTCGAGTTGCCAGGTCTCATTATTTCTGGCTTTATAATGAGACCGACACATCGAAGAGTCTGTCCGGCAGATGGGGAGTTCGGGGGTCGCACGCGGCCGCGGGATGAGAATTAGATTGGCACATCAGATCTGTGCCTCCTGTGATTTTATGAGGTCGACTCAATTATGTGATGACCCCGGGTAATTATTCAATTCACAAAGTTAATAAACACTGGAGGGGATCTCCTGACAGCCCGCAGTGCAACTTTGTCACTTGCAATTCAAATTACAGCGGGACTCCAAGGTACAAGACACTGAAAATAGAGGACAGGTAATGATCTATTGCTTTGGAGAGAGAGTGCTGACTTTGTCAAGGGGGCTGGGGATGGAGGCAGGGTTTATTTAGTCACGTATTTTTCATGCCTGCGCTCAAAACAACTGCCAGAACAAAAGAAAGCAGCGCTCTTGAATTACTGTGGGAGCTGGCACACTTGTTTCTGCTCGTACGCTTGAAGTCGCTTTCCTCCGATGAAAGAAACGGGCAGATTTGACTGTGACTCTGCATAGTGAACGGCAGGCGCACACAGACACGGCCGCTAAATGGAGATTCATTTCAGTTCATTTCCAGCGATTTAAATGGTTGGATCACCAGCATGCGCTACCGTTGCGTTTCATTTTGTTAGCTGTGAAACTGAAGTGGGATTTTTACTGCCTAAAATCCAAACTTGACTGCAGCACCACAAAAGTATTTAGGGGCCAAGCACGACTCGGACGCGTCTGAACATGTCTGTCGGACACTAGGTGGCGCTCTAATGGGATCATTTGGTAACACTTTACGATAATGTGCTATCAGTTGACATTAGTAAATGCATCAGTTAACATTAGATAGCAGTTACATTTTCACTTTTTATTGATCCTTGTCGATACAGTTATTCATGTTAGTTCATTGGGACATTAACTGATGTGAACAGTGACAATGTTGGATTTTAATAATGTATTACTAAATGCTGAAATGAACATGAATGAAAATCAATAAGTGCTGTAGAAGTATTGTTCATTGTTAGTTTATGTATTAACGGATGGTTAACAAATAGCACCTTATTGTAAAGTGTTACCGGTCAGTTTTACATTTTACTCAATATCTCAGAATCCTTGAGTAATACAAAATGTAATCTGCGAAACATATATCTCCCATTTCATTTGCGTTTATGAAACTTTACTGACATTTTCAATTTTCCAAAAATCTACTAATACGCTCGAAACGTAGCATGCATCATGAAGTTGTCCAAAAGTAGCACATATAAGCCAATGACATCTGTGGTTGTAACCTATTAACTCATGAACCAATTAGACAATATCTTCTTAATGTAAAGTCCAAGCTTATGAATCTTGGTACACAGGCATGAGGACATTCTGTGAACACAAGTGAAAGTTTGTCATATTTCTCCAGTGGGGGTGCTACAACAGAACGTCTCTAATAACACATCCTTTAACATCATGGAAGGATCAAGATTCATTTATAAGCAAACTTATCAAAAAAACTTCTTGTTCATGTTTATACAGTTTGTCCAAAATCGTAAAAACATATGTTATAAGAAATCCTGTCAAACACAAGTAATCTACTGTATATAGTCATTGTAAACAACATTAAAGATTGTGACGTCAATACCGTCCGCGAACTAGTGCGTCTCAAGAGGTTAAAACTGTCATGAAAAACTGATCCAAACATGATGCATAAACCAAACAAAAACATTCAAAACAGTGAGAAGAAACTCAAGCACACACATTCTAGTACTACTCTATGTACAGGCACTGTCATTTCTTTTTGTAGAGAAATGTCTATCCGTGTTCCATTTCTGCAATGGAACTGCAAGTTGGTTCCTGTTTGCACAACTCTCTTCAGCGATCTGGGAAGTTGGACAGTTTCTGGCCTTTCTGAAAGTAGAGTGTCTCTTGATGTATGCTGTGATGTCACGGGCTTCTAGCTCAGCGTCGGCAGCCGTATCAACAATAGTTTTCTGTCCACTCCACGTTTGATACGCCTCAGTTTTGGTTGCTCCTTTTGACATGTGGCACAGCACCTTTTGGTATCTTGCAATGGCTTGTTCTGGTAGAAATACTGAAGAAGAACACAGTCAGGGCTAAAGGATCTCATTGTTGCATTTTAGTAATATACAATGAATGACGTATTGTTTAGCTGACATTTATTACAAAATACAAATAACAGGACTGTTACAGTCGAGAACATAATTAAGTTGTTTAATACATTCATAAATATAGGAATTTATTGAACAGTAAATGCAGACATGACGTTTTGTAGTCAGGGCTGGACTGCGTCCGTACGCAATTGAGTTTCAGGTTTTCGTGACTGCGTTCCGTTCGCAATTATGTTCATTCACATTCACGCCCTTCCATTAAAGAATGTTTGACCGATCAGATTTTTGGCGTAGACTGTTTGGGTGATGCAGGCAGAAAACACTGCGATTCGTGTTCATGTGACGTGTGATATATTGAAGCTTCTCCATGTGTGAGGCTCAACAATGATGGAACACAGATTTGAGATCAGACATATTGGATGTGGAACTACAGTATCAGACATGTCATTGAAGGAGATCTGGTGGCTTGAGGCGTGAAGCTTACCCTGAATTACTTCCATTAAAGTTTTCATCATTTAAGCAAAGGTGTGTGATAGATTGAAATGAATGACACCTTAGAGCTCGTCTCATTCCATAGCTCATGAAAACCTAATTGAACATCAAGTGCTAAAGGATTTAAAAAGCTTGTTATTCATTCTGAAGTTGTTGGCGGATGGCACCGAGCTATGAAGGTAAGTCACAGACATTATGTGCTGACATATGAAGCTTTGAAGAACGGTGAAGACTTGAACAAATGACAAAATCCTTGTAAAGAGGTGAGAAATGAAATCAAAATCTCAAGTCTCATAGTTTAAGTCTTTGAGGACACATTTACACAATGTCAGGCATGAAGTGGACTTCTCTTTGTGTTCAAATAGCCAGCACATCTACAGAAGACCATTAAAAAATGAACCTTCAGGACAAACAAAGCCTTCCATAAGAACCCTACACCATACACTGTGAATGGAAATCCCTTGATCAGTTAAAAACATCCGTTCATCTTTTACAGCCACAACTAGATTTTAGCAGCACAGATCTTTGTTTCACGCACACATATCCAGGCAGTAGGAACTTCGTCTTTACATTACTTGTACTCATTTTTTCAGTTACTGCATAAAGGGGCATGGCCTTGTGGTTTGTGCATGGGCTCAGTGAAACGGATTTTGCTGAGTCCATGTTTCTCAACATCCTTGTTGGTTTCCGATGACCCTGACTGATAATAAATGAGAGAGACCATAAAGGATGCTTTAATGCAAACAGGGGAAATTCACAGGCGACCCGCTGGGGGGAGTGTTACTCCTAGGAGCCCACCCCAGTACCAAGAATTTGGTTTTGGAAAATTCTTCAAAGCTCTGGATACTACGCTGGTGTGTGTGCACGCACGCATGTGTTTGGTGAGAAATATGTGTTACGTATATACACACTTTACACTAAAGTAAGACTGAATCTCTCTTCTCTACTAACATCTCTGTGGTAAAAGTCACTTACTTTCAGAACAAGATTACACATTCAAACACCCATCCACTATCCTCAACCTTCTCTTCCAATACGTTGCATTATTATTTTTAATTGACCCACACACACCTGTCTGTCATCATCAAGCAACCCTGAACACCTTGACTAGCTGCGTCAGCTGTGTTTGATTGGGATTTCAGCCGAAATCTTCTGGCCGGGAGCTTTTCAGGAACAGGGTCTCTCATAAAAACTACTCAGAATTGTTTTTTATACAAATTTCTAAATACTAAAAATGTTGCAAGTATCACAAGACAAATGTTGCAACCTTTTTTTGTTTATCTCAAAGAACAAGATCTTTAACAGCAACCGTAAACCAGACACCGTTTTAAAGAAAAGGTGACGTTTCCGTTCAGTAGAAGTGATGAAAATGGCCGTGCCGATGAGTTGGCAACAACATCTATGGCTTGAGACCAAAGCAGTGTGTGATAGAAACGTGGTCGTGAAGCGAGATCAGACAGTCGCTTTGGCAGCAAGCACTAAATGCTAATTTTCTAAGGCTAGTACCCGCTTCTCTGTCTGACCTAATTCATATTTATGAGCAAAGCTCTTACGTGTCCAGCCCCTTTTTAGATGGTTTCTACGCCCCAAGGCAAAAGTGTCAGAATTCATATGGAGAACCCTGAGCGACCTGAAGTCTAGAAGAACACAGACAGTATGTGTTTGTTCTGCATTCTTCATCTGTGCGTGTGTTTCTGGTGAGCACATGGCATCAGTTATCTGCTCTACATGACCATCCTGCTCCAGGTGAATGGACACCATGTCAGGATCATATTAATATCATCACTTTTTTACTAAAAGAAACAGCATTGCATCCTAGTTTAATGCAACTGTCATCGAACTCGGTTTTCTTTTTATGTTTGTTTGTGTGATGTTCGTAATGTGCTTCTTTTCAACCTACGGGAAACGGCAGTAAAGTGCAAGTGTGTAATTCATCGGACGTCCCATTCAATTCCGGATATGTCCATTTTCTCTCCAAATGGAGACATCTTTCAGTTAGACAGGCACTGTGCATGTGTCAGTGAAGCAAATATGCTTTTATATAGCATACAGCCTGTCCTCCTTTACATCCGAGGAGATCCCCGGCAGGGAGGAGAAGTCCATTTGTTCTAGTCGCAGCCTTTCCAAGCTCGTCCTCCACTAATCATTGAGGAAAAGAAGAAGTGTAACGTAAACCTCCATCATGGGAGGCAAAAGTAGCTTTTAAGGTGTGACAAAGCCTCTGTTAATGGAGGTTATCCATCCTGGGCTTTCAAAATGTCACATTCCTGCCTTGTTCATTTGCATAACCTCTAAAGCATCCCCGCTAGTGGGAGTGCATTGATTTAGTCGCCGCCTCACAGGCTACTTGCCTTGTTGACACAGCCGACTCCATCAGAGTTAAGGCAGTGGCTAATCCACTGAGCGTGACTCGACAGCAGATGCTCCGCACCTCTCCGCCCGCCGCCGCCGCGCTAAACAGCCGTAGCTTATCTTTGGGAGAAATAAACAAGCGTGCGGGCCGGTTACTCTTGCTGCGCTTCTAATGATAGCAGACGTTGGCCTGTCGTTCTTGTGAATCGTCCTTCAAGTCAAACGTATTTTAGAAACACATTGTATCCGTGCAGTCGTTTTGTGAAAATGTTGCATGTTTTTTAACGCTTTTCATGCATGTTATCTGAAAAACAGTCAACAGTGACAAACCTGTTTCTTCTTGTGTGCTTCTTTCATATGATCATGTCTTCATGACTGTTGTTTATTTATAAAGAGCATTTTTACATTGATTCTGTTTTCTGACTTAATTTTTCATGTCATGTGACCGTGTGACATTCCATTTGGTTGCTGATGAAATTTACAGCAACTCATTAGTAGACAAATGATAAAATAGCAAGTTGAAATAATTTCACCAGCACGTTAGATTCAACTTATAGATATCATCTGTGTATCATTGCTGAAGAGTTCCAGTTCCTAGCTTTGCATGTGCTGAATACTGAAAATAAATGTCAAAATAAAGTAAAAAACAATGATTTTAACTGAGATGAGAACAGAAGAAGACTTACTCATGTTTATTATTCTGTTGTTGTGTGTATTTTGTGACATTCAGGGTTTTAGGAGGTTACCATTTTGCTGTATAGAGCACTTTTGCTCAGGAGGAGAACAGACTCATTGTAATGTCATTGTTTGGGATGTTTGCATTGATCAGACGGTGAGTAAACGATGACAGAGTATCGCTTTAAATCATTTCAAAAGATCATTTTAAGTTTTTGGGTTTTTATTTTATAAGCCACTGGCTTATTTTTAGAGTATTCTGCAACCCTTCCTCAAATGAAAATAACTCAAATAAGATCTTGGTGATGTTTGATCACTGTTTAATAAATCATGTCTAATGGACGATTTGGTTTCACTTTGTTTTACTAGATTTGATCAAATATTAAGATTCATATCAAGAAAGATATGAGCTATAGGGAGCTCCTGGGTCTTTTGGACAGTTTTAACTCTCATCATCATGATAATATATTACATCTGATTGGATTTAATATTAAGAGTATTTCTATATCTCAGTTATTGATTTCAGATCATTGTTGTATGTTCTTTAAGGTTGAGAAGGTTAACACAGGCTAGAGGGGAATCAATAATTCAGAAGTGAATTTGAAAAGATGAGAATGTGGTAAAGTTTAGTAATATAGTCGGAGCCTGTGGCTGTGTGGACGGCGCTCCAGACGTATGGTCAACTGTGTCCTGAGAGTCCCAGCTCGACGTCCTCTCCAGATCACAGTCCCGTCTCTCCTCCCATCACATCCCGTCTCTCTCCACTGTCCTCTAGTTCAGAAAAACGGCAAAAAGCCTCAAAATAAAAACTTTAAAAAAGATTATCTTAAACCTCTAGATTTTATAGATCTATATAAAAACAGTCAACTAATATGATAAGGTTGTCTGTAGTTACCCTGTAGTTAAACTGTGAAAGCTTTTAAGATTGTTGTCACTCGTAACTCCAGTACTTCATGCATTGACACCGCTGTAGAGTTATTGTTTTTGAGTCATGTTTTGATGTTTATCAGTTGCCAAATCATAGACTGATATCCAGTATAATAATAATAACAAGACACTGACCGGTGTGAACAGACCTGTGTCTATTTAAAAGTAAGCTGGAAAGAACTGAAAGCATGATAAACAGATAATGTTCTAGATACAAATGACGTTTTCCTCAATATATTTAGAGATGTTCTTCGAGTTGTTTCCATGTTTTAGTATCATTTTGACTCTATTGTCGGAGTCTTACAGAACAGATTCCAGCAGTGTTTCTCAACTGCTCCGGAGGTTCATCCCTTCAGTTCAGAACAAGCTCTGATCCTCATCACAAAGCTTATGAAAGGATGTATTTCACCAACCTGGCAACAGGAAAAGAAAGCTGATGATACGAGCTGAATAGATGTACATCCATTAGAGCTTTTGCCCTTTTTTGTAGCGGAGATTAAAGTCTTCACTTTTAACTCGTGCCTGTATCTCAGATGAAGTTGGTGGATGTAAACTTCCCCGTTTCGCATCACGTTGATGAAACCGACATCCCCTGATGTAAGTGAGAGATTTTTATAATAAGAAGAATTGCGTTTATTTCACAGTGCGTGCGCTGAATTAAGCGTGTATGATGGAGTGTGTTACTGTACGGCTGGAAACAGTGAGAGGTGAGCGCTTGCAAAGCTCGGGGCAGTAAATCGATTGAGCCGTGTAACATTTGTGTGTGAGTGGAAGAGCTCGAGGTGATTCATAGCGCCTTGTGAAAGCTGTGATGAAAATCGATGAGGAATAATAAATTAGAAACAACGGAGTGGATTATAGAGGTTATTATGGCATAGAGATGAGAGAGAGAGAGAGAGAGCGAGAGAGAGAGATAGAGAGAGATAGGGGGGATGGAGAGGAGGGATCGAGAGCTCTATCTCTACTATCTCGCTCCTCTCTCTCTCTCTCTCTCGTCTCTCCTTTCTCTTCTCTCTCGCTCTCTTTCTCTCTCTTCGGCGTTCGCCTCTTCTCTCTCTCTCTCGCTCTCTCTCTCTGTCTCGTCGCTCTCTCCTCTCTCTCTCTCTCCTCGCTCTCTCTCGCTCCTCTCTCTCGCTCTCTCTCTCTCTCTCTCATCTCTCTCTTGCTCTCTACTCTTCTTCTATCTCTTTCTTCTTTCTCTTCTCTCTCGCTCGCTCTTTCTGGTCTCTCTGTTCTTTCTTTCTCTCTCTCTCTCTCTGCTCGCGCTTCGCCTCTCGCTCCTCTCGCTCTCTCGCTCTCTCTCTTCTCTTCTCTCGTTCTCTCCTATGCTCTCGCCTTCTCTCGGGGCTTGCGGCTCTATTTCGCTCGGGCGTCTTCTCGCTTCTTTTTCGCTCTTTCGTTCTCGCTTCGCGCTCTCGCGCGCGCCTCTCTCTCTCTTTTTCTCTCTGTCTCTCTCTCTCTCCTCTCTCTCGCTGCGCGCTCCTCTCTTCCTCTCCTCTTCTCTCTCGCGCTCTCGCTCTCTCTCTCTCCTCAGCTCTCGCTTCTTTGCTCGCATGTCCTCTCTCTCGCTCTGCCTTCTCTCTCCTCGCGTCTCTTTGGGTGCTCTCTCTCCGGCGGTCTCTGCCCTCTCTTTCCTCTCTCCGCCTGTTCTCGTTCTCGCTCTCTCTTCTCTCGTCTCTCTCTCTCGCTCGTGTCTTTCTTTCTCTCTCTCGCTCTCTCTGCGCTCGCGCCGCCTCCTGGTTCCCGCGCGCTCGCTCGTGTTCCCCTTGCCCCTGGCCTCTCATCTCTCTCTCTCTCTCTGTCCCCCGTTTCCTCCTCACTTCTAACCCGCCTGCTTGTCCCTGTCGTCCTAAACTTTTCTATGACATTCTGAATGGCCACGGTTGGGATGGTCTGAGAACACCCGAGTGGCCCAGTAATACATCATCAGGCTTCAACAACAAGCACTCCGGAAGCAGCACATTTGCTGGCGGGAAGCTAAAACCCTGCCAACAGTTATCTTTAAAGCAACACATTGGATGAAGTAAAAGTACATGTTTGAGAAATAATTAAAATTCATATTCACTAAGCGTTCTTATTGCAGAAACAAAAGAAGAGCATATTGGTTTTGCTGTTGATTCCTCTGCTTGCACAAATGAAATGACGAGCAGGTGAACGGAGAGATAGCAGAACTCATCAACAGGCGAAAACATTTTCATTTGAATTAGGATTTTGTCTCCAGTTCACCATTTCTACAATCTGAACCAGATGACAAAAGCACATCAAGCACGATTCACGCATTGAAACAAAACGTTCTGTCAAAGAACATCATCCTCTGTGCTTGATAATAAATGTGACTGCTTTTGTGCGTTTTAAAGATAACAGTGATGCCACAAGAACAACTTCCCGGCTGCACGCCAGACGTACATATGCACATGATGGGCATTTTAAACATTTATTATCTGTGACAGGCTCTGTTAGACGTTTCCACATAACGCACGTTTCATTTATATTCAGTATCAAGTCATACGAGTTCATCAAGGTGATAAGAAGACAACTGTCCCATGACGAGTGCTACATGTGCTTAGACGACACTCTTGTAACATGCTGCAAAACTACAATTGATCAGGAATGATTTTATGACATGCAATGGTTGGGAATATCATCTGAAATCCTGTGAAACGTCCCAGAATGCACAATTCCCATCAAGGAAACAGGATTTACACAGGATGCTAATGAACGCTCATATAAATGTTTAATGGAATTGCAGGGGGTTCCGCGCATCTGGCCTCTCTCGGCCCAGCCAGATGAATTCTGGGAAGGCGCTGACGTACTGCCATCTCCATCTGTTCCGTCCTCTCAGCGCTCAATGAAACCTCACGGCAGCCAGTGGATCTCTGAGCCGGAGCCGTTCTCTGACTTGTTTTTCAGAGCTGTGTTATGGGACATATCACGTCAGTGACAGAATCACCCTCAGTGTGTTATGAAGTCTCTGCATCATTTTAAAATACCCAAAGTAAAATCACTGTGTGTGCATCTTTTTATTCACAAAAGGTAAATCTATACAGATGTTACATTATAGATTCCATAACAAACTGTATTTGGACCCATCAGAGATTCATCTGTATGCAACAATCAATTCAATTCAAGTTTATTTATATAGCGCTTTTCACAATGTGCATTGTTCCAAAGCAGCTTTACAGAAGCAAAATAAGAAAACACAGAGGTAAATGGTTCCCAACCACTGGCTGCCGTGAGATGAACAATCATCTGGTATTTCAACACAGTCTCACAGCAGTTCGTGGCATAGAAATACATTTGGAATCTATTCATGCGTGTTCATGGACACAATCCCCATTTATTGAATGTCACTCAGCACCACGTTCAATACACAGACTGCGTGTGCATGTACATTTATAAGCTGATAACAAAAGTCGTACATATTTTAGGATGCGGCTGACTTACAACCTTACTTCACCCTAAAATCACAGCTTAAAAGGCTAATTAAACCCTAACCTGGAGTTTCACCAGTAGCTCCGCCCCTAAACCTGACGTCAGAGGGACAGAGTCAAATCAGTACAAAACACACCAATGAGATCGGAGGAAATATGAATTCACACCAATGAGCCACCTTATAAAATAGGTCTGAATTCCCATCAGATTGTGTTTACTGTATATACTGTATTTATACGTATGAAAGATATCGCATATTAAATTACATTAGTCGTGTAAAGGGGGAAATTCGTGTCAGTAAACATGAATGAATTGATTACAGTTCGTGACAATGTCATAATTCCTGCGAGACTGTGTTGGGTATTATAGAAATGTAACTTGAGATTGTAATTGGGAACAGAAATAAAAGAGCAATAATTGTTTTGATTAAAAAGAGCTTTATAATCATCTCGCTCACGCTGGATGTCAGGCGAAATGTTTCTACATGAACAGATGATAACACCTCATTACACTGTGAGAAATCAACCCATCAAATATCTGACAGCGTTTCATATCAACACTGATAATATACCCACCGTATGCACATATTTACTGTACACAACGCTCACCTGAGAACACACACGCACCATAACACATTTAGGAAACACGTTCTGAGCAGTTTGTGTGGTCAGTGCTTCCAGAAGCATGTCGGCAAGTTCAGTGTGAGGGGACCAGCGCTGTGTGTAGACAGAAACCGCTCATTCTAAGATAATAAAAGCATGAAGCACCTCTGGACACATATTTGCATTTCTGTCAATAGATCCTGCAAAATAACTACACACTGGACCGTTAGATCAACGTCGCCATCGAATATCTCTGTCATCCATTATATTACATTATACGTACATTTTAAAACAAATGCACAATGTTTATAGTAGCATCACGTTTTCTCTGATCTCCAGACTGGAAAGAGATAACAGTGAGTGTAAATCTCGACAGGCTGACATTAGTGATGATGGTAAATGTGTTCTGGTCTTTCTGTCAGCGATAATGTTCCTCAATCCACACCGACGGACGAAGGGAATTAACCTGAAGGCTACTGGCGTCATATAAACAGAGCTTCTTTCTGGCCACATGAGAAGCAAAGACCGTCCTCAGGTTGGTTCTTGTCCTGACTGGCTGGGATTGAGTGCACTGCCATGTTCCTCACGGGCAGCGGGTTGTCTTTATGGCACAGAGGCCAAAATCTGGACCCATCTGAGGGGTTAATGCCTTGGCTTCATACATCTCTTTGAGGAGGAACGGTGTGCTTGTGAAACCAAAACTATGTGCAAGGACGCACCAGCCTGACCTGACACTGCATAGCCTTTGCCAACCAGAACTCGACACGGTCTGGAAGGTAAAAGATCAACATCTCTTTCATCCAAGGCACTGCCTCAAATCTGTGCTCGGCCAACCTTATGATAGTCGAAAAATTCAAGGTTGCAGATTAAAAACATGAGCAGAATACTCATCTTTTGCTGGGAGGAAGCATCCAGAGCCAATCTTTAATTTGGCAACCAGTCTTTATACTTACATCTATCCTAAAAACTCATTTATGTTTTTAACTCCTATTCTGAGGACAAACAATCACAGGTTTTCTGCAGACATAAATGCTGAGAATGAGTGACTTTGATTTGTTTAAACCAGGGACGGAATAAGACTTTGATGTGGCCTGGGCACGGACGTGTCAAAGGCCCTCTGGCATCACATATTTTACGAGAACAGTGTTGCACCAATGCCCAAACACACAGGACTTAAGAGCAGTTCACAGATCGCATCTTTGTGCCGGAAAACGCATGACACAGCGCTCAGGAATGGTTTGAAAAGGCGCAGCGCAAACCGCTTTGAGAACAGAAATTGCCATATGCCAACTGACTGTTGTAAACAAACACTTACGACGCTTGTCGTGATTGGCCAGTTAACCAGTGTGTAGTGATTGGTGGAATACTGCAAGTGTGTGAGGGAAATGTGACGCCTCTTCAATTGTACTGACAGGTACACCACCTTACTTGCGTACACATTTTTTGCTTACAATTGTACGTGTCTAATACATGCATGAGCAACTTATAACACACCAAAGACAAAGACAAACACCTGTTCACGCCATAAGACCCCTTTAATCTTGACATAGCGTGTTCAAACCATGCCACTTATGTGAGAAACGCTGCAAACGACGCGAGACGCAACATAACAGTTAAACACGTCCATCTAGAGCGTGTCTACATAGAAAAACAATCAAAGTAGTTTAGCAGAATTTAAAAACATTTTCAGTGTAAAATGCAAAAAAAGAAAATTGCTTGTTTACATTTGGCAGTACTCCACACCTAAAAGAGCTTCTGACCTCTCCGATTCATAATGCGTGTGATAGGCTTATTCCTGGCATCGTTTACATTTCTGCATTATGACCACGAGCATTACAAACTAAGCAATATCAATCACCAAAGCATTTCATGTTTTCTTAATATAAAAGTTTGTTTTAATTTAGTTAAGAGGTATCTTTCGTGATTTCCTCAGAGGAAACTCTTCCACAACGTAATCCAAATCCATCTGTCACAAGACTGCATTCAATGGCCATTAAAGACAGCGAACTGAGATTTCTGTGGTTTGAAACTCATCTAGTTATGTTACACGTGACTCCTGCACCCTTATATTACAGTGTGTTTAACTCGCCTCTAGATGTCCCTCTCTACAGCGCGGCATGCTTTAGGATTATTTATTTGATTTATTCGCTACGATTAATACTTCACAACTGCTTAAATAATCCCTTTATTCCACAGTATTCAGCGGCTTCTTTCTTGAGAAAATGAAATAAATGAAAAGCGCATACACATTAGATTAGCCAGGGCCCCCGCTGGTGTAGTGCCCTGAGCATGTGTCCGGTGGGCCGTGTGTTAATCCCTCCTGCTCCCTACAGAACACACGGGATTCTATTGTGCTTTTGCATGGTTTGGATGACGACAATTATTGTAAATGTGAAAACGGTCCAAATGAAAATGAGTAGGCCCGTTGAACATTTGACTAGTAGTGCACAAATAAATTTGACCTTATCTATTATTCTGGACTATATGTGTATAGTTTGTATTTGAGTAAATCCTTCCGTCAGGCCAACAAGAGTTCATAGGTAAGGTTCTCACAGTAATCCTTAAGTAGAGAGGCTGGGTAAAGCGGTGAAATATTCCTCTTTAATTGGCCATCATGTAATAGGTCTGGAGGGCAAGTATCTGTGGGGCTCAGGGATGTTGAGATTTAATTTTCTGTGTTTTCCACCCACTTTGTGAGCTTGTGATTTAAAGCTCATTAGTGCTTTGGGTTATCCTCTTAAGCTACAGACTCGGGGAGAATCTGTATCGCCCGACTAACCCATTCCACTTCTCATGCTTCACAGGGCTTTATCATTAGCTGCAAACGGCAGATTAATATTTCATCAGATGTGACATCAGGAGAGGCCTCCAGCCATAGCGCTGATATCTTATTCTAAGCACTATCTCTTTAAATGTTCACCGTCTGTCTGCACGGCTTCAGACTTTGATGGATGGTCTGTGAAGGGAAACACTTTAATGCTTAATGGTATTAGACTCAAGGTGCTGCATTTTTCACAATGAAATACATTAATTTCCACTCGTCCACTCGTCGATAAAACATGTTGAAATTGGATGAACCTGGGCTTCCAATGTTGTGCTTCAAGCTGTAGTGGCCAACGTTGGCCAATGGACTTTCAATTTCCAACTGGAGATGTATACACAATGTATGGTTTGTTAGGATCAGACAGTATTTGGCCGAGGCACAACCATTTGAAAATCTGGAATCTGAAGGTGCGAAAAATGTTGAAAATGAGAGAAAAAAGAAAATGGCCTTTAAAGTCGTCCATCAGAGGCGCTGTTTAAGAAGAAGGTTGTTTAAACGCTCTCTACGGGTTTACCGCTGTAATGACGTTTGGGAGAGTAGATGAACCTGAAAGCTTTCATAGATACTACACTTGAGCGGGTCATTCTCTAAGAGCGGGCAGCGGCGAGTGAAATTTGAAGACGTGTTTACGGCCATTTTTGTTCACGATTTTGGAAATAAATTCTTCATATACTTTTCATTGTTTTACACCCAAGCAACAAATATCCCAATGTTTTCTAAACGCTTTCAGCCTTCTGCGAGGTGTGTCTGCATAATTCATTCTTGTACAGTAGGTCACATCAAGCTCACAGTTTCTGTCATAATGGCCAACCGTTCAACATCATTTCAAAGACGAAGCTCTGGGCACAATTTTGTGTCTTACTTTGAAGAATGAAACATTTCGAGGTACACAGAGAACTGTGCAAATGTGCATGGAAATAAGGTAAGCGTGAAGACAGCGCAGAGCACCTCACCTCTCAAGAGACGGTCTCAGCCTTCTTTAGCTCACTTGTGCAATCCCTGTTGGACAAACAGCATGGATACCTAAGCAACTAGCACTAGCTCAGGACCAGCTCAAACCAGCTCAAACCAGCATCCGTGCTTCAAATCATCCCTTACCACGATGTTATTTTCAACAGGGATTTCTAAAGGTAAGCACATTTGTGTGAAGTTTGAGTTGAAGAGAGGGGTTTTGTGATGTACTGGACCGCAGGTGATGATGACTCTTTATAATGAAGTCCTGATGTTTGCAAGATGTCCTCTGAAGAAATTAATCTTATATGACGTTTTGGCCTTCTTCTTCATTTCTCTGCTTATTTTCCTCTACAGGCCTTGTCTCTCAGCTATTTGACATGTTTTATTGACACTCTCTTGGCATGTTGTGATATTAAACTCTCATTCACGGGTTTCCAGGAGTCTTTTGCGGCTGTTGAATTGAGATGAGCAGGCAGATGTTGTTGTATGAGCGTGAGGACCGTCGATGGAAAGTGTTTGTCATGTTCACTGCCTCCACACACAGCTCTCATCTTATGTCTGCTTTATTAATCGAGGGTTCACAAGGGATCTGCAGGCTGAGCTCTTCCCGTAAATGAATTGATTTGAGTAACACATGTGATACTGCTATATGATTTGTATCAGGAGGAGGTATATGAGCGTCATGTATATACAATACAGCTAATCATCTTTCAGTGGTGTAAATAAGCGATTTTCACACAGCCCTCCCCTCTGTCAGCCAAATATGAAATAAAAAGAGAAAGAGAGAGAGAATAACAAAAGAGTGAGAGATGTGCAGATGTATTTTTAGTAGCAGGCGGTTAGTTAAAGGAGGCACACTGACGGGAGGAAAACTGATGGTGATGATGGTCTTATTCACTCTGACAGCAGAACAAGAGCAAGAAAGAGGATTTTTGCCTGGATCAGCGCTTGTCATTTGATGTTGTGTGACTGGAGTTCAATCCCTTCTTACTGTCCTCTCTACACGTCATGATTTTCTGTTCGACCATCACACTTACTGCGTCCTTCACCAGGTTATACCAACGTACTGCCATTATGTCAACATTTGAAAAATCTACCATATTTAATTCCCTAATGCACATTCATGGACACATTGTTTATCCAAATGTAATAACTTACATCGGTACAACTTTCCTCTGACTTTGTCTAATCCAATCAGTTCCTAGATTAAACCACCTCCTGCTCTATGTGATTCAATTATTTTAATTCAAATTCACATTTATAAAGCGTTATTCACAATGTTCATTGTTGCAAATCAGCTTAACATACATTATGATTTAAAAAATACTAATAATACATGAATGAAGTTTTTTCTACTCAATGCACACTCACTGATAAACCTTAACTGTTGGATTGTTAGAAACAGTTAAATAACATAATTTATTTGATGTATATTATTTGAAATATTATCACTGGAAACTTAAAATGACAATATACCGGAACGACATTTGCATTTGCAATAATATCATAACATGCGATTAGAATGTATATGTTAAAGTTAAATGCACAATGTAAATGTAAGAAGTAATATCAGCAGTTTCCTTTATCAATATCATTCATGAAATGTCACATCAATCGTATGATTGGAGGTTAAGCAAACGCTTAATGACTGGTTACAACTCATTTGCATAATAAAAGCGACAAGATAAATCATGCTCAAGCTGACCACGGTTATAAAAGATGAAACAAAATCCTATGGCCTGATTCTAGCGCTGTGTTCTGGACTTCAGTGTCCTTGACTGAATGTGCAAAGAGAAACCAGTCTCTCTCTCTCTCTCTCTCGGTTTGGGATTTACAGTCTATCTCTTGGCAAAAGATGCTCTCCGTTCAGAGAATTCAAATAAACCAAATCATCAATGAGTTAGTGTCAGTGCCACGGCTTGACCTCGAGCTTTCAGTGTGCAGCATTCTGAGGTAAAAACTGTCACAACTCTCACGGATGGCTGTGACGTGTCATTGTATGGCAAAAGTTTCTTCAGCATTTCCTCAGAAATGTCTACAAATGCGTTCCACATGAAAGAATGGAGTGCAGGGGATCAGAATGACATAAGGTTGTGATCTTTGGGAGAAGGCAAACTTGCCGCAGAGAGCATTAAAGGAAGACTCTGAGATTTTCTTCAGTTTGACATTCTGCTCTGTTTCCATCAGCACAGTGACCCGACTGACTCCACCAGAGGCGCTTTCACAGCCAGCGGTCCTCCAGGACACTCCCGTCCAAACACACTTTACACCAGACAGCTGCTTGACCGCACCGCTTACAGTAACTGGATTATATGTCTGGAATGAAATGATATTTATTGGGTGTAGCAGTTGTGCATAACATCACACCATTGTAGAAAATGGACAATCCAGTGACCTTAGGAACATCTCTCATCTCTGCTGTCAGCTGGTAGGTGAAAAGGCCAGATTCGCTTCATGTCCCATAGTTACTGTTGCTAACTCTGTCATGATCAGGGATGGGTACCGAGAACCGGTACTTTTTTGGACCGGTACATAATTGGGTTGATACCAGAGTATCGATAAGCTTCATGACCAACGATACTGTTATTGATACTTGCGTTGTTTTATCTCTGTGTATTCGGGTGTTAAATGGCGAATTAGAAGCTGCTGCCTGTCATTTTCCATCCCTGAATGATGTCCGAATGGCCTAAGTTTGCTCGACATATGTGTGATATCTTTGGCCATATGATTTCCGCCATGTATTTGCAATCTGCGTGTTCATGAGTGAAAGAGAGGCATGGTTGCGCTTGTGGAGCTTTCAGCGTCCGCGTTTCACACCGAGGAAGCTTCCGTCAAACACCCCTTTGTGGCAAACTGTCAAAATAAAAGTCCTTTATTTGACAACAAGTTATAACATAATAATGGTGTAAAATCATTTGACCACGGAATATATTTACTCACTTTAGTAAATGTGTCAAAAAATAGCACATATAATTAAAAAAATGACTTGCTTAGAAAACAGTACTTTCATTTATGTAGACCTAAAACCAGAAAGGAAAAAAGAAAAACGGTCTACCAGCCAAATAACCATAGTGATGTAAAGTAAATATGTTGAATGACATATCGTTATGATGTGCTCATGTGCACATGCGGTATTGCGTGTAGCACGTTTTGTTATGTGGCATTCTCTGTTTGCTCGGAAGCATTTGTAAACTGCAGTTCTAAAGCTCAGCTGTAATAAAGAAAGTTAAAATGTTTGACAGTTTTTCACATCATGTGTTTTTGGCAGATATCGATACAATCTTAACGCTACCCATCCCTAGTCATGATGCTTTGCTTATGTGGTGTGTGATTTTCTTTCTTCTCAAGACTGCTCTTACACAACGCACATGCGAAATCTTGAATATATCTCTTTCTTAACGTCAGTTGTGATGTTTGACTGTAGTTTCTCAGCACACAGAGTTCTGAAGGCTTCTCAGCACCGGTGTAATTGACGCATCACGTTCAGCACTTTAAAAAGTGACCGACAGCCTCCATCACGAGCGTCTGTGTTCTCAGAATGCGAATCACTTCATCCGTCACTCTCTGGAGGGCAAAGGCAGAGGCAAAGAGCTGAAGAAGCGTATGCGGCGGTTCTCCTCAGCAACCCTGTCACTCATAACCTTATTATCCCCCCCAAACAGACCATTCCCAGAGTGCCTTCACACACTCCTGACTCGGCACGCTTGATGTCATTGCTTCAACGGCTGAAGCCTGTGAAGAAGTCGTGCCTTGAAGCCAGGGAGCCTGCGAAGGCACAACAAGCATCGATAGATCGCTGTTTCCCGTTCCGCACGATCCGAAAACGGCACAGCTCCTCCAAAGGCGCACCAGCTTTCTCGAGAGCTACTTATATTCCTGCCAAATGCACAGGGCTGCAGCAGCCACGAACCCATGAAGCATCTTTAAACAAGCTTTAGAGGTAGAGCGCACTCCAGGAAATGAAAATCAAGTCTGACTCCGCACCTGAAGACTCATGATGTAATCCTCCAGCAAGCATAGCATGTGCTCGTAGCCCCATCCAGAAACCTTGTCCCATAAAACGTCCAAGAGCACTTCGTGCATCTCGCACTTCAACAAAATAAATCTTCCATTAATATTCCGAGGAATGTTTGCTGTCGTTTGTATTAATTAGGAGAAGGAGCATTGAATGAGATGTTATTTATGACGTGAGTGTTGTGTGGAGGAGGCTCTGGCCGCGGGGGAGCGTTTGTTCATCCATCGATTCTCCTTCGGTTTGGCTTAATAATCATTACCAGGACAAGACAGACCGATGCCTGTGCCGGAGGTCATTACAGTCTCATTCTGAGCAATGGAAATCTATCAACCAAGTGCACCTTATCTGACTTAAGCCTGACATACACAGCATGACGCTTCTCTGGCCTTTACAATTGTTGCTTTTCACATTATGTCTTCAACTTGTGCGATATACCCTGGGTGAAAATGGGCTTCTATATTGCTCATAGATTTACACCAATGATAAAGAATGAAGTGAAACACCTTTAATATCACCTTTGAAGCACTTGAGCTGGCATACACAAAACCTGACGGTCCATGTCATCTCAGACAAGCTTCCAAAGAGCATCTCATGTGCTTCAATGAAAGAAAAGAAATAAAGCATTTCTGCAAAGGGACCAAAAACACTGCCAAAACATTTCTCTCTGTTACCTGGTAAAAATATTTTTTAAACCTTTAGTACTGTACATACAGTATAGTGACACGACGGAGGCCAAGGTTTCAGTTTTCCAGTGATTTTGACTCATCCCATGAACAATGATTTGACATGGCCATGTAAATAATCCAAGACTGCCCATTTCGCACTTGCCAGAAAACAAATCATGATTCCCTGAAAAATGTCTCTGTGTGCACAGGCTTGAGAGGATTATGAGAGGCATCATGCCAAAGCCGCCAGAAGAGGGCTCTACATGTCAGCAAACAGATTCTTCTGGGCTGGATAAACAGATTCTTTTCTTTCCCCGAGGGCACCTTCATCATCTCCCTCCTCCCGCACCGGCCACAACAGATTCACTATTGACAGGCAGGGCCAAGGGTGCAATGCCTTTCAATATTTCAGCTCACCGCTGCTCGACTAGAAGCCCTGTGACCTGATGGGTGATGGTACGCACGAGGTGCGGGATACATACAGTGACTTGATGCATAAGTAAAGAAGGAAAGAGAAATGCCTGAAGGTGTGAAAATGCACGAATAAGATCCAGAGCGGCTGCACGGCAGAACCAAATACAGAGAAGAAGAAATTCAGACGGACCTTCTCTCATTTTCAAGAGCGGGAATATCTGACTAGCCTCATGAAGCTGCACGCTAACGCTCAGATTGTATCTGCTGATGACATCACGCTGATGCTCTGAGACTCGTCTTCTCCGTCTGACAGAGAGCTGGTCATGAATAGCGTTAAAAATGAATATTGCTCACAAGCGGGGAGAGATCTCTGAGTGTGTGATCGGCTAGTTCAGTCTCGTGAATCTCTGTCACTACCCTCACACATTCTGAGCCTGGCAGGACTGCATGAAGGGGATCCTGGACTTCAAAAATCAAGAGCAACACGCATGATGTGTTTGTTACATGCAGCTACTAAATGGTATTTGGTAAATACAAATAAGAATTCTTAGAGCTTGTTGCAATGCATTCTGGGATTTGCTTTTCCTGTGATGTTCCTGCAGAAAACGTCGCATGCGATGCAGTCAGCTACTGTAGCTACTGTACGGATGCAGCCTTTAAAAGAGCAGCAATAGCATAGCGTGAAAGTGTTTTTACAGTGGCGTAATGATTCATTTATTTCATTATGTGGTTTCAGTGATGATCTGACAATATCACGTGAATATTAAGATGTGAAGTCAGACTAATGTTTAGGGTGAGGAGATCATTAGAACAAATCTGAGTAGTTCATGTCCTGTGGGCAAGCACACAGACGTCAGAATGGAAATCGAGTGATCAGATCCCGGCCAATCCCACCATCACACGTTATTTAAAGAAAGATTTACTGCTGAACGAATCTTTGTTCAAGCCGCTCACAATTTGAGCCGAACTGTGATGCTGTTTCTCCACAAGGCCCTCATTGGTTTACAGTTTAATGTGACACATGTGGAGAAAGATTTGCCATCGAGCCAACCTCGGCATAGACAAGTTTAATGATCAAGAGGTGGAGATCGAAGGGGGCGGGGGTCCTGGAAGACTCTAATTGGTCTCCATCTCACAAGCATTCACCGCTGGGTGTCTGGTTTTAAGGACTCAGATTTAAAGGGAATATATATCGTAAGCAGCGCGTGGGCAGGGAGGGAGAGGGATGGTGGGAATCAATAATTCATAAGCCCTCTTCTTATTAGGGGTCTCCTGACAGGCTCGGGGGTGCTTCGACAGGGGTCTCGCGCGGCGTCTGGCAGGGCAGCGTAGCAGAATCCCACTGCCTCCTTCCTCTCGCATGCTTCTTTCTTCTTCATTCATGATCACAGGAAAAACAAATCCTTGATTCATGTATCTCCAGCTGTGTGCACACTGCAAGACTTATAGCACGCATTTGCTGTTTGAGGCAAACACTGAGGAAGATTTATTTTGTTGAAGGGTGAAATCGTCTTTCGTCTCATCTCGTCTTGGGATGAAATGCTCGGTGATATTCAATCAATGATCTTACAGCTGACATTGTTGGGCCAACAACAAACTTTGTTGGGGTGCGTCCAACTTGGATTGAAAGTAACCCAGGTGTTTAGTAGTAATGTAGGGCTTTATCCATTACAGAAAAACTGATTTGAGAAATGAGGCACATTTTAAAGCACAATGCAGAATTCTGCTTGAATTGGCTCAGTTTTGTATGCATTTACTAACACAGTGAGGCAGATGTGGTCTACATACAGTACACTACATTTACAAAAGTATTGGGAAGCCCCCTTCTATTGAAGGTTTATCCGTTGTAGTAATTTCAAGCATAATAATGATGAATGCTATAGCAAATGAAAGCGAAGTAGTCAAACCGGTTCATTAAAAGAGGGCGTCCCAATACAGAGTGAGAGAAAACCCATTTTAGAACAGACGTTGGAGAGAATCTGTGTGCAGTTTATCCTCAGCAGACCGCAGTGCTCTCTGTGATGTTCTCAATATGTTTTATGTGGAGAAATGCTTTTCTACATGGCGCTGGTGTTGAATGGTTATTTGGCTTTGTCCCCTCGGATCAGTCTGACCATTCTTCTCATTAAAGACATTCTCACCTACAGAACTGATTCACATCATCTCTGTAAGATCTCAGCAGATCAGCAGATACCTAAACCATTGACAATCATCTCATGGTCAGAGTCTCTTAAATCCCATTTATTCTCCATCCTGATCGTCCTCTGTCTGGATTCCTTTAAGGCTTTTCATTCTGCGCTTAACCCCGGGTTATCTTCATTCTAAACCCCGCTTTTAACCCCGCGTAAACAAACATTTCACACTTGTAAGATGGAAGCAGGGTTATCCCTGTATTTTACCCGGGGTCCTGAGACCCTTCTCTGAAGCAGGGTTACCCCCGCATTGCTAAAGCTGTGCAGAGTGAAACGACGCGGGGTTAGAGTGATACGACCAGACGCTTAGCAACGGACAACCAATCGTCTTAAAGAACACGTGCTCGTACAGTCACAAAAACCAGCGCTGTGTAAACATCAACATTTAGGCAGATCAGGACAAACAGTCAGAAACATCAGTGTTTTTACAGAACTGGCTCAGCCGATGCTGGGTTTATACCAACGCCTAGTCAACTACACGACCAACTTTACAAAACTGTTCAGGGCAGAACGGACCTGTCCCTTCCTTGAAATGTTAGATCCAGTTCTTAGAGAGATGGACCAAGTGTTGAGCCTGCCGTACTGAGTCCAGAGCTGTCAGAAACAGCGGCGGACATCCTTCCCAACGATACCAGTTTCAGTCAAACTCATGAATTTGCTTTAAACTGTGTATTCAACAAGATTAAATTAAATGAATTTGAGTTGTTCCTTTTTTCAGGATAAGGTATTTACATTATGCCACTTATGCTGTATATTAATCTTTTCACAAAGCTGCCATATGTATACATATACAGACAAAAGTTTGGAAACACTTACTCATTTTTATCCATATTTTTCTACATTTTAGAATAAAGTCATCAAATCTATGAAATGTTACAAATGTTACAATGGGAATGATGTTTATTTTATTGCACATTTCTATGTGTTTTTGCAGACATCATCCAGCAGCGAGAGGGTCAGCTCTGTGTCTGAGACCCAAGAGAGGATCATGAAGCGTTGTGATTAGCGAGATGCAGCAAGAAAACACTTGATGATGTGGGCGGAGCAACGAGAAGAGTCTGCAGAAAGAAGAGAAGATCGAGAGCATCTTTAAGCTCTTAGGGCAACGACAGGAGCCACAAGCCATTGTACTGCTGGAAGCTCCACAAACCTGTGACAATGAGCCTCTTTAAATAGCCGACACAAATGACTTCGTTAGAGAGTTCAGTTTAGGTTTAAGTGCTTTAATGTGTGTTGATACAATAAATGTTGATAAATAAACATATGAAATATTACATGTATTTAGCACAGCCACTGTTGTGTTTAATGAACAGGTAATTTGCTACTTTACTCACTGAGCAATAAAAAACTTTGCAATTTGAAACAGTACATTGTGTCCCAAAATTTCATCAAATCTGTTTATAGATTTATAGATCAGCTGATTTCCAAATGCTCAACAAAAGCATTGCGAACTAACATGCATCATCTCTTTCATTGCCACGTTGACAATCGTCATATGTTGGATTCATTTCATTGAGAAGCTGAGGGTCAAAGTCTTCTCCTGACGTCTCACACAGATTGTGGAGCACACAACACAACCATTACCGATTTGTGCAGCCTCTGAATGCAGGTGTCAGTCCTCTTGAGCAGGATGCGCATCTATCTTTAAGTCTTCCAAAGGCATTTTTCACAACCATTCTTGCCCTGCTGTGGTGATAATTGTACGCCTTTCATTCTGGGGTTGGTAGTCGATTATAATTAAAAGGCTTCATCAACCGGGTAAACATTGGCTATCTCCAAGAATAACAACTGGCAAAGACTTTCGCCCAATTTGTCTGGTTACTTGAGGACTCGAATGTCCTTCGAGTCTGTAAGGTTTGAGTTTACAAAAACACACGCATCACGGACGCTTCCAGGAATATAAATGTGTACTGGTGGTCAACAAATCCTTGAAGGATAATAAAGTGGAACCTCTGTGGTTGTAGTAGTCACTTCTTTTGGGGCCTGGATCTCAATGTGGTGCCATCTACTGCTCCTAAGCAATGAGGAAAACCCCATTTGGACTCAAAACCTCGGATGACCTCCAAAGCAGCATTTCCTTTTGGAAGTGAATCAGGTCTTTTGCAGGAATGTCCAGAATGGCCTCGCAAACCTGACAAAATAATAGAAATACAGATTAAAGAAGAGAAAATATATAGTAGTTCTCTCAGTACTGATGTAGTAGTGTAATGCTTGGCAAAATATATATTGGAATATACACCTCCTTTAACCAAAGTAAACTATTGTAAACACGTATCTTTAATATCCTAAGCATACTCCTGAATTCAATCTTTATCTGCCTGTGAAAACCAATCTAAAGTCTCAAAATCTAATTGAGATTAGAAGCATAAAAGTTTGATTTCAACAATTTCACAATGATTTCAATCTTTTAAGCAGAGCCGAGGCGGGCTGTATTTATCCAATCGTGACTGTTGGGTTAACCCAGGGTTTAGTGATGTCCAGTGTGAAAGGTCAGGGGTTATCTCTTAACCCCTGCTAAATTATAAGCGGTGTGAAACATGAAACAGATAACCCAGGATTCTGTTTACCTGGGGTTTAGAATAACCCGGGGTTAACCATTTCAAGTGTGAAAAGCCTTCTGTGATTTTATGCATTGAGTTTGTGATGGATGATCAGCTAGTTTTTGTATATATATCTTAATTAGGAGGGCAAATCAGCATTTCTTGTGGTCAGTCCAGTCCAGTGTCTGATGAATTCCAATAAAATCAAACCTCAGGAGTGACATCAAGTCATCCAACAGCAATGTGAAAGACTGACCGCATGACAAGACACATGACAAGACACATGACAACTGTGAGAAAAACTGGGTTATCACATCAAAAAATGTTTTTGTTCATTTTTGAACTTTTCTTAAATACATGTAGAGGTATGACTGTTGAACTCCTTAAAAGGGAATCTGAACTTGTTTCTTTTGCAGTATTTGATGTCTCGGAGCATCTTTCCTGTTATTTTCAGCTGTTTCTCCAGAAAGATGCAAATAGAAACAATATTTTTATTCGAAATTTGGGAGAAATATTGTTAGTAGAATGAAACAAAGAATCATTTTATCTATAAATATAAGTAAATAAATAAAACTATAAAAATTCATAAAAACTGAAAATGGTCTTGGATTGGCGTCTTCATTTTTCCTGCAGCTGTAAATATTCATTAAAACATTGGCACCACTATAGCAAGGGCTTCTTGGACTTTGTGTGGTACCATTGCAGCTTTCATGTCATGTGTCATTCAGTATGTCAGAACGTGACACATTTCATGATGTAAAACGGCCAGTCAACGCTGTCAATCGTGACCAGTGAGTACGAGATGTAAATTGCACAGTCTGCTGTAAAAAACATGCTCAGCTTTGGTTTTCCTCAAGATCTCAGTGGACTCATATCATACAATCTGACAAGCAACAATTGTGAAGGACAGAAGAAAAGCGTCTCAGTCTACAGCCGGTTTTAGCATAACAATGAGACCACCATTTGTTTCTATTAAACACCACACACAGCTTTGTGTTATCACCGGAGAAAAGCAGCAGCGTGCTTTGTAACATTTGGTTTCATATGCTTATGGTCCACAGTTAATGCAATGTCATTTTCTCTAGGCAATTATTGCTTTCTTTCTCTTCTTTAAATAGCTTTAAAAATGTGCCTGAGGATTCTGTGTAATGTCCTAACCAGCTGTGTATGAGGAACTATAGAACATTTCTGTTTAATGCAAAGTGTGTTCATGGGTTTCTATTAAGCAATAAGACCCAAGAACCAGTGGGTTACCGCCGTGTTTTATAACGGCTCAGAACTCGGCACAGCCAATCAGAATCAAGGACCAGAACTGACCGTTTCATAAACCTTTTTCAAACCTGATGTTACAATTCTTTTCTTTAATTCAATATTGCTGAAAGGTTTGTGTGACGATCTGGTTTAAGATAGAAAATGATTCTGTACAACATTACAAAAGTACCAGAAGATCAAGGTAAATACCACCATATATCACTCAATAATGAAGCATTACTAGGGTAAAGTAAGTCAATGTGTGTAAAAACGTGTGACGGTGTTTAATGCAATACATCTGAAAGAAAAGATTCAAATTCACATTTCGATGAAGCTTAAAGCATTGCTTAGAAAGAAATACCTTTAGTGTGTGAGAATGTAAATGTAAAGAGTTGTTTGTGTGCTGGAACAACACTTCTCTAGGATCTCAATGAGAGCATCTCATGTTCTGTTAGAGAAGCTCTGCAGGTGTGTTCAGACATTTAGATACCAGCACAACATTGTCTGAAAGAATACGCTCCACATCCTCGCCCCCAGCTTGTGTCCATCAAACCGCAGGAGGAGGAGGAGGAGCTGGAGGAGGAGGAAGGGGAAACTAAAGCAGGTGGTGCATCTTGGCAGCAAGATTCATCAGGTAACGGACAGGTGAGAAAATGACACATAATTATAACAGATTGTAGATGTTCCTCACAGGTGCAAAATCAGCTCACGCTTCAATCTATCACACACCCCAACATCCATCAATAATCACATGTTCAATGCCTAAACCACCAAAGAATCCTTCAATCCACATGATGCTGGACAGCAGACAGATATCTAAAGGAATTCAAACACAAAGAAAAGACATTTTCCATTAAAAAACATCTGAAGATCATCAAATGACATACATTGACGTGAGAATTTAATCGTATATTGGAATATGTGCGTCTGGCAAGTTTCCATAAGTTTTTTCCATTGGCAAATTGTTGTTTCTAGCCCAAACATCCCTGTATGATGTCTAGATGGATTTACTCATGGTTTATCCTGTTTTAATGATGTTAGATGCATTTACTGGGGAACAGATCAAAACCACTGATCTGAAAGATTTTTATCAGTGTGCAATATTCACAAATGCTGACCAATAACACCTTCGATGCCCTCTCTCATGTTTACCATTCTCTTCTGATACACAATGAACACACGGAACTGAACCCGGAGGAGACTGCCCTCACTCTTTATACTGTATGCTTCAATAAAACACCATGTATTATGAATCAAATATAACACACTCTTCAATTTACATGCAAGTATTTTGCCGTTTACTGTTCAGGATCTGCTCACAGAAGAAGATCCCTATGCTTTTATATTTACTTACACATGACATACATGTTACCAGTGGTGAACTTGTTTGAGTGACCAGCACACTGATGTTCTGAATGCATCGACAGTAAACTGATACTGCTCATATTTACTGTACGTTGAATTGTGAATGTAAACAGAATTTAGTTTGGAAAATGATGAAGGACAATCAGACAAAACCTTTGATCTTTGATTCGTTTTCCCTGTAAACCTTTCAGTGATTGTCGGGAAGTGAAAAAGGTCTGAAACAGTGAGTCTGTTTTGTTCCACAGAAACCACTGGGATGCACACTGTGTGGTAATGACGTCTTTGAAACTGGTAAGTAGGAAGTATATCCCAGGAGAAGCAGTCTGGCAGCGTAAGAGCGGTGTGCTGATGGTTTCACTGATGGATGCAGGACACGTCACAGCGGTGGATCTTCTCCTCTGGCCTCAGCTCATTAGAGCACAGCTGCAGCACATTAACTCCAGATGAATCGCTCATCGGCCATGAGATGGGCTCTCCTCAGAGAGCTCACGACCCGTCAAGATCTGCTCCTGAGGTCCTGTCCCTGCCGCTCCAGACTCCATGACAGACAAGAAGATGAAGTCCAGCTATGAGCTCCTCGCCTCACTGCCGTACAAACACACACAGCACTGACACTAGTGGAAGAAACGTCAAAACCAGAGGGGGGTTCTCGTGTCCCCCCGACATTTATTCCCAAATTCCCTTTTCCAAAATCTGTTCTTTTTATCACTAATACCTTTATTTATTTGTAAATCAGCAAAAAGCAGTAAGACAAATGGCTAGAATGTAAAATAAATTATTGACAATTAAAATAATATTTGACTTTTGTAATGCGGCGATAATATTTTTATGGGATGGAGTTCGCAAAGAAATAAAGAAATAGGACAAAACATTTAATGTGCACACATGTTGGGTTTCCATGTTTTATTCATATTTTTAATATTTTATGTTTTTATATCATATTCCCTAAACCTCACAATCACACAAAACTTTCTGCTCTTTTAGAGTTTCAAAAAAGTGAATTCTGTATGATTCATAAGCTTATTTTCTCATGGGGACCAAAAAATGTCATGATATTGCCATCTTTTTGGGGACATTTTGTCCCCATATCGTAGGTTTTACCCATGCACGCACGCCCCTCACACACACACACACACACGCCCCTCACACACGCACACACACACACGCACAGCACGCACACACACGCCCTCACACACACACACCACGCACACCCTCACACACACACACACACACACACCCACACACACACACACACACACACACACACACACACACACACGCACACACACAACACACACCGCATTCTTGTGCTTTCAAGAGATTCCCCTGATAAGTAACTTGTCCTGCTGTTTCTATTGAATATTTCATAGTTGTGCTTCATGTATTAACAGTATGAAACACATTCCTTCATTTCAATAATTTGAATAACGTTTGAGGTTTTTTTAAAGTATTTGTTCTGCTGAGGTTCCTTTTGTTAATGTGCTTTCTGGACCTTTCCGCGGGCGGAATTCAGAAGAAATGTGGGATTCCATCCAATAGAGGAACAATAGCTCAGTATATCTCTCACCTGCTGCCTGCATGCATAATCTTCTCTGGTTTTCATCCTTCCGGCCTCAAATAGCTGCATTTGTCACCGTGGTAACACAGTCTCTTATCTCATCAGCTGACATCATCATGGACCCTGTGCCCGTGTGGATTGAAGGCTAAACGGTGGGCTTTTCAGATGGGCCATATTGTTGAGTGTTTGAAACGAAACTCCAAACAAGCTTGTCCCCTGCAGTGTTCTGCTGCTCACATTTCAACCCCAAACTCAGTTTTCTGTGTATAAAACAACGCTATTTCTTGCATTACCACATAATGCATCTGAATACTTTATTTGCTCTTGTTTTCTCCCGTCTGTCTCCCTGTCTGTCCTCACTATCTGGACTCCATTACACTCTTAAAAATAAAGGTGCTTTGAAGGTTGTTCACATTGTGGAACCAAAAATGGTTCTTCTAAGCATCATTCAGTCAAAGATTCTTTAAAGAGCCCGCGACACCGCCACACCAGGGCAACAAATATAAACGTTTTGCTCACTAAACAAAAGTATGTATTTTTCAACTTTGTATACCACTGTGGTAATTGTATGACCTTCCCTTAAGTCAGAAGAGAGGACTTTTATTTTGATATGGGGCAGGAGAGAGAAGGCCAAAAAGCCTTGCTTTGGGAGGTGAAGGCCTTGAACTTTGTGGTGATGAAGTGACTATTGCACATACGTTGAGTCAAATTTGTACCAAACCTTTTGAAAAAAATGCTAGTGAAGGTTGTCCCAGAACTCATTTTCTGAACTGCTCACTATTCTTCCAGATATCTGTCTCTGTGTTATCAGAACAATGAAATGTAAACAGGTTTGGAACAACTTGATGTAAGTAATGATGACAGAATTGTCATTTTTGGGTGAAGTGTCGAGCTCCGTGCACACGGTGAACTGCTCAACTCTGAGAGCACTGGATAGTCTTCAGCTGTGAATGGTGATATCCACACACCATGTAAAGTCTTGAGCTCTGCACGCGGTGTAAACAGCTTTTCTGTACATACCAATGCGAAAATAATTGCAAAGCTTTCATTGACATTTTTAGAAAAGCAGCAGGACAGAGATTAACGCCTCAGCAATATCTCATTCGGCGAGCTGATGGCATGCACACAGGGACAGTCCGGAGCCGTGCTAGATGTGTTTGTCAGTTGTCACAGCCTGTGTAGGTGCACTCACATATAATGATGTCGCTGTTCTGCAGCACCTGTAATGGTCTCAAACCAAATGAGGCAGCAAAACTAATCAGTCCACGCAATATGATTTCACTACTACATGGTCATTTCAAAAACCTCTTTAATGCTTTCTGGCCGTGTTTGTGAGGAGACGTTTTTACCAAACAGGAATACCTAAAGCAATAAGCCGTGTGAAGCAGTGGTTACAGTGTATTTTACAACAGCTTAGGGGTGTAAAGTAGTAAAACCCTCTCAGCTGTTATAAAATGCTCTGTAACACACTGCTTCACGGGGATTATGGCTTTTATAAAACGGTTCATCCATACGTGTAGCAAGGTTTCATAAAATAAAGTAATTAAAGTGATATTGATGTAAGGTGGTCAGCAGTTATAAATCAGGGTATTTGATAACGGCTTAAGGTTAGGATTAGTGTTTTATAAACACAGATCTATGCCGGTCAAAGGCTGTGACTTGTCATGTGTGTCTCACATTATCCTGTGCTAAGAGAAAAGCCTTCAGAGTGCTGATTGACAGAGGTCAGTTTTATTCAACATTATTCTAACAGTCTGTAGTTGTCCAGGAAACGGCTAAAGTGCCTATAAAAGGTAATGAGACCGCTCTTTCTCCAAAAATATGCCCCATTACCTGTCGGCACATCCCACGAGGATCAGTCGTTCTCAGCGTTTAAGCTTGTGAAGTCCAGACTTTCAAGTCTATGTGATGAAGCTTGCATGACATCCCAGTTAACCTTTCCAAAGTCATTAAAATACTGAAAAACACACACCGGACAGAATTGTTTGGTGAATTCTTTCATTTCTTTATTTGTACAGTACATTCAAGTTTTTTAAGGGAGTCCTTGCGCCGCTGCGTGTGTTCAGATGAAGCGCTGTGAGCGTGTGGCAGATGAGATGGTAATATATGCCATTAAATCAATTTAGCAGAAACATGTTTGAGGTGCCCTCAGTCAGGTAACACATGTACAGGCCTCATTCTTATTCATTTATCAAGAAGTGAGACTGACTCATCTGCACCTTACCTGTCTGATCCTCTAATAGTCCTGTGAATATGACACAACGGCAGAGACCCCGTTAGATTCAAATATGTGCTCTCACACGCACACACGCACGCACACACGCACGCACGCACACACGCGCACACACGCACGCGCACACACACACACGCACACACACACACACACATACGCACGCACGCGCACACGCACACACACACACACACGCACACACACACGCACACACACACACACACACGCACACACGCTTTTGGCTAAAATTCCTGTCGACATCCAGCAGCGCAGAATTCAATAGGCCTTACAGTGACCTGGTGCAAAGCTGACTGTAATTTCCACTGAGGAGTGACATCACACCATCAGACTGGATGCTGCTCATAAAACGATTCATCTGAAGCTGTATGCTTAAGGTTCAAATTAGTTTTGAGACAAAAATACATTTACTTTCTTTCAACACAAAACAAACATTTTATTCAAAGTTTGCTTAGACTTGAATAATGAGTCTACTATACTTTACTGTTCAACCCGCCATTTATGAGCACTATTTATTCATATCACATATTCAAGCGAAACGTTCATAAACTCTACACGACATTCTACAGGATCAGTATTTGAATCAATGGATCGCTGTCTGGACATCTGGGATTTTGTTTGGATATGAAAGTTAGGATGGAGGTGTATTGTTAGTTTTACAGCAGTAAAATCCTCTCAGCTGTTATAAAATGCTCTGTAACACACTGCTTCACGAGATTATTGCTTTCATAAAACAGTTATTCCATATGTAGCAAGGTTTCATGAAATAAAGTAAATAAAGTGATATTTCGGCTGTGTAATGCAGTCAGCTGTTATAAGTCGGTGTATTTTATAACGGCTTTGAACTCGTCTCAACCAATCAGAATTAAGGACGAGAACTGACCGTTTTATAATGTCATTTTGTGTTGAATGCTTATGGTGCATGACGCCATACTCAACAAGCAGATACTGTATATACCCCCCGCTCGACCTCAAGTGGTCGATGTCCTCAGGACAACATTTTTATAAATAAAGCCTAAACCCACACCAAACCCCATCCCTGACCATAACTTACCCCTAAAATCAGAGGGAAATGAGAAGTGAAAAACAATGTTCTGGAAGCATCTGATCCTGGTTGGAAGATTAAACTTAAAAAAACTGCAAATTTATTTCTGAAATCTGATTGGTTGAGTTAAATGTTGTCCCAGGGTCAACATGATGTTGTCCTAAGGATATCAACCACTTGGCAAAAACAGGAGAGCCGTACCCCAGCGACCGCCACTGTCTTTCGTCTAGTTTTCATGTTTTTAACTGCGTTCTATACTGTACTGTCAGTCTTACGTCAAATAATGTGAAGTGTTTGTGGACAAAAAGATCAGTCAATGACCCCAAACGTTTGACTTCTGTGAATAGCGTTGGTAAAGTACTGGAAGTTCACATGTGTGGTCATGAAGAGAAGCGATCAGACGCCTCGGCACAAGCACTGTGATGGGGATGAGATGCAGGGACCTGTAAGATCTATGAACCCAAAGCACGAGCAGTGACCCAGCGGCGAGAGATCGACACAAAACCATGCAAATCAGTTTCTGACGGAATACAAAACAAACAAAAATAAGAACTTTATGCACTCGTGGGTAATAGAGCAATGCAAAGAGGCAATGGATTAGGAAAATGACTTGTTTTCATCTCCTCACAGTTCATTATTTCAAAGAGAATAAGGCATTAGGACAGTTTTCCCTGATAAACAAATTCTGATTAATTTCCCTGGTAAACAAAGCCTTACAGCTCTGTTTGCAGCCAGATTATTTTAGACGTTCTGTACAATTGAACAAAGCTACGACTGATTTGTTTCTCGACTTTAAGGGGGGGGGAAATCTTCATTAAACTACAAAGCGACTTGAAGCGCAGGAGAAAAGAAGAATCATAAGATGAACACCGGGTCTTGAGTAATTAACAATGTTTAAAACTGAAACATTAGAACTTTAATGGACTTGATACACGCACACATTAAAGTCACAGAGGCAGTCAGGAGATATGAATCCATTTGAATATTCTTTTAGATGTTAGTTTGAGCAGAGGCCAGATGTTTAATAAGACACAAGCAGAGATGTGCGTGTTGATGCTGTACGGTAGAGGGGGAGATTTGAAAGACCACTGCACAGTTATGAATGGCTTGAATTGGTAGGAAGGGAGATGATGTATTTTTGGATGCAAACCCTGTCAGTAGCTAACAAAACCCCTAATATTTTCACATTTTAATCTATGACATTAAACACAGCAGTTACAACCCGCTTGTGGTTTATTAAACCTTTGTTGTGTTCAAGACGGCGGTTGCTAAAAGCATCTTCACTCGGGTTGCTAGTGTATGTTTACCGTTGTCAAAAATAGCCACGCTTGTGGTTTTACATGAAGATGTTTTCTGTTAGTCAGCACTGCGGGTGCACAAACAGGCACTCGTAAGGACTCGGGCCCTTATTCTGTCAGAGCGGATTGGTTGGTGAGGGTTGGGCCCGGTCGGGGGGCCTGTTGGGAGCGGCTGCACGAGTCACCGGGGGCTTCAGGCCTGACTAACAGCTCCACCAGCGAGCCGAGGTGAACTGATCGGTGAACGGACCGCAGGAGGGAGGTGAGAGAGCAGGACAGCACATACACGTGACCCGTGGGGCTGTTGGGTAAGAGCGTGTCATATTGTATTAGGAGCGAGACTCTCGCCGGCGTGATTCACTGCTCTGTCTGCTGGCGGTCTGTGCCTCTGCATGAACTAGGACACTGGATGCTGTCAGCTGGGAAAAGGTGCTATGTAGGTTGACGTAAGACCCTGTGCGAGTCCTGTTTTGTTGCACATTTATGCTGCATCTGAGAAAACAAGGCTACGGTTGTTGAGGGAACGATAGAAAGCAAATGGATGTGAAGGAGAGATGATCCGTGTGCTGTGGAGACGCACACCAGCTTTTAGAACTGGTCCATGTTCAAATCATTGTGGCACTAGACGAATGTGAGAGTCATGAAGACCAATGTTATGGCACTTTTATGCACTTCTGCTCGTAATAAAAGATGAAATAAGCACACAATCATGCAAATAATAATGAAACGCCTCCTTCATTAGTAGGACTCCAAACCAGACACAAACACACGAAGGTGACATGACTGTAATTCATCACGGAGAACATGGAGTCCAGTCCCATCACACAGTGCAGAGAACAGATGGAGGGATGAACGATCACTTGTGGAGGTAATAATGAATGTGTCAGTAGAGTCAGGTCAGTGTGGGATGTTCTCCGTCCCTGCCGGTGGTCCGTCCAGCTGCCGTCCCGGGGGGAAGCCACGCTTCAGTGCTCCTGTGACTCTCTGCGCGTCCGTCCTGCAGGGCCGCTCCAGGCCCCTGAGATGATGAAGCTGTACACCTTTACCCTCTTCCTCTCCCAGAGGGGACTGGGAATGATGAATGCAGAACGGAGGTTGTGTTTTCATAAACACTGGCCTGGTACTTTATTATTGTTATCAACCCCCTGGTGGTTTCTTTCTCTTGGTTCTCTTTTGTTTTGCTGTGCAGAATGGTGTTGGGCTAGTGGCGTCATCATTATTGTGATGTTTTACCTGTGTGGACTTGGCTTCCAATCATTTGTGGGACCCTCCTCTTGTTTTTTCCCCCTTTCTCTTTGTCATGGCTTTGGAGGAGTATCTGACATTATATCTATAGGGCACATGGACTCCCGGCGTCTGCCTCACAAGCTCCTGCATGAACAAACAACAGCCTCCCTTCACTAACAAATTTCACCACAAACCCTCCCATTGCCATGGTAACAACAGCAACTTCTCTGATTGGTGGATTTGGGGTTCTGAGGTTTCAAATAGTTGGTTATGCCTTCAATGTAACATTATTGCAAAAAAACATTTATCTAAACATATTTTTAACTGATCTTGATGGATTGCTGAGCAAACTGATGTGTTTGTTAAGTAGTTTACTTTCTCATAGAAAAGCTGTCAGTATGGGGAGAGAAAACTAGAAAAATGTGTCTTGCTCAAGATTTCTATGACAGTTTGATTTCAGTCACATTGACACCAGATTTCCCACTTTTGTATTATTCCACCTCTGGTAGTCAAAGATGTCACAGAAATGAAAATAGCTACAATTCTTCCAAATATCTTCCTGTGTGTCCAGCCGAACAAAGACATGTATAACGATGTAAACGATGACTTTAAAACCTTTTGTCCACAATGTGGTTAGATTCGTTTAGTTGAAACTGAAGTCCACAGTAAAGCCCGTAAAATGGAAATGATACAGTAAGTGCTATTGCTAGTTTTTTACCCAGAAGGCCACACTTCACTGATGCACTGATTCACTGAACAGGTCATTGGAGTGTCAGTCGATGAATAGGAGTTTGATCAAGTGAGGACGGTTGCCATGGAAACGGGCTGGGTACCACAGGTAAGGACCACTGCTGATTGCCTGAACTCAAGAGGCCCTGATGAGAGAAAAAGAGCACTATATAATCACCGGCGCTGCATCTATCACTTCAAGAGGGAGAGACTGAAAGATGATCAAGCAAAAACAAAAGGACTGCACTTATAGACATATCAAATAATATGTGAGATTTACACTTGGCATACAGTATGTTGACTTTAATTTATACACAAAGATAAGCTTGTCATTGCTGGAATCTAGTTTGTAAACGCAGTCCAAAAACAACATCAAAAGGGGTTAGGTGTCAAAATCCCAAATCCTACATCGCGACGCCGCACTGTATTGCATCACATAACCTGTGTGTTTAATTGGATCAGGCTTTTATAAAGCAGAGGTTATGGCCCTTACAGGCCCCCCGCTGTCTGACTATTGATTTAATTACAGTGCTGAGTTCAGGCTTCATTTAGCAAAGCGTTCCAGCAGAACTGAAGCAAAGCACCTCTCTGAAACCTCCCGAACTCAACTCATGCTAAAGATGATGTGAAGACCTCTCTGCGCTGACACCTTACTGATCAGCCATCGTCTCCGCACGCTCCAGTCAAAGAAACGGCAAACTCCTAAAAATAGCCCGTCTGTATCACGCTGTGATTTGTAATACGGGTTTGTGAGCTTCTGTCAGAGACTTCAGAGCGGCGTGTGTCAGGAGGAGAAACTGGCGACGGAGGCGGCAGTCGAGAGCTCGTGTTTACCGCACAGCTTTGGAAATGGAAATTGGCTGCAAGATGAAGCTCGTTGAATGTGGTGAGGAACGTTTCAGCTCGCACGACACGGAAATCTGCTGCCCGTCTCAGCACTAGACACAACCTCTGTAAAGATATTGGATTTATTACAGCAATTATGTCTGAAAATGTCAGAGGTAAAATAAACTACTGGTTTAAATGTGTAAAAAAACCTCCTTTACCTTCATAATGGAAATCAGCCCCGTGTAAAAATGTGTGCTACCTCTAAGTCCAGTATCCCAATGTGTGATGTGTAAAAAAATGGATTATTGATGTCCTTTATGGCATATTTATATGTTTCTTAACTGGCATTGAGTCAGAGTTAAAATGTAAGTGTTTATTCCAGGGGTTTGTTGTTCTAGTGTGTGTGTGTGTGTGTGTGTGTGAGTTGTTGAATTGCACTGCTCTGGTTTTGTCCTGCTGGTTATGGTCCCCTGATAAAAATAAAAAAAGAGCAAGTTCTGCATAAAAAAGATGGCGATCTACTCTTTTTCTGTCCCTTGTTTATAGCTACATAGGCCTACACATAGCTCGCTATTAATTCCTGTAGCTCAGTGGTAAGAGCGTGCCACAAACAACGCCAAGGTCGAGGGTTCCATCCCTGGGGGATTGCGAATACTTAGAAACAAAATGTATAGGATAATGCAATGTAAGTCACTTTGGACAAAAGCGTCTGCCAAATGTTAAATGTAAATTAAGCGAATGTTACTGTAATTACTACATTTTGTTTCAGATTTTTACATGTGAATGGATCAATGTTGAGCATGTCATAAACCATGACAACAGCAGGCCTATATTTGTCGTAGACCTTGTTTTTCATTGTTACCTTAGGATGCAGCAATAAATGTTAACACGTTACTGCGACACGTTGGGCACGGTACAAAAGACACTTTAGGGAAAAGCCGCAGGGCGCTCCAAACAGCCCGAATGTTTCTGTGTTTCTACACCGAGACAAACACATTCATTTAGGGGGCAGTAGAGATACATGCCAAGTCACACATTCAGTGATGAATATGTGCTCTCAGTGCCTATGAATATTCATTTCAGCCCGCTGGCTAACGCATGCACTCAAATATAAACGCTGTGGCAATAAATGCCATTAAGAGGAGCCTCTGTTGTTTGGCTAAAGAGTGAAAGTAGCTGGAGGATACAGACTCTGGTCATTTATCATAGTTTGTCAATGGAAATCAAGTGTTGGGGCAGCGTCCAGTCATATTCCCACAGGGAAAGGAAAGCCAGCGGTTGATTCTGTGAAGCTCGGAAGTGCTGTTCAGGTTCAAGCAGGCAAACATCGCCACCTCACAGACAACATTAAATCAAATTAAGGAACGTCCCCCTTCTTACTGTGCACATATTATGTTCATAAACGTTCTTGACCTTTGCGAGGACGTTTCTGCTGATGTAACCAAGACGGCACAGACAGGAGAGATATTATTAACCCACTAGAATATCCTGAATTTCCTAAAGAAAGGTGAGCGCTGCTTGCCCTTGCAAAACTTGCTGCCAAAACACAAGGGTGTTCTGGGTGGTTGCCAGGGCAGTGCTATGCTGTTGCTAAGGTGAATGGTTGCTAGGGCTACTGGGTGATCGCTGACCCTCTTGCTTGAAGTCAGTAGAGCCCATGCCCATGTGTGTTTACGCCTGTAGATATGATTTGAGTCCCTCTGTGGGATTTTCACCCCTCTAATTCATCAGATCAGGTCAAGTCTGGCCCTTCTCATAAGACCTTTTCCTCACGGGCACCACAAAAAATGCCAGCAGGTGCATTTATTCACCAATGTTGGTTGGTTTATACTTGTTTACCCAACCATGGGTTGAAAACAACCCAGCATTATTTTGAGTGTAATGGATTCAATGAGACACCTTATCATCAATCTGCCATCACGTGTATGCCCTGCCTCCCGGAACCAAAATGCGACACAGCCCAACATCCTGTTTCAATAGGATATGCATCCCCACATGGAAAACACATTTGAGTCTTAACGATCATTCGTCTATATTACTTTCCCCAAATAAATGGACTTATAGGGGTTTCCTAGTCAAATGGCAAACAGCTCAGGATGAATCTTCATCCTGCGGTGGAATGTGATTGTTGGTCTCTGAAGGCTTAATTAGTTTGTGACGGACATCCATTTGCAGCCTGGCAGCACAACTAAAGCAAGAAAGCCACCAGGGGCCTTTTAAGTGTGTTTAATAGACTTCCCCAGCAGTCGGCGTTAGGCGTCAGGCAGGGAGGGACGGGTCAACCTGCAAATCAACCTGTTTGACCTGCAATTTGCACCAGAGGAGATTGGCAGCAATAAAAGCTAACAAAGTCCCCCTCCACGCGGGCGCGTTATTAGTCCGCCTTTATTGCTGCAGAGAGCTGCTTTGTTAAGGAGGTTTTCTGTTTCCCAGCCTCCCGTGGGGATCGGTGAGCGTGCCGCCTCGCTCTGTTAAAACAGACAGATGTAAAGAGCGTGCCGCTCACATCAGCAGGCTCAGGACCTGCAGTGAGAGAGAGAGAGAAAGACAAGACCAACAAGCGCTGACATACTTCAGTAACCTCTAACTGACTCTGGTCTGTCAGTCAAATCCCAGAGAAACAATTCCAGACAGATGCTCAGGTGCCTCATCGGCCTAGTTTTTAATAAATCAATACTTCACCTGTGTCTCACTCGGGTCTCCTCTCAGACGTTCACTCCATATTTTCAGTTCTAAACTGTGGAACACAAGCAGTAAATGAGCATTTTGTTGGGTGACCATCGCCAACTAGAGTCCCAGTTCCATAAAGACAGTATACTGTAACACTGCTTTCTGGAAAACTCCATTGATGTTTGTTACAAATCACAAAGTCGGGTGCTGTCGAATCCGGGCTACTTCAAAGGTCTATCATTTGTGAAGACAATGGTCTTCCCCATTAATCTTAATGGCATGTGAATCAGACCAAAGAGCTTCGTATGCACAGCCATCAATGAAAGGAAAGAGATGTTGTCTTTCTCTTGATCTTGCATGAGACTGTGTGATATATTAACAAATAATTGCATAGTAGCCATTTGTTTTGTCAAGTTTTAAAGAAAACCGATTTGTCCCTTAACTATATTTGTAATGAAAAGCCATTATTGGTTTCCCTAATCTCAGACTTCCGTTATGCTGCTGTTTAGGTTGGATTGAATTGGATTGGCCATGCCTTCCCGAAATCCAAGTGGGAACGCTGCGACTCACGGCTGTTCAATAGCAATGATGAGCCAAACGGCAATCCATTCGGCCATTAGCAGCTCGCTCTGAGCATTGATGAGCCCACGGCTGCAGAAACATCCTGACGTAAATCCATTGTGTAGTTTGGAAAATCTCCATCGCATTGATCGTGTTTGATATTTCATGCAATGATCTCAAAACAGGTCTGTAGAGACCGCCGGCTCCTGTCCGTTCCTTATGAATAAATGAAAATCACGGGATCAATAGGGTTAAATCGATTCTATAAGGTCCTGCCCTGCGGGTCAAACCACGGCTCTTTATTTCTTCTGAAGGTCCTGATGGGTCTGGTGAAGTGGGAAGCCGCAAATCAAACAATCTACTTGATTTTATCTTACAGAGAATTGATTTCCAAGCCACGTGTTGTCAATGATTCAACCTGAACGTGAATCAACTCAGAACATCTGGCTTTCTGCTCACCTGAACAGATGGTGCTGAGAAAACGCAATATCTAACCTACATTTCCAAAAGTGATGTGACATGACAGTATGTGTCTGGAACATCCCATGAAATTGAAGCGTTGTTGAGGAACAGACTGTTGTTTTAAATTCATTCTACCACAACTTGATTAAAAACCTCTTTTTAACATGAATTTATGGAAACTCAATTATGTGAACTCGCCATGATGGTGATCTGAAGTCACGTTAGCTGTGCCCAGAACGTTTATGAGAAATGAAAGTGACACAAATGAGACAATTGTATAAGACCAAAGCCAGATTTGGATAGCATACAGATGTGAATTTGATAAGAACATTCAATTCAGACTTTGCTATCAGTAGAGTTCGAGACCTCCTCTAAAACTATGGACATGGCATTAATTTATCCGAGCGGGTTTCTCTGTCCAGTCAGTGGCATCATTGGAAAAGCTTCAAAAATCCGTTTTCCATTTCAGCAGGATGAGCTGTAGACGTGAGAGAAAAAAACACAGCGTTTCATCCTGCTTTAGGGAGTCAGTAGAGTCTGACTAATCAGGGTCTGCTGAGGGAGCATCGAGACAGACATGTGGAGGGGAGATGTGACACCTGGAAATTACACAATGTAATGGAATCAGCCAAGTGGTAAATGTAGCTTTTAAACAGGTTTTGTGTTCTCCATTAACTGCGCAGACACTGATGGCTTCTGACAGTGCAGAAAGTGCTGGTCAGCATGTTGGCTAACTCCTCTGAAGCCCAGAGACAAAGTGAGAAGAAACACACGGAACATCTAGCCGGCAGAGGTCTTTACATTCTCTCTTTACTGCACTTTAGGTGCTGCATGAGACATCAGAATACGGTGTGCGAGCAATGCTTCAACAGAAACTCAAATCTTCAATTCGGTATCTTCAGAGCTAGGCTTAAAAGTACTCAAAATATGTCACTACCGAAACTTACAAAAGTTGTTTCGGTAGTGAGAAGAAGGAACACTTAATCCTTTATTTGGGGAATAAACAAACCTCAAATCATTAGTATTTTGCTATGTTTTAGTAGTGCTATAGGACGTGAGCTGTAGGTTTTCTATTAGATATTTACCGTCAGATGTCTGTCTGCTATATGTGCTGGCTGCGTGTGTGCAACATAGTTAATCGTTTATATTAACATAAAATCTTGAAAATCTGTCTTCAGCTGTGAACATTTAATATTGGGATCACTACCAAAACATTACCATCACTACTGAAAATGTGTGTGTCACGACCGAAACATGGGATGTTTTGTCAAGAATAAAAAGTAAATTAAATGATCAACTAAGATGTTATGATAGTGTTTGGTTCGATGTATATATAAACTAAACTTAACTTTGAAATCAGTATGATCAATTTTATGCCTTTTACAAAAAAGATTGGAAAGTACAATAGTACAATCAAATTACAATAAATCGTATAAATTAGACTTGAAATATTGTTAAAATTGTAACTGTTACTGATTTACATACATAAAAATATATTAATAAGTAGATTTAAACAAAATCTTAATATGTAAATATAATCCTTCTTATTAAATGATATATATTTGTGTTTCGGTAGTGACAACATTTGGGGAGAGGAAGAATTTTCCAAAACGTTCTGAAATTACAATATGAACATTAACTGCACAATTACTAAAAATGTGTACCTTTGATATTACACTATTTGCATACATAATCATTTAAAAAAAAAAAATTCCAAGATGTTTCCAACTCTGATTTTGCACCAATTCTGTAGAATGGCCCTATACAGGTTTGGAACCACCTGAGGGCGAGTGAATGATGACAGAATTTTGCTTTTTGGGTGAACCAAAGATGTTGACATTTTTCCGTTTCTTTCGCCAAATGAGATAACGTATTTCTTTCTGTTACACACCACTGTTATACTGAGTATGTTGTCTGTTTAGTGCTACTGTAGAAACATGACGACATGTCCACGAAAGGGGACCAGCGGGGTATGTAGATAGAAATCTCATTCTACGGTAATAAAACATAACGCTTCATTATGTTAGCTCTTTATACACCTCTGAACAAACAGTTATGTATATTATATTGCATTTCTGTCCATAGAGCCTCCAAAAAACCACACACTGGACCTTTCACTTTACACACATGGGTTTCGAGTATTACACGTAAAGATTTTAACATCAACCCTGATTCTACAGTCACTTCAAGAGTGCAGATGTGATCGACAGAACCTTTAACCAGAGGACCTGTGGTCACTCCTTACAAATGTGCTCAAGGATGCTCATCATCAGCAGTTAACTGAAGTACACCGTGTGTCCAGTCAAACACTCGCCTTCCTTACACTTTAAAATGGTTGAATATACAGACTGCAGGTGGATTCATTTTCATGAGCAGTGGAGCCAATTCTGTGACAGAGAAGAGGAAGTGAGCTAAGAGCTTTCACAGAGACACACAATCCCCATCGCACATGAGACAACTAAGCAGCTGTGTCACCGTTTCTTCATCTCAAGTGAATAAACGGTCAAAAAGTGCATATTCTGCCAGTCTTTACCGTATTCATTTCTCACATAATAGACCTTTCCTGTAGCAAGCTCATTTCTGTAGGTGATCTGACATTAGCACAGTAATCCAGAAGTTCAATCAGCCTGAAAGACATTAATGTTCTGATGTTTGCCGGCGGTACCTGTGTAGATTGCTGTTAACATAATCTAGATATAATAATATAAAAGTGGCATCTCAAGGCCCGTGAATCAGCAGCGAGTCTCAACGCACAGTCTAGCTGAGCATTAAATTGGGGCTGACAGGCTACGAGCACCTTTGCTTTTTTTAGCATCTAGGTCATGTGTTTAGCTTCGGCGCTGTGAGGCGCTCGGTGTGGTTGCCCAGTCATCTGAAGGACAAGATCAAACAAAGACTTTGAGCCGCATGCACATGTAACAAAGACTTGATACTGTGAGATACGTTCGGCGTGCATGTGCGCTTCTTCATACACGTCCTGGTATGAGGTGTTAGCTACTCAGTCTAACATTAGTCATATATATGTGTCTAATCACATTAGACAATAACAGCTAATGGCTAATGCTAAGGAACTCCGTCTCTCATCTTTTTATCGCCATCTGTGGATGAAACGTTCCATTATAAGTTACTATTGTTGTGTGAGCTGGGGTTCAGTGCTGCTCTGATGATATCTTTTGTCCAGTATTTGTAAATAATGCGTTCTCTCTGTGCAAAGGCACTATCAAGTATTTCATATCTCATGGGTTTAGTTTTAAAACACTGTTTGTTTTATAGCTTCCTGTGATGATTAACAATAAGTGAGAAAAAATCCTTCCTGTCACAGTTAATACATGTTATAGAGTTTCTATTGGAGCATTCAACCAATAGTGTGAGTTTTTGGGCAGGAAGCTAGTTTTTTCCACCAATGGCAGAGGGATATTCAGCAAACACAGAAGGTTTGATTTTCTCTCAGTCCTTCTCCATAGAATGACCACATGGCGAGAAAAGGACGGTTTGATTTCATTTAATAAATAAAGGCCTATTGCGAACATCAACAAGATTTGCTGTATGGGAAGTGCTTGGCAGGTTATCAAAACACGGCAGGAGCGGATTTTCCAAATGTGCAACAGATGGAATCAGGGTGGCAATGAACAAGAACAGCCTGTCCATCAACGGTCCCTTCCCACTGCGAGACTGTGTGTTCAACATCACAAAGACTCCAAAATCTCAGGCCTTTATACAGGAGCTCTGTCTGGGGTTATTTGGAGTGGTAGTAGTGATGCTTTTCCTATTTTTGACAACATGTGGAAGTTATTTTGCGAGATGGTCATTGTTGTGTTTTAAAAGAAGTGAAATCTGGGACGCGTGCATTTATTATTCATCAAGCCTTTATTTCCTCCTTCATGTCATTTGATTAAATTCTTTTTGAAGTGTCTAAGCTGGATGAGGTTGCATTATTAATAGCCGAGAGGATAATGCCTGATCACAGACGCAGATATTTGGACAATGGCAGATATGTTGTATAATAGCCGTGGATCGCGTCGCTTCGCCTCACATCCATGAACCTTTGAAACAGTTGTTATATTAACAGAACCTTGTAAATGAGATTTTGCCGAAGAAATTAAATTGATACGGCGAGACGTAAATTATAGTACGACCTCATGTGAGCTTTTGTTCTGTTTAAACGTTCCTGGCAAGCAGCTGAGTCTGTTTATATTAGTCGGAAACCTTTTATGTAACCTTCTTTTTAAAGCGGAGAAATGACAGGCTTTACAGTTCATGGTAATTTATGGTTTGTTGAAATGAACCAGCTAACAGTGGACGCAGTCCTGCCCTCAGCGGCGGCATTGTGTGCGTGAGAAGGCCATCTGAATCCCAGCTGTTAGGAGGGCATCGACCTTGGATACCATCCCGAGCACCCGTATTGTCCGTCTGCCATTTGAGAACATGACAACACCACAGACAGAGCTCATTAGCATTCCTCCTCTTTTACAAGGTCCTGTACAGCCTCCATCACAAATGCCCAACCAATGCATACGTTTTAGCTTAGTGGACATCACTGTCATTTTAAACCAGTGTTTTAAAACACCATCCACACAGCAAAGAAGATCAATTTATCAAGTATTACACCAGTAAATTCTCAGTTTCCTCTTATAAAGGCACATGATTTTGCAGCCGTGGCCGTGGCTATGAGCGGCTTGTGAGTTGTGAATGTCATGTCCCTCAATCTGAAGTACACAGTTAGCAGTGAGTCGTGACTCACATTCAAACCACAGAGGAGTGTTCTTCGTCAGTGAAATATTGTATCATGTGTGGAATAGATTTTCAAATAAAGAAAAGCCACGAAGAGCGGCTGAAGAATATCTGTGTTTGCCATCATCCACTTTTTCTGCTTGTGATGCTCATTTGTTTTGTTTTGTGGTTATTTACTGTCTGTGACATGCTCTTACAATGTACACATATCGATTTCATAACTCAGCGGTGTCCATCAGAGTGAAAGGGTTTTCTCAGCTGAGACAAATGTGACGGTCGGCCTATTTGTCCACTGCGTTGAGTGAACAGCCACAGTGATGTCTTACAGTGATATGAACATTTGTCAAGTGTCCGGGGCGTTTCTCACACCGCCGGCGCTTTAAAACATTTGTAAGCAACTTGTCCGTGTGAGGTCCCCACAAACCACGTGATGTGATGTGTCCATAATGTCGAGACCGCAAACTGAGCGTCAAATCCATCCAGGATTTCTTCAGATCTCCAAGCAGAAGTAAAGGGCACTGAAGAAGCTCTGCGACATGCCGGTGTGTCATTCTCCTGTGAGAAACATAATGATCCTTTCTTCAAAAGGATTCAGCTGTGCGGTGCAGTCTTTTTGTCACATAACACAGTTTATTTCAGTGAATAACTCTCTCATTTCAGAGGACGCACGGCTGAGAAAGAACAGGTGTCTGAGAAGAGCTCTCTGTCTGTCCTCTGCTCACAAATGCTGTCGTTCATGTATGCCACTGGAGATTCTATTAAAGCAAACATTTAACCAGATTCAAAGTGTAATGAGACCGTCTCTAATTTTATCACATTTCACTTTCTAAAGCATGGAAGTGAGTCGCCCACGCTCGCCGAGCAGCGTCTCCGCTCTTATCAGCACACACAGATGGACTCCTGATAGTTGACAGACATGCTGACTCTCTCTCTCTTTAAATCAGTGAAAATGCTATGGGAATCCATACAGCCTGAATCTTCAAAATGATTACATCAGTGCTCGTTTCCCTCATCATTTCTGTGCCTTTGTCAACACTTAGGACACAGGAGAGAGTTCCAGTTCCATTGAAACGTTTGTGTACGTTTTTGTACGTTTTATAACATTGTCCTCTGTGCTACAATGAGCTTTCAAGCAGCTGTGTTATATAATGAATAAAGTGGTGTAGGAGGATCTAATGTTCCTCTATTGTTCTCAAACAGTGCTCATTATTTCTCACAGATAAAGAGCGCTCACGCTGGTAATAAATGAACTGCATTGCTCTCTACCAGAGTTTCACTGCTAACACTTCTGATCTGAGTAGTCAGCATTTGGTTTTTACATAAGTACATTCTCCAAAGATAATGCTAGTGGTGCTTATCCTAAAATGCTCGAGTGTTACGACTGGTTGCTAGGCACTGCTATGCTGTTGCTAAGGTGTTCTCATTTTTTTCTTAAGTGTGTTGCAATAATACATGGTGAGTGCAAGTCAATGCACAGATGACGACAAGCCATTCGTCCAAACTGACTGATGACATTCTGTGGCAAACTGAGTTTGTGCTAGTGGTGTTGTAGCAACAGAACAGGTGCACAGTACACCAACATGACAGAAGAAAACTAAAAGAATCTTTACATTTGTACAGGCTGACAGCATGAGGCTTTTATGTTAATGACAATCAGTTATCTATCTAATTCCAGGGATCCAGGACCCATATAAGGCATTAGGGACCCCCCATAAGAGGTAAAAAATAGACTTGGGGCATCCCTCAGATAGTTTTTTAAATAATAATGATCAAAACTCTAAAATGTGTGCAGATAAGATATGGTAAATACTGTTGATGTTACTCCCTGTGCCAATGGAATCGCTGTCTAGATCGAGGTTATTTCAGTTCACTGAAATTAAAACTTTGTTTTAAAATATTGGCCTACAAATTATGGAAAAGAAATAAACTAACAAAAGATTGAAATATTGCCTCTGAAATAAACTGAAATAAGTTTAAAGAACTAAAATTATAATAATAAACAAAACTAAAATTTGGCCAGGTTACCATAACTCAGCATTGATCTTCTTGGACTCAAACATAACTACAATTTGACAAACACCAAGGAAATCTATTTGCTTAATCCAATCGGCCTTTCAAGCTTTGTCTAATGATGAGTTGCTGCAACCAAATGTGATGTTATGTGGTCATGTGGTGTCAAATACCTCGACATGTGGTTACTCAAAATGGTTTGTGTATAAATGCTCTCTAAATGAATGACACAGTTGTTTCACTGTAGCATTTGTGGCATATGAACGGCAAACAACATGAGAAGAAAAACATACACAAAACTTACAGCGGCATACAGTATGTGTTCACCTGTAATACTAATATTGATTGACTTTATATGTACATAAACTTGATAGGCAAACATCATTGCTGACTCCTCACATCCATACTGTTCATTCCAAGAGTAAAAATACATGATTACTTTTCTTTTTGTTGTGCTTAACCTGGTCAGATTTATTGTTTGTGCTTTACAAATCCCTCTGAGCACTGTGGGTGCTCAATAAGATGAAGCATTGTTATTTAAATTACTATTAGTATTAATGTCGGCCATTACCTGACACAGACTGGATGCCAACACGGTGTGCCTATGCTCTCACAAGCAAATGCAATGATGAGCCGTTGGGGATTTGAGTGTTTTATTTTTATCTTGGGTTGAATTGAAATGTTTCCATCTGTAAATGTACATGCATGACATTTATTCATTGTACAATACAAGCGTCTGTCGTCATTATTCACCACAACATACTGGATGTTGCATATTGCGAAACTGGATTAAACAGATGGGACGTTCTGCAGTGACCAGTGTTAACGCTTGTGGAAAAGCCTCGCTAATGTCACTTGTCATGTTTGTTCGCTATGGCATATTCTCTGTGCGCATTAATCAAGCGCATCTCACATAAATCATTTATGATGTAATGGGACTGTTGTGCTGGCTGATGTTGTTCCTGTCCTCCCTTCCCTAAAAATAACAACAGTCGGCTCACAAGAGGCGCCTTCACCAATCTGTGTGCATCTGCTGCCACGTTTAGCTAAAGCACAGTGAAGTATTAATGATATTTTCCTGGTAGAATGCCGCAAGCCAAGTCTGCAGGTGACATCTGTCTGACAACTACAGGAGGCCAAAGCCAAATCCATCCAAAGCCTTGAAGTATCGCTGCTCCTGAGGGGACGCAACACACCAGAGAATTCTGCCCCCCTCCATCTTCTCTCCTCATGTTCCCTCATATGTCAGGCACAGTACTTGGGGCTACTTTGGAACGGATTTCTATTCATTGGCAATAAACTGCAATTATTTTGTGCAGCTGGGAAATGAATGGTCACAAACATTGCAGAAAAAAAAAATATTAAAAAAGCAGGTGTCAATGGATTGTTTCTAGTAATTCAAATGCGAGTTTGCATCCTACTTGCATGTAGTTCGCTTACTGCCACCTATGACCAACACCGACGTGTTTCTACCACATATCCTAGTGTAAATATAAGTGTTTAAGCTCTCTGCATCAGCTGTTTCCGCCTCACTCTATGAAAACTACAACACGGGGTTAATCACGGAATTTAAAACTCAAGCATAAAGTGTTATAGTGCCATTCTGAGAACAATTGAGTGCAAGATTATTTTTGGTCCATTTTCACACAGGACTGTCAATTATAAACACAAACGCACATAGCTGATTAAAGTTACTTTTAGGAGTACTCGTGGAGTCTTTGCCAGAAAATGACTGGTCAACTTATATTGACGACTGAAGCTCTAGAAATGTGTATTTTATACACATTTACAAAGTCTATGAGCTAATCAACCAAAGCTATAAAATAAAGAAAAGTGGAACCCATATTTCCCCCACACAACCTACACTACCGCCAAATGTTTGGGATCCTTTCTTTTAAGTAGTGCTGTCAATCGATTAAAAAAACGCATCTGATTAATCACATTTTTTCTGTGATTATTCACACATAACATTAATGTTTTTAAATATACGTTTACATTCTAATAATTTCACATTTATTCTCCACATTAATGTAGAAGCAACATATTTATTTAACGGCATCAATGTACTGCAACCGATGTCTCTATTAAATTAGTTATTTTTTAATTACATATATTTTTTTATAGCCGTTTAACATTGAAGTATAATTGAGAGCTATCATGTCTAACATGTAGGAAATATACAGAAATGTAATGAAGTTTGATTTTAAGTTTAAATTCTAAATTAAATACAGAATTAAAGCTACAAAACACATTGAATTCCTCTTTTCTTTGGTTCTTTGATTAACACGAATTACAGGAGCGACAGCAGCAGGTTTAAGGATGCGGTCACTTTAAGAGCTGTCTGTCTACGCAGATCTGAACAACGGCTCTGGATCGGACGCCTCTCACATGTATCACAACTCTTTGTGTTCCTTTAGGCTCCCTGTCACAGCTACACTCGATGCTGCGTTTTAAACCGATATGGGAACATTCTCTGTTCGACCGGTTGTGAAGCACGTGTGCCAAACACGCCAACGATGGGCTTAAATAACCTTGGTGGGTGACGTCATTAATCACGCGCACCTGAGGTCTATAAATACGAGTGAAGCGGACACACCCTCAGGTTCTTGTGTCTGCAAGGACGCTTTGTGTTGTGTTGTGTTGTGTTGTGTTGTGTTGTGTTGTGTGCGTGCGTGCTAGCTGTTTGTGAGAAGAAGTCTTCTCTTAGGTAGTTGTCGAAATGACATACAAATGACAGAGTCAGTGAAGAGATGCGTCCCTCCATGCGAGAGACTCCTCTCCGATTATGACCCTCATGAGCCTTGTTTGTCAAGGTCTTTCGCGCTCGGCCTCTCCCAATCCGACGTCATACTCGACGCGTCCGCAAGATCGCTTGGACTGCGCGCGGCAAACATGACGTCATCGCGGTGTTGGCGGAAGGTCGCTTTGAGTGCGCGCGACCTCATTTCGTGTGTCGGTGTGCACGGCTTTTTTTGTAACTGCACCCACCCAGGGGCAATCATCCGGTCTCTCTCGTAAAGCCAACACGGAAGTGACTTTACTTGCAATTAGTCGACTTGCCGCTAGAGGCTTTAACCTGGGGATGTGTCCTTTTCACTCGTATTTATAGACCTCAGGTGCGTAATTAATGACGTCAACCACCAAGGATATTTTAGCCAATTTTTGGCGTGTTTGGCACAGCTGCCCACAGCATTTTAAAACACAGCATCTCCTTCCTGCTTTTTCAGGGAACAGGGTTACAGCCAAGTAACCCGGGATGATTCTATTTAACACGTTGAAATTTGTGCTTACAAAAATGCTCGACAAAACGTCTTTCTGGCATAATCTTGGGTGGTTTTGTTCATTCAAGCTCAAAAGAGAACTTAATACTGATGCTGCGCTGTCTGACAGAGATTCACTGACGCAGCCTTTAGCCCGTGACTGTAAACACCAGACTGGACTGCTGTCACGTTGTGTTGTGCCGCATCCCACAGCTAGAAGCTGCTATATACAATGAACGCGTCAAAGCAACTTCAAATCACGCTTAAATAGTTTAAAGGCCTTTACACAAAAAAGAACATGATTATATATTCTAACGTTACTAAGGATGACAAAATAAACAGTTGCTGCGTTAATTGCGTAACATGTTTTAATCTGAAAAAATGAATCGCATGTGTTAACGCGTTAACGTTGATAGCCCAAGATTTAATGTTTGTGCGAATATATTTGTTGGTTTTGTAGAAAACCACATTTTAAATATGAAAAAATATTAATAAAGAGTGATCCTAAACTTTTGACAGGTAGTGTATATACATTTTTCCATAAAACTGGAAAATGAAGAAATTGTTATTTTTAGTGTATTACGTTATACAATGTTGAGAAAAATGCAGAAAAATTAGCTATATATATATATATATATATATATATATATACATACACATTATGAATCCTATCGTCAGGATTTAGACCCCACCAGAACAGAGACTTTGCTTCTCAAAGTAACAAACAATCTGCTGTTAGCATCTGACCACAGCTGCATCACCCTTCTAGTACTGTTAGATCTTAGTGCTGATGCTTTTGACACCATAGACCACAAGCTTGGTAATTATGTTACCATTTGTTGACAGGCATTGTAATGCTTTAAGTCTTACTTATCTGTTCACTATTAGCTTGTGTGTGTTAACAAAATTATGTTGGATTGAACACAATTTAAGAATGGAGTGCCACAGGGATCTGTGTGAGGTCCTCTGCATCTGTTATTGTATGTGTCTACTTGGACACATTATCAAGAAAACATGCTCATGACACAAATGTTTTCTTTATGACTTGACATACTTTGGTTAGAAGAGTGTTTTAGAAATATCAAAGACTGGATGGCCTCATAGGGTAATAATTCCTTGACCATACATCTAAATGTAAGACGTAAAAAATATGTTGCAGGCTCTTCAAATAAATTTGCTTCAAAATTCTGCAGCTACAGTGCTTTTCAGGAACCAGGATGACACATCAGTCCAATGTCATCACCTTTAAGACTACAGTTTCATTTTAAATGTATCAGAAGCTAAAGTAAAATCTAGGTTCTGTGGTTTGAAGTCATTTACCTTCTCATGTATTAAGGGTAGAGTTCCCATTCAGCTGCTTCTAACAAAAAGTAAGGTGCCCATGCCAAGTGCCAGGTAGAAGCAATAAACTCTATCGTTTTTCCCCTTTGCAGAGGTTTTTTTATGCTATTATTTAGTCTTATAGCCCATTCTGTAAGCATTTACGGTCAGGTAATGAGTGTAAGAGTATTTATAAAGCCCAGTTCTATGGTTATCTGTAATTAAATATGTTGCTCTTAACTATCACATAATGAATTGTGGTAGATCGATTTTTCTTTATCTCAGATAATTGAAATGCCAAAGTGAATGAGCTGACATGCAGACTGACCGATTGACTATCTGACTGAATAGGTAACTGCTGCATATCTTTCTGTGGTCACTCCAGACAAAATAATACAAGTGATATAGATAACGTCATACAGTACTTTAACCAACAATGATATTTTCTATCTACAGAATGCAGTATAAAGTTAAATCTGTCTACAGATTATTTGTATATTACTGTATTGTGTTATTCTCATTGTGTTATAACTTTCAACTTATTCAAACGGAAAATGAGAAAAATTATATTAAATATATGATGAGCCGATGCCTGAATATTTTAGAAAACACCCTACATAGACAGCCAGGGTGTAAATATGAAAGACAAACAATGAAAAAAGTGGTCACAATTTCAAAATGTAGGTTTATGTCTACCTGCAGACTCGTCCCTTCTTTACTACCCCATCTAAAGGTTTCTGAGACAGACTGGAGTTGATAAGAGTGGTACAGGTGATGCAGTCTAACCCTGGATAATGACCAGACATGTCCACACTGGACTGGGTGAGACATGTAAGAGAAGACAGACCGGCCGGACAGTAGTGTGTCAGATGAAACTTGTTTTTCATCATCTGTCGCTGACAGGAGCCCGGGACCGCTGCAGATAGACTCTCTCTCTCATTTACCTTTTCCGTGTATATGTGTGTGTATGTAACACTGTATGTGTGTGTGTGTGTGTGTGTGTGTGTGTGTGGAGCAGTAGAGGTTTGCTGGCACTCAGACCTTGGACAGAGGAGTAATTGATTTAGAGAATCTTAAAATCAATTGGCAGACAGCTGGGGTCTGGGAGATTAGAAGTGAAGTATAGGTGGAGTGGAGAGCAGGAGACAGCCCCAGAGCAAACAGTAATCTTGCCATTATGGACCAGGGGAGATGTACCTGTTGTCTCTTATTTCGCTCTCTCTTTCTTCTGTCGGGGACAGCCCATAGTCTCGTATCAGCTTTAGTTCAGTCTCATCACATCTCAGCAGCTCTGCACCTCGGAGGGAGATTCCAAAATAACATTTGTTAGGAGTGAAAAGGCCAGTGGAGCACCTCTGTAATTTAAGACGACCTTTGACATTTCTTGTCTAAAATATTCCATCTGCAAGGTTAACATCTAGATTATTGGATTTAGGCTGAGATGTTCAGTTCAATATGAACAGTCGTGTTAATAAATGGAAAAAAGTAAAAAAATTCTACATATGATTTGTTACCATCACAGATGATCCATTGATGGGCAGTTTTGTGAAAGCATATTGTAACAAATGCATGTGTATCATGTGTGCCATCTTCATGTAGCCGTCTTAAAGACTGAAGATATCCAGTAATAATATCAAACATCCATCACTTTCAGCAGAACACATTATTGCTTCCATCATTATTTTGTCTAAAATAAATAAAACATCTTTAAAACTGTACTGAAGAAAAATAATAGGAAAGTAAGATGTTGTCGAGTTGATTTTCAAGGATAAAGTCGTGGGGAGTATTTACTGATTAAAAAAATGTTTTTTTAAAGATATAGGCCACTTAATTTAATGAAAGAAAAGCTGCGTTCAAAGGTTATTTGTTTAATTGTTTTCTACCCTAATAGAACAACTTTAAGATATGCAAACCTTTGTCCCCCTTCTGGAATATATCAAGTGCGCTGTCCAATAGATTGAATTAAAACAGCAGAGTAAATCTGTCAGTGTAATGGTGGAGAAACAGGCTTTGGAGGAGACTGAAGATATATAGCAAGAGCGAGGAGAATAAAGAGAAAGATGAAACTCAACAGTACAGACCTGGAGTGATCTCCCTCAAACCGCTGGGATGTGAAGAGTCCTTTCACTGCCAGGGTCATGTGCTTTATATTCCTCGCTAGAAATGACCCATAAAAACCCCTCATCATACACTACACACTTTAGATGAGCGTGGAAACAAATAGATGCCCCATTAGCTTTGCAATTCAGCGAATCCCGTTTCTTGGTCAATTCTAATTCATCATACGGTGACGTGTGGCCAGTTTTACTTCAGCTCATTAGGATGGGACACATTCATAAACCAGTTTTGCGATTCTGCACCAGTTGAGGCGCTCATTGAACAATTAAAAATGAAGTAGACTAACTGGGACAAGTCACAGCACTTAGACATTATTGCCGTTTCTTGTTCATGGCTTTTATAGCTCTCCTCAAGACACTTCTAATCATCTAAGCATCTGTTAAATAATTACATGTAAATCTAAAGTATCATTTCAGTTCTGGTTTAGTGAATGTTTGTTCTAATTGTGCACTTTGCATTCACAGTTTTCTCCTCTGCTCACACAAACCCCTTCATCCACCTTTCCCGTCTCTTAGTTCTCAGTTTCTGTTAACTGTTTCAAGCCATGTAACCGCATGTGTTTTCTAAATTTGTACTCTGAACTTTCATCACAACTGGTCCATTTGACCGAAACATTTGTTCAGACAGGACGATGCTGTTAGGATGTCATGCAGCGTGCTATAGATTTCTGCTGCTTGTCTTGTGGATGTGTGAGAATGAATCTTAGCTCTGTACGCTTCTGAAGATTTGACACGGCACATCTGAACCCACGAAGCCCCTCGCAATCTGTTAGCCTCAAAGGGAATTTCTGTACCCGAATCTCTTCAGCTGTTTTCCACCATCTTTTATTGTGAGCAACGTGACCCTCAGTCATGTGGATAACACAACATCAGTGTGTGCTTTCAAAGGGTCACGCCGGTGGATTTCTCGGTTATTTCATAGGAATCATGGCTTCACTGCTAGCATTTGGAGTGATCAGAGGTTCAGTGCCTGCAAAGATATGTTGGATGTGTGTCAAATATGCACCTATATCTAGCAAACACAAAGTGATTTTAACTTCATGCAAGACATGTAAGCATTGTGTAATATCATGCTAATGTGTCTGAGTGAGCGTGGTAAGAATACGACCGTGTGCATAAAGCCTCCAGATTTGTGAGGATTGTGGTTTTCCTCAGCGGGGTGCCGGGAGCACACATGCACGCGTTCCCCTGCAGTCAGGGCCAGTGTAGAGACGTTTGGGTGGAGAACGGGGCTGTGTGTGTGCACTGATCCAGAAGATGTCCAGATCACCTCACGCGGGGAGCCCAGATACCCAGCCCTGCATATAGCATCCAACCGCAAGCTAAACGTTTGGCTGATCCACGCGCTTTATGGTTGTCAGATTGTGCCCTGCTACGAGAGGAGAGTCTGGGCTAATGTAGAGAATGAGGTGGAGATTTATTCAAGTAAAACAAGGCATTGCTGCTCGACGGGATGTGCCAAAACCATTCCTCTGTTTGTCTCAGTTTGGAAATGCTGTGCCATACGGTACTTATGACTTCAAGAACTGTTTATACGGCACACAAATCCAACTGCATGAAGCAGCATGCTTACAAAGACAAAATGTTACAATTGTAAAGTAATTTTCCTAAACCTCTTGACACATATACTGAATATGTGTGTGTGTGTTTTATTAACTAAATAGAAATCCTAAATATATAGTGTAGTACAGTATACGCTAGTACTGTGTATATAGGGCACATTTGGCCAGTGGTATTTTACCACGGTTTGACATCAATGCACCTGAAATAAAACACCAAACATATATTCGGGCTTTACATGTAATCCGTATATGAATAACATGTGATTCACCCTTACCAGTTGAGCACAAACATTTTAAGACAGCAAGCATTTTTTTATTCATGTGCCCTCAAAAACATTAACCCCCCTCAAAGCGACTTCACTTCCTGTCACGAGGAATGACTGTCTGCCTGCAAACTGCCATTCAAATCTGCCTCCATTTTGTTAGCGGCGACCAGCTTCTTACGATCCAGTCAGTTTTCGATGGACGAAATCAAGTCCTGCCCTTCATTTTTAGTATCTGCGTCACTCAGATATGTCACAATATGAAAAGACGACAATCGCTAATTCCGTTTCATGGTGACTTTTAAACCCCCTTTCAAACATTTGTCCACTAACAACATTTAACAGTCAATATACACATATAATATACATAATCATGAAACATGCTACAGTGCATCAGAGCGAAGCATTCAGAATGATCACAAAATGAAAATGAAATTTCAAAAAGGATGACAGTGTCAAAAACACAGAACAAATGGGAATTCCTGCAGTTTGCTGCATATAAGCACATTTATCAAAGTCATGATCCTAACAAAAGCTCAAGGCAATGCTGCCAAGCAATTGTGCAAAATAAAACATGTAAACAGACCACTAAATCTGCTGACATAAATTAATAAAAAATCTGTGGGTTTGGCAACAACAACATCTTCTTCACACAACAAAATGGCCATTGACTCACAATAAACAACATGGCCCCTGATGTCCCCAGCGCTTGCCAGAAACTGTCAGAAGGCACTGAAGATGAACTGAAGATCAATGCGGTCTGCAGAGCTGCGTTCACACCACTCAGTGTATATAACATCTACAATGACAACATTAAAACATATACAGTAGACTGGTCTGCATAAACACTCATACAGTATACTGCATTGTTATGCTGTACTCTACACTGGGTTATTTCAACCCTACATGGGCCCTCAGCCGAGGACCAATGTTCGCTACTGCGTGGGACCTATTCGACTACAGGTTGGACAGCATGTTCTGGAGGAATCCACCGCAGAGATTGTACCTAGGGCGCCTCTGGCTCATCACCCACGACCCGGTTCTCTCCTGGACGTTGTGAAGTGGACTGGAAACTGTTTCCCTCTGTGTTTCATAAACATTCCATAACCCATCCAGTCCGGCCCTACGTTCCATGTCCAGTCTACCTCCAGAGAAACTCTCCGTGGACGTCCCAGAAGAATATGTCCCCTTCACCGACGTCTTCTACCCACAGAGAGCTGCAAAACATACACCTCACCGAACATGGGACTGTGCCATTGACCTCATTCCTGATGAACCAGTGTCCAGAGATAAAATATACTCTCTCTCCATCCCCGAGCAGATGGCCATGGAAGAGAACATCACAGAGGCCTTACGACAGGGTTACGTCCACCCCTCTACGTCCCCTGCGGCATCCAGTTCTTTCTTTGTGGCCAAAAAGGATGGAGGCTTGCAGCCCTGTATAGATTACCGAAATGAACCCCCGTCCTCTCGTCCCAGCAGCCATGGAGCAGCTTCGCGGAGCCCAGATATTCACCAACTGGACCTCAAGAGTGCATACAACCTCATCCAGAAACGTGAGAGGGATGAGTGGAAGACGGACTTTGTCACCAATACTGGACACTACGAATACCTAGTCATGCCCTACTCTCTAGTCAACGCCCCCTCCGTATTTAAGGCATATATGAATGAGGTGTTCCGGGAGTACCTCCACTGCTCCGTGCTGGTCTACTGCGAGGACATCCTGGTGTACCACCAGAACAAGGCAGAACATCGGCAGCACGTCACGGCAGACCTCCTGAGCTAAGATAAAGTTTGAGAAATACATTTTAATTTTAATTGAGTCTTGGGGAAAATCATCAGGGGCTTTCCACAAGTAATAACTGTAAATATCATTTCAGATCATATTGATGACATATGATGATGTGCACTCTGAAGTGTCATAAAAGGTCAGCTGCAATGGGAACTGGGTTAAAAAAGTCAATTTATTGGTGTTTTGCTGGCAGATACGACACTGGTGTTGGGTTTAATACTATCATGCGTAAGGATGCACTCTAGAAAGAATGAAATAATTACATGTTAACAGCAACAGCAAAACAGTTTTTATTGCCTACCAATGGCAGAAATGTACATGTTTACAACGTGACTTTATTGTTTTGCAGGTTAGTTTAGGTTTGGATTTGAAACATTGAATCAACACTATTGTGCAGATTCTACTGAAAGGATTCACTAATAGAAGAAACGTAGGATTACAATTGAAATGGTTACAATACATGAGCACATACACACATAAAATAATCACTAGACTTATATGCCGACGCACTTTTAGATATGTGCTAAGCACTGGCAGAGCAAAGGTTTGGATCATCAAATGGTCTGATGTAACGTTTGAAAGGAGTTACTCCTTAAATCCCATCCATAAGCTTTTTTTTCATTGTGTCATTCTAGGTAAGTAAATATGCTTCATGCCAATTTCATTTTTCTGCGCCAACTGTACAGAATGATGCCCTGCACTATTTGTGTGCAATGACTCAACACGGTGTTGTTAGACTGACTACCCAATGCGGTGACGGTATAAACAAGCTCAATGTTTTAGGTGCAGTTGTACAAGAAAAGGTATAAAAGAGAAGATTTCTGTCCTAGAAGTGCATTCTTTCCAAATGCCCTCAACCTGTCTGTAGGCATCAGTATTTTCTGTTGTGGCATTTCATTGTGTTCTTGTCTGCCGGGGGCCGGCTTGTCTCTGATGATAATAACAATGCTCAGGGGGGCTGGCAGGCCTTGTATAGCACACGTTATCTGCAGGCTAGCATGCACCAGCGTCTTCACACGCCTCGTGAGGCTGCGTTATGCTAATGGAAACACGCAACCACTTCGAGCTGTGCACATTTACGGGCCGACGTAGTGTGTGACACATTAACAAAATGATTGTGCCATTGCACAGGTTACCCACAATCCACTGCAGGAGCGTGACCAAGCTTTGGAGCAGAACCGTGGACGGCTCAGTGGAGAGCAGCTGCCAGTGGACGCGCTCACAGGGAATCAGAAGGATTCAGTTGGCACAACGAGAGGTGGCCGAGCTTCAGAAGCATCAGGTAAAACCATCTCCCCCCTCAGAGATGGGACTGAAGGTGCTATGGGCCGTAAGCATCTTACCTCAATCCTCCAGCACATGGCTGTGCTGTGTTTGGCATCTTTCCTGGCGTGTGGCACGTATAGTTGACTTTCTGAGCATGCACTGCATCCAGACTCTCCGACGGTTCGCATTAAAGTTTAACAAGAGAGGACACAGAGGCGAAACTACATACATTTCCTCAAGTGTCACTCCACAGGAGGTCTGATCAATAATAAATGCTCTTTTCGTGGCATTGAGGAGCAGGGGGATTGAAGGGTGGGCGTGCCACTGTGTCTCTTGCACACCACAAGCCTTTTGTCTCATTCACACTGCATGAAATGGTCACGGTTGGCTTGGGCAGACAATAAAATACAATATCAATGATTGAATAGCATGTCAATCATTTCGTTTTCATTCTGAATCTAAAAATCCAGCAGTCAGTGCTCCGGTGGAGTTACTGCAGGAGGATGGAGCGAAACTAATATGTTTACTGAGTTAGCATATTTCTGCACGCTAATTGTCTTTTTTTGTTTAGTTAGCAACATTGAAAGAAAGCTTTCGTTGCATTTTTTAGGATATGTCAGAAACACCTGATTTAAGTGCCATTTCCTACAGTAACTTCTGTAGTAGGTCGACTCTGTAGCAGTGCTGCTGCAGCAAAACATATTACAGTCATGTGACATGCTAAATGCTGATCTTTGCATGCCCAGCCATTTTGTTTATCACACAATACACATTAACATCATTTTGATGCAAAATTGTGCGTGAAAAACAACATTGATCCTCTCCCAGAACATGCGATCCACACAATTGAAGAAATAAGATGATAACTGTTTGCTCTGTATCATCATGTCTAAAGAGACTGATCAGGTCCACAACATCCATCTATCCCAGCCATCTCAGGCAGGAAACATCATGGACAGATGGCTGTAAGACCCATAACATTTACTCTCCAAACATCTTATAAGTGAATGTAAGAATATGTGTTGAGCGTTTTTAGATGTAGAGCAGACACAGCTTCATTCAGCAGACACTGGCACTTTACACTCTTGAATGCTGCTTTTACTGTGCATAAACATATTCCAGCTTTTACACGCGCCACAAGATGCAAATGTGATTCTTCAGGAAAAACTATTTCAAGAGCATTACAGTACACTGTGTTCCTGAATTCATTTCGACAAGCTGCTGTGAAAACAAAACATGACCCTTAACTTTTTTATGGTTTTTCATTCTGAACATCCATCACTCTACTTTTTCAAAGATAAAATAGAATCATCATTTTAATCAACTCTTCCTTTTAGTCCTGCCCTACATGTTCTCTCTCAGTGACATCATTTGCAGAATTGTATTTGTCTGAGCTTGCAGTTTCACTAAGGGTCGGCAATATACAGTACAGGTTATTTACATCTTCTTTTCTTTGTTTTCATTGATTGATAAACTGCTGTAGAACACATGCAAAGTACTGTCACAAATAAGTTAATTCCATTCCTTCTACCAAAACAATAACAAAAACAAGGCCTTATTTAATCAATAATTGAATCCAATGGTTTTTAATCAACACCCAATGAAAGTGTCAAGATGTATTTAAATATAAACAATGAAGACATGACTAAAATGATAATAATTGTGTAATGCAGTGCACATATTTAGCAAAATCTGTCTCTCTGAAGTTTATTTTCTTTTTTCTTTCATGCTAACTAAGGAGATACTGTATGGATACGTTCCTGCGGTACTATTATTCTCAGGATATATTATTCTCAAACTGTTTGAGAGACGAGACATTATATCTTTTAGTTAATTGTTCGATGTGTTTCTATTCATTCATGTTTAATTCATGTTATAAACACTAGTAGCAAAGAAAAGGAGATGTCTGTGTGCGCACTGTCATGGCTGTGTGAAAACACAAACTCCCTAGCAGGAATGGCTGAGCCAGGATAACCGCTAATTGCCTACTTAACTCAACTCAAGTGTTATATATGTCGTGCCTTTTACAATTTCATTGTTACAAAGCAGCTGTACATGAAAACATGTTAACTTTAAGCAATACATTTAATAACTTACACACACTAACGCACGCAAACACACAGAGAAAGAGACATAAGATAAAACAAGAGAAACACAGGTAATATATTATGCAGACTATCGATTCCAATATGGGTAAGTAGTAATTCACGCAAGTTGTTACATTTGAAGTAATATTAACAAGTACAAAGGTGACATCTAAAGTTGATGTCAGCAGCCCCCCGGCGAGCAAAACGAGTGCAGCCAGTGTGCAAACAGACGCGAGGGACCCAAAACTCCAATGGAGAAAAAAAACCTCGGAAGAACCCAGACCCAGCCAGAGGAACCGGTTCTCCTCTGACACTACTGCTGCATCTCTATAAGCTCCACACTACTTGCCCAACTAGGCTAAATAAACAAACAAAAATAAGAAAAAGGTAGATGATAGATTTAATATTATCCTAATATTCTAATAGATAATTGGAATTTTGTTGTGTAGTGGGAACATGTCAGGTCGCCACCTCCCTCTTTCAGCTCCACCATCTGGACTGGCAACAGACCTCGGAACAATGAGAAAAGATAACTGAGCAGAATACTGTTCTCCAAGTGCATCAGTTGATATAGGAAGTGTTCCTGGTACCCGTTGATCTAAATAATACAGCCTAATAATCCCTTAGAGGATTTGTATTATAGAAGTGTTGTGTACACAAGGTTGAAGAGATGCATCTTTAATCTAGAGTTTAACTGACGGAGTGTCGGTTCGGAAGACTGTTCCAGAGTTTGGTCACTAGGTAGGAAAAGGATCTACCACCTGCACTTGATTTTAAAACTCTAGGTATTACCAACTGTCCCAAGCCTGTACCATAATGTACCGTAAACTGTACCATATTGTTTGTGTCCTATGAACATTATATTTCATGTTGCTTTAGATACTACGCATGCACAAAGCTTGGCTAGGACGGCCATATTGAGCGTTGCGTTCCTCCCCATTCATTTCAATGGCAGTGAACGCAACTTGTTAATATTAATTTCTTTGACAATCAATGCACCAAAAAACATCAGGGGTAATTTTCATTAGGGGGGCCAACTTCCTAGACACACATCATATATGTACCTTAATGCTAAACCTTTTCCTTTCAAACTGAAAATGAGTTGTTTGCCATCACTCTGGTCTAGTGTGGAACATAATGAATACTGAGTGATTTTGTGAATCGAGGGAGGGCTCCAAACATCTGCATAAGTCTTTGAAACGGGAGGCTTGTGAGTCCAGGTTGAAACAGGGGGTTCCAAATGCCACGTCGAGCCACATGCTAATTAGTGCCGGAGAGAGTTACAGAGATTTCCTAATGACACTCGCCCGGGGAATTCAACCACCAAACTGGTGAAATTTCACAGTGCGCTTCTGTCGCCGCTGACAGCGAGAGCAATGGGAACAGCCTTTACTGAGGGAAACAAAGACTTTACTGAGCTCCTGAGGGAAGCTTCATTTGAATTCTCTGTTTCTCGCACTGGCTGTAGCGTCAGTTCCATCTAAGTAGTTACAAGAAACAGCTGCATAATTGTGCCTCCAGCTTCAGTGTGCTCACACAGACAAGAATGGAAAGTTTTCACTTGTTTTGTGCAAGGAAGAAAACTTAAGAAGTGTACTTAACAGAAAGGAAGCATCAGACGTCTATCTTGGCTGAAAGCAGTATTCATTTGTCCATTGCTGTGTTTGAAGTCACTATTGTGCTGCACTTTCTGTTGACATGGGAAGAGCCACTTCTCTCATTGGTGGATCACACTTTGAGATTGAAGGTAGCTCTTTATTTGAAATTCTGCAAGTGAGCATTAACATCTTTTTGAATGAAAATGAAATCATTTTTGTAGCTTTAACAGAAGCAAATCATGGTATGTCTGTCTTTAAAGGTGTATTCATTACTCTGTGACTCTGGCAGGAGACTTTATCAGTGTCCAGAGCTAGTCTCACAGTAAAACTCTTTCATAGAGCTATTACACAGTGACGTGCACAATGTCACGCTGTCTGGCCAATGTGCTTTTTCTTCACTTAGAACCGTGCCCATCGAGAACCTGCTTGTAAAGCCTGGAGGATTTTCCTCTTTTAGAAGTAATAATTTATCTGAAAATGTATAGATGTCTCAATTGCATTTTCCCACAATATAAACATTTGTTTTTCAGGAAAGTGATGACCTCGTCTACACTGTAAATCTGTACCAATGATAACTTAAAACACAAATATATATTTTTCCTAATGAGAAATAGCAACTTAAACTTAGACAACATTGTACAAATTTAAGAAATATTACAAGTTTCATTTTACAAACGCAATGTTCTCATTAATTCTTCCCATTATTTAAATCCTTATTGTGGGCCTCGTTCCCTCAATAGCTGAGAGACTCATCCATATCCGAAAAAATTACACTTTAACGTTCTAATTGACAATCAATATAATAATGGCATCAACGATATTTTTACACACATTCTAAATAGTTAAGGTAACATATTCATGAACCTTTTTAAATACATATTTAATATGTCATACATAGACAGCACAGACGCATACAGACACAGACATCCACACATTTCTAAACATCAAATAACTGCAACACATGTTCTATTAACAAATAATTGGAAGAAATGGCTAAAAAAGGCGAATGGTTGAGCCTAGTCACACTCAACAATCTTTCTACATCGAAAACTTTGTGTAATAGAGAAACACAGAGAAAAAAAAAAATTTCAACAATAAAAAAAGTACAATAAAAAAAGTGTTCAACAATACAAAAACAATCATTCACACAGCTTACTGAAGCAAACAAATTGATCAAAAACTAACCCAAAGCAACCTAAGACCTTGCATACTGCCAGCGCAGACGCGCAGACGCACACAAACAGCACAGGCAGTGTTTTCTAAGTTTGGAAAAAAAACAGTACAGCAACTGTGCTGGACAGTGGACAGCGGTCCAAGCACCCATCCTTGAGGAATCCCATTGACCATTTGATGAGCTGTGGACAACAAAACTGTACAAGGAATGCTGCACTTTCTTCACTACAGTGTTGCACTTATTTCCAATCATAATAACACAACTGTCTTGTTAATAAATATAGTCTTTGGTAAGGTCCATTCTGCAGGGATCATTCTTACATGCATGCCCTTATGCCCTAATCCTTCTGAAGGCTTTACCCTCTAAAGTGAGAGCTTTGAATGAATAAAGTATCTAAGTGACCCAAAGCTTTACCATTGGAACTGTTATTTCCTGATTCAATTAAGCAGACACCATTGGTGCACGAAAAATTATGGAGGGAAGTGTCCATCAGTTATCATATCATTCTAGACGGCCCTTAGAAGTGGCAAGTTTTGAGCATTTCGGTTTGGAATGTACCTTTAATGTGGCAGCCATGATTGTTCTCACTCCAAAGTGCCCTTCAGAGGTGGATTTATCCCGTTTGGAATGCAAACTATAACTTCTGTCTCTCTCTCTCTCTCATTGGCTGCACTTCAGTCGGGTCAGCTGTGACTCAAGTGCTTGTACCTGACATACAACAGGCTGTGTGTTACTGAAAGGCTTTCTGTAGCAGCAGATGTCACTGGCTCGTGTGCAGTCAGCTGAACACTCCTCATGTACCTTTGACTTCTGAGTTCTCTACACTTTATTGTTGTTGTGATAACACCTTCTATGACATGATGGTTTCCAGCCCGAAACCCGTCCAAAACCCACTGAGATGCACAAAAATGCCCAAAATGTTTAAACAATAAGCAGAGTGCATTCTGTGCACCCCCACACACTGCCCGTATACAATGTAGCTTTAAATTGTGAGACAATGCTTCATTTGTACATTTTGAGGGGTGATGGAACATTTGAGCACTGTTGGACCAATTCTGAGCAACTATTAATTATTCAAGTACATTACAAACAAACCAAAAACAGAATAAACAATGAAATCAACACAGATGTTTTCTTGAAAGAAAACATCTGCAATACAATAATAAAACGATACTGGACAAATTTAGTAATATGGACATTTAAAAAAAGACGTTTAAACATGACTGCATTATAAATGTGTACTTTATTGTTTTTATTCATATGTACATGAACATTATATTACTCAATTTAATTCAATTCAATTACAACCGCTTGAGTAATGTAACAATTGTCTTATTATTTAATGCATATTTAATATAGTGCACACAAACAGAAAATTATATTATGTTATTATAATTATGATCCTGTTATGTTATGATCATCTTTTGTGTGGAACCACATGGCCTTTGTTTGTTATGATGGCCATGTGCACTCCTTGATCCCGCCCCCTCGTCTAGCTTCCGGCCTGTAACTATCCCTTCCACCTGCCTAGTATAATTATCCCTTGTTAGCTCTCCTATTTAATGCCCTTGTGTCTGCTCTCCTGTGCTGTTTCGTTTGGCTATGTTAATATACTTACCTTGCGTCCTGGTTCCTGTATTCCTTGTCCAGTCCAGTCAAGTTCCTGTGAAGTTTGAGTTTAGTTATTCCTGGTCTCTATTGTTTTACTTCTTTACACTGTTTAACGTGCTGGCTTCTCATGCTTAACATGGTCCACTTTTGGACATGTGATATAGTATATCTGTGCTTGATACACTCCCCCAGTGTTCCTATAGGTTTCGTAAAGTTTTTTGAACATGAAATTCCCTTACGTAAAAAACATTCTTAGTCTCTTATTGGACAATTCTCCTTGAAAAGCACGCCCACATGTCAACCCGCAAGAGAGAGAGCAATTTTTTGTTCACTGCATTTGGCTGATGGATGTTATATAAACGGTGGACGTAAAGCTGGATTTGGAGATGGTTTGAGACTGATAGATGGAGCGGTCCCAGTGCCGAAAAGTAGAAAAGTGTCAGTGTTACCCTTGACGACAGCCTAAACCACACTCACGGCTGGAAACCGGATGTCCCATTCATCAGCACAGTCTCATAAGCTTTACTCAGAAATATCTCCAGGGAATTTACTAATGCTCTGAATGGCAGTCTTTCAGATATGGACTGATTGAAGCCCAAATGTTGCTTCTCTCCACCTCACACCGCTCCCCGAGCACCAGGACTGTCAGCCTGTGCATCTTCTCCCTGGCCCGACTCACCACCAGCTTCTGAAATTCAATAGAAATCCTTAATAAACATCTGTCTAGAGTAATTCATCCTGCTACAGAACTCCTGCTCTGTCCACATTGTCACATCACACGGGGGAGAGGACCACCTCTCACTGACACTCTTGTTGTGGTATCGTCATGGTGACTTACCATAGACTTCTGTGGTTGTATGTTGGTATTTTCTACTCCCTATAGCCTTAACCACACACCTAATCCAAACATTTCTGCTTTTCATTTGTACGTTTTCAAATAAGCGTTATTTAATTGATTTAATAAACGGTTTCCATGACAAACTTTACGCAGACAAACAGGAAGAGCAGAGTAAAAGACAGCATGGAGTTGAAACCTCTGCTGGTGTGAAGTAGAGGAGTAGAGTCAGGCATCACACTAAAGCTACTAAAATCAACACAACAATTCATAACTATTTCACATGTTGGCCAATACGGTTGAATTTGGTCAATACTGTTTGTCTGTTTTAGTTTAGTCTGCTTTTCTCTCAGTACTGGCTAGATTTACAGGTGTTTATGATTATATTAGCTAATCACTTGCTTGATTCAATAACTCTAAAACCTCAAAACATATTTGTCTGCTTCCTAACGCACTACAGGCTAAAAAACAACTGAGATTGCAACTAATCCACATCAACAGTCTGTCAGCTTGGATATAAATGTTTCATGCTCTTGTATCATTAATGGTTTGCCTGGCCTGACAGATATGCAGGTATAAATCAAGGCAGAAAGATTACATCCTAGTGCATTTAAGGCAGTCGCGATTTCTTTAAGACTGCAAGGGAAGCTCAGCTTCCCCTATAATTGTCAAAAAATGAATGGTCAAATATATGTACTATTATGTTAACATTTTATTGACTAAAAATGCGTTAAACACGTTCATCTCGAAAGAAAACAATTTCGTTCAGAATCAGCTACTTAGGTCGGCTGACTGGATTTCCTTCTCATTCATTCCCGTAGCGTACAGTGCATTACTCTGTTGAAGCCCAGCGTCCATTGACTTCAATGGGGCTGCTTTAAACAGTTTTTTTCACTGCTTAGAAACAAGACGGTCATTGGATAATGCTGCGATTATGTCCCGCCCACGGACGCTCAGCGTCTCTGGGATGAATGGAGGAGTGGGCTGGCCCGGACTCCGAGCGTCTGCGTGATGATTGGAGGGTCTGTCATCTCTTTTTAATCCACTTTTATGTCCTAAAACGCTCGTTTTTTGGGGTCGACAGCTTATAAAAACGTATTTCTTGTTTTTTTTTTAGCTTGTTTGCTATACACATTGTCACATATCAGCTTTTTAATTTTTTTGTTTTTTTTGTTATAAATCATAAATGACAAGGAGGCGGCAGCTTCTCGCAATGCAAAGAGACGGTTGGTGTGGGCGTGGGCGTGGTCTTCAGATTATGACGCGTATCACTCTGTGTCTCCATTTCCAACTAAGTCCCATCGCGGATTTTGCATGTGTAGTCGAAAGACAAACTGCTGCAACCTTCATCGTATATTTCACACAATTTCACACCACATTCATTGTTTCAGTTTAACATAATTCCCACATTTCCTCCCGTTGAGTTAAATATATATATATATATATTAGATCGTTTGTTCATTAATTCATATAGTCTGAACTAGCCAGCTAGCAAACTGCACACGTTGGACAGTGCAATGCCTCAGCTTTACAAACTGTTCTCATTAGTGGCAACAATTGGAGCTACATCTGCAGGTGTAGAAAGGAGCTTCTCCTGTTTAAAGCGGCTCAAGTCCTACACCCGTAACACAATGGGCCAAGGCCGTTTAAGCAGCCTAGCTCTGCTGGCCATTGAGAGGACACTGGTCAAGTCACTGGAAAAGACGCCTAGTTGGTACGACAGGGTTACAGAGCATTTTCTTGAAAAGGAACGTAGGGCAGAATTTACATATAAATAAATGGACACTTTTTATGATTTAGGCCGAAAATGAGCTTCCCCTCTTTAAAAGATCAGCAGCTGCCACTGATTTAAGGGCTGTTCTGATATGGATGTAATATAATGAATTTGTCTTGTTTGTATTGGGTAGAGTCATTCGGGTTAATTGAGTCTTACTTCACAACACTGGCAGGGAGCCGTGCTTTACGCCTGTACAGTATATCGTCTTTAATTAATGTCAGCGCAGCCAGCGACAGACACAGTACACATGAAAACAAGGTAGAGCTTACTGAATCTCCTGACAGATATTAGAGCAATGCAGTGGATCAGGCAGTCTCGCGGAGCCTTATTGCCGCTTTCTTTGGAAAGGCCCGCAGGCCATATCACTGACAGGTAAAGCAACCAATCACGTTTCGTTTTGTGCCGTGTCATGTTTAGAGGCGTGGAAATAACAGACCGATGTACATTCACGAACATGTCAAACAGAAACGACAATGATTATAACTTTATGCCATGAACCTTGCATACTTTTAAGAATTGAGCGTTTAGTCGATCGTGATGAATTCTTATAGCAACCGTTGTAAACACGACAGCTTTCTTCTTAGATCAGAAGGCTTTGTTGTTTCCAGGCGGACCGTTAAAAACCTGACACACATGTCTTCCGGAAATCCTGTGAAATTCAACCAATCAGATGACAACTTCGAACGTGCTGAAGTGTTTCCAGAAAAGTGTGCCTTATGCATCAGACATTCAGGTACCTGAGTCCAGACCGCGTACAGATCCAGAGTGATCTAGAAACAGCTGAACTAATTCATCAAACAAGTCATATGTGATTATTGTTTTTATTATTCCCCCAATTCTTCTTTCAGTTTTGCTGCTTTGTGATGCATTAGTGTTTTTTTCTTTAAGGAAAGCCATTCGTATGTAAAAAAAAGTTACAAATATGCAATTTAGTTTCAACATTTTGAAATAAAATATATATGCAATTTATCAAGCATATGTATAATCGGTAATATTAAACTTCCCCAGTCAAGATGACTCGCAGTACCGAGGTCACCATTTGTTATTTGTTTTAAATGATTGTTATTGAGAAAAAACAGAGCTTGGAATGGAATTTACCATATTAAACTGTCCATGATTAATGTAATATTATGTGTCACGTGCACCTTTCATGTGTTCAAGGTGCACATAATTCACAATAAATGTAATTTTTTTTAACAATGTCTCTCATTTACTGTAATTTCATATGTTATGGCCACTCCCTTATGAAAATGAACCATGCTTTAAAATGTTTGAGTGAGGCAACCATGGTTTTTTCCTGTATTAATTACTATTTGCAAAACCATGGTTTTACTTATTGTGGTTAATTTTCACAAGGGTTTTGCTTCCTCAATATCTGCATCGGTTGAACACCCTACATGCTGAAACATCTAGTTCATTACTATCATACATAATAAGATCCTAGTATCATTCAAATAAATGTCAGTGACCAGTGTTCAAAGATAGTAATGCAAACAATAAATGTGTTCTCAAGATTATTTAGTCGTGAATGTCAGTGTTTTTTTGCTTAGTACGTTGTATTATTGTGTATAATTCTTTAATGTTTTAATTAAATTTAAGGTGCTTCGTACAGGAGACGGCAGCACAGCGCACAGTATCAATGCATGGTGAGACGCAGGAGGAGCTCGGCCCAGAAATACCCCACAAAGCTTATCCAAAGCGACTTAGATTGCATTTATTTTTTTACATTTGTTTCTGACTATGTACAATCCCCTAGGATCGAACCCATGACCTTGGCATTTCTAGTGCCATGCTCTAACCACTGAGCCACAGGAAAGCTGATCAGGAGGCACGAGAGGGAAATGGAGACCTAGGAGTGCTTTGGTTGGACCTTGCCAATGCACATGGGTCGTTCCCCCACAAACTGTTCAAGACCACCCTAGACCGACATCACATACCCTTTAAAGTCAAGAACTTCATCCTGGATTATTATGGGAACTTCAGACTGAGAGTCAGGGGGGAAAACATCGAACTGGCACAGGCTCGAGAAAGGGATAATAACTGGCTGTACGATCTCCATGATCCTGTTTGCCCTCGCCATGAATATGATGGTGAATGCCGCTGAACTGGAGAGCAGAGACCCCCTGTCCAAGTCTGGATTCCGGCAGCCCCCCATCACAGCCTTCATGGATGATCTGACAGTCATCACTACATCAGTGCCTGGGTGCAAGTGGATCATTCAGGGCCTGATAAAGCTAATTTCTTGGGCTAGAATGAGCTTAAAACCAATAAAATCTAGGTCCATGGTCCTGAGGAGAGGGAAAATGGTGAATAAGTTTCCCTAAAATGTGGAAGACGTATTAATATCATCTATCACTGAGAGACCCGTTACTAGTCTTGGCAAGGTTTTTGACTGCAGCCTCGGAGACACAGAGTCAGTCCAAACAACCATCAAGAAGCTTGGTTATCGGCAATGGACAAATCTGTCTCACCTGGCAGGTTCAAGGCATGGTTATACCAGCACAGCATCTTGCCCCGTATTCTTTGGCCCTTGTTGGTATATGAGGTGTCTGTGTCGACAGGAGAGACCCTGGAGAGAAAAATGTGGAGATGTGAGAGAGGGCACAGATCACTGACGACATGACCAGGTCCTGAAGTCTACGGCAGAGGCCATTTCCAGCGCAGTGGCCAACAATAAACATGTCCGCAGCCAGAGAAGATTTGGGTTTGTAAAGGCCGGAGAGCAGCCACGATTGCAGCCAACACCAGCAGCCAGCTTGCTCTCATCAGCACTAGACTGGGAGCTGCGGGTTGACTAGGGTAGACAGCTGAAATTCCCAGATATTGTGACATAAACCTCTTTAAGACCAGATGTGGTGCTGACATCTGCTTCGTCTAAGCAGGTCCTCTTACTGGAACTAACAATTCCTTGGGAGGACCGCATGGAAGAGGCGCAAGCGGATTATGTACTTGGAGCTCATAGAGGAGTGCCGGAGGAGGGGCCGGAGGGCTTGCTGTGAACCCATTGAGGTGGGGTGCAGAGGCTTCGCCGCCCACCCCTTGTGTAAGTGCTTCACCCTGCTCGTTACTGCAGTCTACCTCTGGAGGAACTGCAGTAACCCCAGAGACCTGGACGACCCGCAGTAACCCCAGAGACCTGGACGACCCGGACACACAACCTCCAGGGCTGGGATGAAGGGTGCACTGTAGTCTTTGTAGTCTGTAGTCTTTAACTTAAACTGTTGCTGACCAGCAACAATCATCTCAATTAACAGTTTGCATACTCACAAAATCAGTATGTTTAATGAGGCAAGAGAAGCTGTGTCCACATGTGGAGCCAATCATAAAAAACACAAGAAACACATCAAGACCAACCACAAAACAAAGGAAAAGTAGGGCTACAGTATCTATACCAAGTGATAACAAGACACAGGTGGAGACAATCGGGATGGGCCACAGGGTCAACACTACAACAGGAAGTCATCAAGTACAAAATAGAGGTTTAACAAACAACCACATGACACTGACAAGTATTTGTAGACCAGTCTGGTTAACGATGACCTTCCTGATGGCCAGCATTATCATTTTTGCTCTTTCTGCTCATAGACTGTTTTTCAAATTTGTATGAAATTTGTTATAAACCCCTAGAGACACTCCCACTCAAAAGTGATGGAATTCACACTGATTGACCAAATTGTTCTCATATATCACATAAATAATTTTGTATGATACATTTTTTTAGGATGAACTATTGTTTGTTTTTTGCTTTTCAAAAACCATCCGAGATGTCCATATATAGTGTTCAACTTGTAAACTTTCTAGGCTTTGTGGACTGCACTTATTGCTAGCTCAATGACATCATGTTAAATGCTCCCTCATTTGCAAGTCCCTGTGGATAGAAGTGTCTACTTCTTCTAAATGAATAAATGAAATGTAAATGTAAATGATTGATGATTGCGACTAAATATATGCGGTACAATAGAAATGCATATCGTCTGGAAGTTCAGCTAAATGAACAATCTCTCTGACATCACTCCTGACGTGTGCTTTCTAAACAGTCCTTTTCATTTCTGCTCAGTGAGCTGCTGCACTTGCACTTCTGCTCTCAGGACTGTTAGGTTTAGGAGTATTTTACTGATAGGAAAACGTCTGCTAAGAGTGCATTGCAATGTATCACGCTAAAGCTGGAATGGAATTGGCTTGCTATTGGTTTATTCTCAGGTACAGCCTCACCTGTTCAAAGAATAACAAGCCAACCAAATTACACAACATGGATTTTGAACCCTAGGACATAGGCTGTGTCCGAAATATCCCCCAATACAGTGCACTATTTGAGGGGACATCCATTTTTAGTGATGTCTGAAATTATAGTGGAAATTATTAAGTGCACTCATTCAATCCCATGATGCATCATGATAACGAGTGTACAACCGATGTACACTCACGGCTAGCTGCTAGCCATCTTTTGTGATGCCTGTGCTGTATGAATTCCTGCGTCTCTGGAGAAGATGGCGCCCGCAGCGCTTCCAGTGCAGAGTGTCCGAATTAATTTGCTCACTCGCTTCTTAAAGTGGACTATATTAGGGAACTAATGTAGGGAATAGTGAATGAGGGTATAGTGGGCGATTTCGGACACAGCCATAGTTTATTTTCAAACTCCCCCTCAATTAAATAAAAGGATCAAACAAATTACTACATTTTAAATTATTTTGGCAAAAAAATATAAAATTGACATTTATAGGAGAAGAACAACTCTAAAAACTCTTATTAGGTTTTGTATTGATCTAGCAACACATTTTTCATGAAAACACAAAATATGAACAGAACAAAAATGTGCCCAAACATTATTTTATGTTTTTATTTCGTCATGGTTTCATCAAATTTATATTTATTTTCTATTTTGTATTTTTGTTGTTCTGTTTTTTTCTTTTATTGTCCTTCAGTAGGTAAAGATTGTTCACATGCTTTGCACATATTTTAAATGCGTGTGTTTCTATGGATTTTAAATAAATCCTTTAAAAAAAAGTTTGTTTGAATTTCCATGGAGACTTTCTTCTTTTTGGCCGGGGTTATGTTTCTCCAGGTGGTAAAGTCAAGGGATAAGGATGATTTATATCTTTGTGATATTCAGTGCCAATTGTTTTCATCCGCCACACTTATGTACGATGGAACTGGCTGCGTACACATTTTTCATGTCACATGTGAACCCTGTCAGAAGATGTTTTTTGCGCGTTATTTTTACGTTAGATTGATAAACGAGGCCCAGTTTATCAGGACACCACCAGCGTAAGTCGCGTCACTTATCGGCCGAGGCTGGGATGTGTTTGAAATCTCCCGCACTGCTTACTGAGGCTTATACAATGATCAATGTGAGAATTAGAAGCATTCTTCATGCACCGGCCTGCAGACATCAGTTTGCCTTGAGTGGTGAGGTACGAGGCCACGGCTCACGTCTAATCTGTCAGCATTGGCGACATTGCTCTAGTAAAGCACAGGTGAGTAAATAGACACTTCATCATGATGTCTGTCTGCTAACACTGCAAGGACAATAAAGCAACAGGACACGAGTGCCACATTGAGACAATACTACTGTGTCTAGTGCCCTAAAATACACAGTCAACTATGCCAGAGAACGTTTGGACATTGATCAAATTAAAAATACAGTACATCACGTCCTGCAATTAAAAACCTTTTTCTTTTTTCTTTCTTTTCTCTCTCTGGCAAATGTTCTCTCTTACAGTGCTTATTAATAATATGCACACTTGAATATAAAGCCTTTGTTAACCTTTATATATAACTTATAAATAAATGTTTACAAAATTAATAGTTATAGTAAAAAATAAGATCAGAATATCATACTTGCATAATAAGCATTTATTGATCTTTGTCATTGTTAATGTCAATACAATTGTTCAAGTTGTGCATTAACTAATGTTAAACACAACAAAATTCAACAAATCGTTTAATTAGTACAATTGTTGATGTTCATTTTATTAAATAAACAATTGGTTGAATGGGTCCTGTAGTTCGGTGGCATTTGAGGAAACCGTATGATACACTGACATCTAGCGGTTGAGCTTAGTATCTCAGTCTGAATTCAAAATATTGGAGAGACGAGTTTAGTCAAGTAACACTTCTCAGTTTCTTTTGCTTGTTATCAGAAATAATCTACAGAATATGTATCGGAAATTAAGGGCAGTTGACAAATGCATGCATGCGCAGTAACGTTTGTTTATGTTGTGGTTTCACTCACTCACACCTCAATCTCTCACTCTCACTCACTCTCACTCACTCCCTCACTATCTCACTCACTCTCTCACTAATCTCACTATTTCACTCACTCTCTCACTCTCACTCACTCTCTCACTCACTCTTTCACTCCCTCGCTCACTATCTCACTCACTCTCTCACTAATCTCACTATTCACTCACTCTCATCTCACTCACTCTCTCACTAACTCATCGCTCACTATCTCACTCACTCGCTCTGCTCACTAATCTCACTCACCACTCACTCACACTCACTCTTTCACACTCTCACTCTCTCACTATCTCACTCACTCGCTCACTATCTCACTATCTCACTCACTCTCTCACTAATCTCACTATCTCACTCACTCTCTCACTCTCTCACTCACTAATCTCACTCACTCACTCGACTCTCTCACTATCTCAGGCACTCACTCACTCACTCACTACACTCACTATCTCACTCACTCACTCACTCACTCACTCACTCACTCACTAATCTCACTATCTCACTCACTCACTCACTCACTCACTAATCTCACTATCTCACTCTTTCACTCCCTCCCTCGCTCACTCTCTCACTCACTACTATCTCACTCACTCTCTCACTAATCTCACTATCTCACTCTCTCTCTCACTAATCTCACTATCTCACTCTTTCCCTCCCTCGCTCACTATCTCACTCACTCTCTCACTCAATCACTAATCTCACTATCTCACTCACTCTCTCACTCACTCTTTCACTCCCTCCCTCCCTCCCTCCCTCCCTCCCTCCCTCACTCACTCACTCACTAATCTCACTATCTCGCTCACTCTCTCTCTCACTCACTCTTTCACTCCCTCCCTCGCTCACTATCTCACTCACTCACTCACTTTCACAATTCAATTTTCAATTTCAAAGTACATTATTGGCATGATTGCGTGTTCTTACAATATTGCCAAAGCATTGAACACATAACAAAAGACTGTGTGCAGCTGATAGATGAATGAAGCAGCAGCTGATGTGTGTCTCTTCTCCCCCAGTAACATCTGCATTCGCTCTGTTTTTGAACACTTACTTACTCGCTGCCGCTCACTCACCAGAATACTAATCAAACACACCTGACAGTCATCAGTCACTCAGTCAAGACCACCTTAAAGAAGAGTCACTGTCAGGCCTTGTCTGATGTACCGACGGCTCACCTGTTCTCCAGCGCAGTCACGGTGTCCAGTTATCCAAGTTACTTTTATTACACTGTAGTCTACAGTAAAATGTCCCACACATCTGGAAACATGGCTCCTGTAAAACTTCAAAGGTTTAAATGATTTTCAACAAGTAGCCCTTAACAAGGGTAGTGAGAGTGAAAATATCAAAACATGTAAAGAATAGGTTAGATCCATTTCAGTTTGTGTATAATGTAGAGCAGGGAGGAATGTGACTAAACATTTGGAGCACAGCTGGCTTTTGTTGATTATCCATCTGCATTTAATACAATTAGGCCATATGTGTTAGCCAAAAAGCATGTCAAACTGTTTAACCTGGATATTATTATTATGGTGAAATGGACAGTTCATTCAACAGGACTTGTTGTCTAATGACTAATGGACTTGTTGGAGTACATCTGAAAATAGCAATACTGTAATACTGTGTTACAGGTCCATGAGTGAACTGTAGTCTTGACTTAAACGTAGACATGAATATAGATTTTGGAAAGTCTCTCCTACTGTCATCCACGAGAGGGATGCTGAGCTGGTGGATGAATATAGATTTGTTATAAACATGGTTAATATGGTGACATTTCAAGTGATGGTTATTGGAAGCTCCATCCTCCCATAATTTCAAAATGTTATTTTTTGTTTACTTTAAAGGGGTCATATGGCGCGAGCACGTGTTGTTCTGTGTGTTTGGTGTGTAATAAGTTGCTCATGCATGTATTAGACATGTTCAATTGCGATGGGGAAAAGATTTTAAGAGAAAATTGTAGCAGACTACGCCACAAGCGGATTGGATCTTATTAATATAGGAATCAGTATTCATGAGGTGCTTTGCATTGACTATTTACAGTAGCGGTGTTAACCACTACACAAACCACAAGCGGTTAAATCATTTGATGATTGCTTTTGATGCTCTTTTATAAGTGGAATGTGAGTTCACCATAGTTTAGAAAGCAAGCACTGAAGTCTTGAGGGTTCTATTAATTGCTATAACATTTACTTGATTTGTGTTCAAGCTATTTACTTTAAATATTTATTGATAACAAATCATATTTCATTTTAAATTATACATTTTTTCACACATTTCTTCGGGCAGTGGTGCCGCCCCTGGCACAGATACACAGCCGTGAAGCGCGCATATCAAATATTTGATTCCAAAACAAAGAATGTTTATTTTTATACCAAACTGTCAACAATTTTGTGTGCTGTTATGCGGTTCAAAGTAAAATAAGTCCAGGTTATTTATGTCTCACTAATTACATGTACTCAATATTACTGTTGTGCAACTCAAATTAAAAAAATGTTAGTATGCATGTGTGGGGGGACCCGGGTCTTGACTTTGCTTAGGGCCCCCAAAACGCCCCTATCTAGTTATGGTTAAAAATGGGCGTGCACAGGGCGGGATATGAGGCTGATTCACGTACGCACACTGTCAGGTGATCTGTGATTTCTAAAGTGAATATTGCTTACAGGTGTGCGTGCGCACGGTTTTATAAGTCAGAATATTTTTTGGCTTTCGGGCGCACGTACACTTTTAGTAAGGATCCTACGCACAGTTTTATAAATGAGACCCTGGTGAGCGTGGAAGTGGGGTGGAGCCTCGCGTGTCTGTCAGTAATCAACTGATGAACTTTAAAATACTAGTCAACTGAGTTAGACAGTTATTGACTTATTTATGCAACATTGTTGTCGATGTTATACTGGCAGAAGTTAGATTTGACAGTCACAATAGCATCCTAAAAACTTTTCTGTGCTCTATAGTTTGTTTGTCAGGTATTATTTCAAGTAAACTTCTATTAGAGTTGTCTAAAAGTGCAGCATGTTGTTAGAAAGGGTGGAAATCACATAACCAAAATTGCAGTACAATACAAGCAATTACTCCTTTCAGAAGCAGGCTGGCGAATGGCGCCTATTCACAATCACATGAAAATATGAGAGCGCCTCATTGTCGTCCGTTCTTGTGGCAAGGTATTTTATTCCAACATTATCTTCAGTTGGGTGGAGAAGTCTTTTATATTTTTCTAAAGGAGCAAATGAAAATCAATGGTGAAAATGTTTCGCTGGACTCTTTGTGTTCCATCTCTAAACAATTACCAAGAAGCTCAACTTTGGAGTCATATCTCCCGCTAGCCCATTACAGGCCAGTCGGGTTCATGCACAAACTTCAGGACGGCCATCGTGAATTGATCGTTTTTCTCTGCTGGAGAAGAAATGAAGACTGTTGATCAATGAAGTCAAGTAAGTGCAAGCCGCCGGTGTTTCAGCCTTTACAAAGAGAGCCGTGAGGTTACCAGTTATTTAGATGGACATCATCTAACACACCAGTTATCATTGCAGACGACTCAAACTGCTTCCGTCACCTGCACACATGAGTTGATGGTTTGGAGATGATGATAACATTGTAATTTCACTGGATGGAAGCAACGATGGTTAATCTACATGTAATGTCTTGAGAGCGTTTGTTGTTTTCTGTAAACATACGTACGTTCCACCTTACTTTCTAGAATGGAGTGACCGGTTTGTTTTCTGACATTTCTGTTGAAAAATAAAACATTTCCACGAAAGAAGGTTTGGATCAATACAACAATTGAATTGAATCGTTTATGGTGGTCGAACATTTAGTTGAGAGTTTTAAGTGCAAATATCTCTGTTGTGACATTTGGTTAAACCAAAACAAGTCATTTTAATGGTGAGTTAAAACTGTCTTTTTGGTCTTGATAGGCTACTAAATGTTTTGTGTCTCTCTGGCAATAATGATTTGTGAGCTGACACTCCACACAAATAAGAAAATTCTGTCATCATTTACTCACCTGCGAGTTCTGTATAAATGTCTTTGTTCTGATGAACAGATTTTGCCTCTACACACGCGTTTGGCTGTAGTTGAACAGAAATATGTCAATAGTATCTGCTCTGATGGGGTAACACGTTCACGGAGGAAAGAAATGAAGTCCTAGAGCAGGTTTAAATGATGATAATGGCATATTTCTCCTTGCGTCCCTCCCCTGAACATCAGCGTGCCAAAGTCACTGATCGGATTCATTGATCACATGCATTCATCTCTCAGTCCCAGCTCTTCCGCACAGGGTTTTGTTTGCCAAAGCAATGTACATTCTGTATTTCTGAAAGTGGCAGTCAATGAATCTTGATAATGTGCGAGCTTTGGGCACATAACTCACATTGATAGCCCTTATATTGTGCCAGGCCGTTATAAATCTGCTCTGGAGACATGAATATGCATTGACAGTGGATACAGTCTGAGATACAAGCAGACAAGAATAACATTACACACGATGGAGGATATCAGTTATTAAACATTACTGGAAGCATTCAGATAAAAGTATACATGATGGGTTAATATTGTTACATAACCTGTAACAGCCTACAGACAGAAGTGAATAGTAAACAAGTAGAAGCATGATGTCGCTCTCATCTGAGCTGTTTCTCCTACATTTACATTTAGGCATTTGGCAGACGCGACTTACATTGCTTTATCCTACACATTTTACATAGGTATTTGCAATCCCCTGGGATCGAACCCACAACCTTGCGTTGTTAGCGCAATGCTCTTACCACTGAGCTATTGAAAATAAATCAGACATTTCTATCACAGCAACATTCTCAAGGAACCATTGTTAGACGATCCTATGACCAAATGAAAAAACATAGTTGAAATTGTATTTGTATTAACCGCTTGGTGAACATGTGACATCACATTTGTTCGCTTGTGTTTTACTGCAACTCATCACTAGACAGATGAAAAAATAGCAAGTTAAGATTGAACTTTATTAAATCTAAAAACAGAACCACAGTGGCTGTGCAGGTTAAATAGTATTACATCTATTATCTGGATCTACTTACAACAGTTGTCAACTAAATGACGGTTATTAATGAATCATGTCCAATCCATGAAAATAATGTATTTGAGTAAGGACAACTAAACGTAACATTGCCGAGGATTTCCAGTTCCCAGAATGCTCTGTAAGAGAGTGCACAATGAGAACACATGTCTGAATCAAGTTGTGTTATTTGTGTTATGCTATTTTATTAGTTCAGAGGGATAAAACACATGCTAGTTTTGTTGTCCTCCTCCCTGTGGCATCATTGTTTTCATTGGTTTTGTGTTTTGTACCATCTTCTCGAAGTCTTGTAAATACTTAAATATAGTTTTGCTTCATATTACCATTATCACAATATTACTTTTCCAATCCCTGTTTTTCCTCATTGTGGATAATAAATACATTTCCATAGCTTGTATTCCTCTACATTATTGTGTCTTTCCATCCATCCATCAACACGCACACACACGCACACACAGGGATTATTACTCTTTACATGTTGAATCTCTGACCACAGAGAATCCCTGGGGTTATAATATTGAAATAAATTGTGTAAATCTTTTTGAGTAAAGATCTCCAACCTTGAGATACATTTAAATAAAATCAAACGTAAACACTGAACTTGGATCTAAAGGAAAGTATTAGTTTCGGTGATAATAGTATGAGGTACTTTTGATGAATGTTACAGTAAATTAAAAGTCAAGTAATAATATAATATATATAATATAATTTGTGAAACAAATATGAACTCAAACATTTCCAAGCCTGAATGTGAGTTATGCTGTGCACAGATGTTAAGCTCCAGTGTGTCTGTTTGAGAAATGCACATTCATCTTTCTCAGGATGCTGTTTGTCCAACAGAGGGCCACGTTAATGCGGTCTGGACCATAAAAGGTGAATAATCTTGTAAAAGACTATTATAGAGGTGCATCATGTCATTAATGTCACGGGTGAGATTAAAGACACTTGAGAGCAGTCTGTGGTGTTTCTTCATGATTCACCTTCAGCACGCGACTGACGGCAGCACATAAAACATGAGGGATGGAGGCACAGATAAGCACAATGAGCAGTTATGTGGGCCTAATGTACTCACTGACACAGATCAAGTGGCACAAATAAAGACACTAAGTGCTGTTCTCTGACAACGGCTTCTTTCCTTGTAGCCATGTATCCTGCTCCATCATTTTAATGGTTTGCAGTATTTCTTCATTCCACGAGGCAGTCAGCTGGAATTAATCTTTGTCTCTGAGAAAGGCTGATTGGTTTTTAGCTGGTCTTAAGGACGCTGTTGCCCGTCCAATGCCTTGTTACGAACATTCATAGCACAAGACAAACAAGGGCTTTCTCCTGACCAGAACAACGGCTTGGGCATCCCACACCTGTTGCCTTTTATTTCGAAACCACACAAATGAAAATATTCTGCCCTTCACTGCAAGTAAATCAATCTTATTTTATGCCTAGAAAATAAAGTGGATTTCTTTTCAAGAAAGGAAACCATAGTAAATGATTATTCTGAAGGATTATTGCTCCAGCTTGTGTGTTTAACTGTGCATGTGTATTCTCCATAAAGGATAACTGATGTGATGTTTGCAGATGTGCCCTCGACCTTTAACCTGTTTCTGTTTATCATTATTATTTCTTTATTAACAGAGCTACATTGCTCATTTGATTCATTTTCCTTTATTTTTGACTTTAGTCAGATTCATTTGTCACCCTAATGGTGTTTTATGTTTATACGCTTTAATCGTGCTCTGTTATAATTGCATTTTTTGTTCATTAGGCAATTCAAATGACATTTAGATAGACTGGGTGAAGTCAGGCCAAATACTACGTCTCAATTTTCGTTAGGAAGGCAATAGATATTGAATAGGTAATCTTCCAGACGGATAATTTGTGTGATAATTCACGAGCCTCAGGTGCGCAGGCAGGATGATATCACTCCGGAACGCTTCATGCGAGCTGGAACACCAGAGGCCATGATGAACGCTGCCATTTAATCCAGGCTTTAGAAAACTCCATCAAATGAAGTTCAAGAGGCATTTCTCAAACACACCGCCTTTTTTAACTCAACCCTGTAGCTGCGAATATTTGTTTAACATGCCATACAGATCTTTAGACTCTTGTCATACGTGTGCAGTGCATTCATGTTATGTGACGCTGTAATTACACAGTAATTAAGTAAACAGCTTCTCTGTATGAACAACATATTTAGCTTTTCATTCATTTGATGCAGTTCACTCTTGAAAATGGAAAGACAATGGAAACACGTTCTGGTCAAGCTCAGGCACATTCACCTATTTAGTGAAACCAACTGCTTTATGCCACAGACTTCTTCAGATACATTTGCCCACCAACCAAACGCATGTTTTGTTCAAAATGTTTTTTAAATCATTGTGGTGTTAAAGGATAAAACTAGCCAATACTATTTCCATGTTTGAAAAACATGTGCAAGATTTAATTCATTGTATAAAAGTCTTTTAAAACAACAGAGAAAATGCTTTTGTTTTCATATACTGTAAATGGTCAGAATGATACATTACAGTAAAAGGTTGAGCTGGGAGATGTTTGTCAGAATATGTGTTAGTTTGTGGCACCGTTATTGAAATGACAGCAACACTTGAGGAGGCATCACTCATGTCATCGTCTGAGGTCCCGGCACACGGCATCTTGTGCGCTTGGAGGGAAATCGGACCGAAGCAGTTAACATATGGGCAACGTGACACATGTGCTTAACTTTGACCTGGAATGTGCGGGATCGTAATTCCATGTATACCGTCCGTTTCTGTGCGCGTGTTCGAAATAATGCACGAATCCCAGATTGTTTTAATGTGGTCTCACACACTTAATAGCCATTGGGGACGCGCAGATGAAGCGAACGATGTGGTGTGCGTTCGGTGCGCATGTGATGGACGCGTGAAGTGTCGGTGACGCGGGGCTCCGGGCCGGTTGTTGCGGCATCAGCATCAGCTGCGGTAGGAGGAGATACAGAGGAGGTACGGGGGGATACGGGGACTCCTGCAGGTTGATTTCTGCAGCCCCGCACTCGCAGGTGGAGACGCGCACCGATCCGGAGCTTCGTCTGACCCGAGCGCGCGCACACGCGCACTCCCCGAAACGAATAAATGAAATAATGAATACAGGAGCGCGAGTTGAAAGCAACTACACTGAGAGCAAATGTGTCGCAGTCAGTCCAGTCCTCATATGACTCCCAGCCCGTTAAGATTTGATGAGCAGTTTTTGGAGAGCTCTCTGGATTGATCCCAGTGCGTTTCAGTCATGAAGAACAGGAGGGAATATGTGGAATACTGGAGCGCGATCTTAGTGTCTCTCTTCTGGATTCACAGCTCTGTCGGGATGCCTCATGTCATACGGATAGGTAAGAGAGTCGTGAACACGGAGAAATGGACACTGAGTTCCACTGCTTTTTATGACTCGTTTAGATTGAATTTCTCCGCGCCCAAATGTTTCTCTGCGGTCTGTTTGAGTTGCGCGTCCGTCAGCGTGCCGTGCGTCTTAGGGACACATTTTCCCATCCGTTTTATAAACTCGTGTTTTCGGCCGGTCACACGCAGTAAAATGTTGAGTTCTATCAGGGCAGTGGTAGAGTGCGTATTTAGAGTAAAAGTTCGCAGTTTGAACAGGTGATCATCGCGAGGATGCTCGCCTGGAAACATCAGCTTTACGCACAGTTAAGTCAGCTTTCGAGGCAATACAGTACAAACATGTGCACGAGGAGAGATTTTTCTCTGTCTTCCGGGGATAAAACGTGTGGTGCTGCTTGGAGACAGGAGCCCAATAAAGATCAATAGAGTTTTGTGTGAACGCAGATGACTTTTGACAAGTGGTTCAATGCCATGTGGAAAAAATGACCTTTTAAGACATTAACATGTCCAAGCACAGCCACCCACTTTTCCACCCAAAAAAAGTGTCATTTTACTAACACAAGTGTATCTTCACATGTGCTTTTATTTATTATAGAATTCACCCTGCACGGACACACATGCGTATATTATATTTGTCACAATGTTACAACATGTTATTAGGGGTCAGTTTATTCCATACGTTCTGCTACTCCTCCCTCAGCGGCTGTGATTGATGACTGTGGCTTTGGCTTCAATGACATTGTGCTGAAGATTTGTGATTTTTGACAGCCCAGATCAACGTTTTTGTTGCGGCAGTGCAAACGGCAATGTTTTCTTAACGCTTGCTTTAATATTTCCACGGCACGCTTGAACCAAACAGAATGTGACAGGTCTTGTTTTTGAATTGACACAACTGAGCCAAATCGGCTTTCAGATGTAGTCTTGCTGTATTATCTCTCTCTCTCAAACAGACATGCATACACATTTTGCACATAAAAAAACATATGTTGTGTCTTTTTAGACCAGTGCGTTCTAAATGCTTTTGTGGTATGGCGTAGATGTGAAATATGCGTGGTGTCTGTATGAATCACTCATGCTTATTTGTTTTTACCTTGTTTTCATTCGGTGTAAAATGTATGCAACAAAATAAACAAAAGACAGCGATGGTGTGTGGAAAGGCATCGGAGTCCACCGTGTGCCCACCAGAGGGCGTACGGTCTTGTTCGCGTTCTCCTCCCCACATCGTAAGCGCCATAGCAGTGAAATTCATTAGAGAGGCTTATGTCCAAAAACTGAGAGAGGGGATGCTCGGGACGAGACGGAGAGTGAGGTGCTGCTATCTGTGTCCGTTCGCTTAAGTGTTACAGCATCGACATGCTTTGTGTAATGGTGGGCATCCACTGTAGACATGCCGCCATCGATTTCACTGCTTTACCAACGCACTTCTCGGAGGCCAGATGGTCGATCAAACTCACTCCGCAAGACTGTAAAAATGCGCAGGGAGAGAGAGCGTTTCTGCCGTTGTGCCTGTGTTATTAGCCGTCTCGCCCTCCTGCTATGAAACCAAAATGGGAACCGCTTTCAAAAGCACATTGCGGTGGCTCATTACAGGATTTGTTTCTATGTTTGTGGTAGAGTTTTTGTCAAACTGTGTTGTTCGGTACTGATGAGTGACTGGTTGGACATCTTCCCGTTGTGGTAGGCTGGGAAGGCTGGCGTACAGGCAAAATACAACACCGGTCAATGAGAAGAATTACAAATATCTACTTTTTACTGTATGGACCTGCTGCAGGTTCAAAAACGCCCTTTGAGGTCAAACGCGGTGGGTTTTTAATCGCTCTCTTGGCATCTGGAAGCTGTCACTCAAATATTTCCGTAGTGCCATTCAGATGTTACTGCACATTAGTGAGTATGTGTTGACAAATCATAATATTAGACAAGAATATTTTTCTAATCCTGACATTTGCGTACGTCCTTTGACCTTCAGAGCGAATCATTTGAATAAGATGCCATGGTGATAGAATTTACCTGTTTTTTTACCACGTCTGACCCTCACAAATGCCTTTCACTGCAGTTAGGTTGATTACAAAAGGATCATTTTTGCTTAAATTGGTTATTGGCAATAAATGTGGAGTAGACCGGCACACACTCCAGAATGTGCTTAAATTCAGTGATTTTTAAGATAAACGGTGCATTTAGGTCTGTGTCGTCTACTCTTTTAAGTATACAATGAATTAAATAAATTGAAGGCCTTTAAATGAGAGAATCAGCGCCAGAGAAAGATTTATTGAAAAATCAATGGCTTTATCTACCTAAGAGTTACAAGCGCTTCATTACGGCCAGTTGATCCATCTCACGCGCATGATTTTATGCCACTTGGATCTTTCATCAAAATCACATATTTATGAATGCATATAATGTGATCAATATTAGCTTCTTTCACATCATTTCAGTTCAATTGATATGCTGACGATGTCCCCTCAAAAAATCTGAGGAATCAGACATCCATTTCTTAAGGATCAGACAACAACAACAACAAATGGTGTCCCTTCTGCGTAAAGATGGGCTTCAGTTTCTGAGCGAAAAATATTTTTTTATTTTGCTGCCTGTTTAATCTATGAGCTGTGGTGGGCGAGCTTGAACAGGACTCAGAGACTCGACGGGGCGGGACGGGTCACAGAAGGGTTCGGACCCAGCGCACCAGTGCTCTGATGTCTGCACACACTCACACACACATGCGCACGCACGCACGCACGCACACACACACACATAGGAAATGACACGTGTATCCCGCGCAGTTGGTACACACGCAGCTGTGTGATTTTCACTGAAGCTGTTGTACACGCTCTTTCATTTCCCGAGTCAGCACGCTTACGGCCTGCCGATTAGCTTCAGTGCAGTTAATGAGAGCGAGCAGATGTCGGTTTTGTTGAAATCAAATGCTCTGCACTCTCTTTTCTCAAATCACTGTCACTCTGTTATTCTGGAGCTACTTAAAGAAGCTTTGCGCATTAACTCAATATGTACACAAAGGATCGTAATGAAAAGGATGTAAATGGCGCACAGTGGTTACATGTTAATGCCGCAGAAAAAGACCCTAAAGCTTCAACTGAAAATCTCTACATGGATGAATTTGCGGGTATGACATCGTGAGGTGAGGTGTGAGTAGCTTGCACTGATTTTCAGTGTGTTTTCTAACAGCTCGCAACGTAAAAATCTGCTGAAAACAGACACTGTGAATATTTACACTGATTTCAAGATGACTTCACTTTACTTTCTAAATGCACATTGTTGATTTTGTTGGACACTGTTGTAATGAAGGCTTTCATTATTTTCTGGTTCATCTCATCGATTCCAAAAATAATCGGACACTGTAAAAAATGACACGGATATTTACTTAATTATGGTTACAAAAAACAAGCTTATTTTTAACGCAATATGCCATGAATAAATCAAGTAAAATGACCTAAATCATTTAAGCACATGTCACATGACAAATCACGAAGAAACACAAAGCACTGGAATTGATTGATCTTCTTGATCTTTTTTTTCTTCTTCTGTTTAACATTTATAATTGTTGTTTTCAACATATATGATGTAGAAGTTAGCTGAGAGTACTGACATTAGCAGCATTACTGTCACTGAATGAAACACACACACATTATGAGCTCTCTCCCTTAACCTGAGCACAAGCACCGCTCTTCTGAACGATGATAACTCAAAAATACAAACAGAACCTCTTCTAAATCTCAAAGACAACTGAAAAATAAACACTATCAAGACTTTCATTTTATCATAAAGCACATAAAATATCACTTCTTCACAAAAATGACTCTCCTTATGCTGTCACATGCAAAGCATGCTGGGAACTCTAAATTCACTGCTCAGTTAGTCAAATGAACAAAAATAATTCATGAAGTCCCACCACAAAATAATGAAGTAAAGATTCTTTATACAAGTTTCAGGGGGTTGAACATGGTTAAATTAAGTTGAATTCTCTCAATAATTTGTACATTAACTTAAATTTTGGTTAAAAAGACAAGAACACAATTGTATGAAGTAAAATGTACTCAATTAATTTCATGAAATATACTACGACACAGAATCATTTTTACGTGTGTTTAGAATACATTATAAGAATTCTCAGCCTTACGGAAATGAATGTTTTGTGTGTTATGATATTTCCATCTATTGATGATATGCACTATTCTTTGAAAAGAATCAATATCTTTAGGAGAAAGTTAGAAAACCTCTAAGTAGTCAGTGCCTGTGCTGTGATCCATTTCTTTTCTGAGGTCTTCAATGAAGCGTCCTGGATTAATTAAACATGTCACATGTGGACTCGGAGCTGCACCTTTGCGTAAATGCACACTTACTGTATACAGATGAGCAGCAGTGAATAGATGCAAAGAGAGATGTGGTGACAGAGATTTAATTCACTGACTCGCAGGGTCTTCCCTTCCACCGCAAGACCTCTACTGTTCTCAGAACAGATGGTGTTTTTTTTATACCACACTACAACGTGTGTGCTCCACAGTGTCAGGTCTTACGGGAACATATGTTCTTTATAATAAATAATAAAATGACTAATCTAACACCGATGCTAACATATAACTCTCCTCGGAGAATAAGCAGTGGGCTAGAACAAATAAAGCTTCTGTACTCTAGAAGCCCGTCCACAGAACCGGTGTGCCGGTGTCCCTGGACGTGTGACCTTCCAAATATGACAGCTCGTAGAAAAATACATCGCTTGTCAATGCGGCGGTTTGCTGTGCGTGTCTCATCTTGCTTTCTGTTATTCAGTTGTTATGTCGGAAGGTGCCACACCAGCAGGCAGAATCAAATTTCATGTTCCCCCATTTGTCTTTATTATGAGGCCCTGTCTAACGCATCCGATTCCCACTTGCTCCCGTCAACCGGCCTGTGCTGGGAAAGTCAAATAGAATTAAAGCGTCCAATCGGGAAAACTCTGCCGTCTTTTTCTTCCCTGTCACATGTGGCCAGGATAACAGTTGAAGATGTTTCTCAGTCTCGTGTCCGGCTCGCACGGCGAGTGAATATCTGCTGCGTGTCAGCATTTGAGAAGCAGTGAAAAGAGAAAGCTGGAGCTTGAGAGACTCTTATTTAGTTTGTTAATTAGCTCAAACCTTTTGATCCCAATTTAAAAACCTGCCACGTCGCTGCGCTCGCCTCTTTTGTTCATTGCCCCAAGCAAAATAACGGAGCCTATTACTCCCCTTGCTTTTCAAATACTGTGCCATACCCCTCTCCTCCTGTTTGACGAGAGCTATTTATCCATCGGCAGACATGACCAGAGCCGGTAGAAAAACATGTTAACACTCACCCGTTGCAGTATTACTGCGTTGGCAGTCCAGTTCTGTTGGCATCATGACATGAAGGTCTAAAAAGGAAAAAAGGGCAGACATTTGGTCAAGATATGAAATTGTTTAATATTTCAATATGAACAAAATAATATTTTCTAGCTCTTGCGCCACACTCCATGTTATAAATGCTTTCAACATGACTCCAAAGGATGTTAAGGAAACACCTGAGAGAAAGCCAATATTTAAGCACATAAGTTTCTTGAGCGATAAAAGCAGCTTTTGAGACACAAAGTCAATTCCTCTGGGATGTGCTGTAACCTTCACAGTCTTTAGATGGCTGTATGTGCAGTCCCACAAAGGATTGCTCTCTGTTGTAATGCTGAAAAATAGCCAGCCAGCAGCTCGGGGAAATTGGCCACTCACGAGCTTCATGGGAGGAACGCTAACAGATACCTGGTGGTCAGGCTAAAGGACCTGGAACTTATCTGGCGGTGTGCGTTCCTGGAATTGGCTTGTGTTGCAGCAGCGAGCTTGTGACGTGAGTTATTGTGCTCGTCAGTTCATTGGCACTTGAAGAGGTCTGCGGAGGTCAGCCACAACTTATCTGAATGAGAGCCGCCTTTGAATTGGCCTGCAGTAACGGCTCTTTTCTCCAGCATCTCCTTTGTCCCTTTGAGATTTCACAAGTGCTGTGGAAAATTTCTGGTTATGGAGGCCTCCACTCAGCCAAGAATGTAACTATTCAACTTCAACTTGCCGCCACTCAATTTTCACCCCTCCTTTCCCCTCCTTTTTTCCACTCATCCACTTTAACATAAGAATTGGATGGTTGATGGTGTAGGAGCGGAGGGGAGGACCTCATATAGGTTGTTGGGCACAAAGCTAAGACACCCACTTGTCCCAGGTCATCAGAAGGGATGGCCGCTAGAGAACGAGACATCACAGTACTCGCAGTGGAGGCTTAAAAATGAAACAAAACAGGGCTATCTGATGTCAGGCTCTTGTCTGTTCCCTGTGTTCTCCAACCTCCGCTACCCCATGGACTACAACTCCCATCATGCACCATGCTCCCTCACCTGTCAGCCAGCAGACTATAAGAACTCTGATTGCTCCACGTTTGTCTTGTCCTGTTGGCGCTTCCCTGATGTCCTGTCAACTTCCTTGAGTGTATTAAAGTTACGTGTTTGCAAAGCTCCTTGACTCCGGTCTATAGCTGTACCGCGACATCTGATGTCATTGAAGAGCAAGTGCAACAGTGATGGACACACACTGAACAGTTGGAGTATTGTGTAGGGTGTGATGTTTGGTTAAGAATCTAGTTTTTCGTATTGATCTTGCCTGAAGGACAAAATAATTGAAGATTAAAAGATCCAATAAAATCAATTCTCTGCATGTAAACAGTCCGTGTTAAGTAATAACGTTGAATACTGGATAATGTTAAAGCAGATTAATTAGCTGATTTAATTAGCGCACCGTTCATTGATCGGCATCAAATGCGAACCTGAGATCGTGAAATTTGCATGGATAAACACAGTTGTTAATCAACGGGTATTATCTCGCTATAGAAATCCAAAATAAATATTCATAGCATTAATATGAGATCCCAGCACTATTCTAGTTCCCACAGAAATGGATTCCTCAATGAGCTACTAACACAAAAGCATTACTGGAGCGTAAGGCAAGTGCTAGTATGGGAAATGTCAGGGGTGGTGTAGAGTCATTCAGGCAGACGATGAGAGCAGAGGTGAACTCTCGTCTGTAGAGCTCAAAGATTACCAATAAACATGAGCAAACAAGAGCTTTTGCATCCGCCCTTGACAATAATGCCACGTCTGGACTGGAAAGGTGCTGCATTAAGATTGGGCCACGCAACAACAACGTTTTGTGATGTCTAAATTGATCCGTTTAAATGTCATGGATGGTGAATGAAGAATTTCAGCTAAAACAACAACAACAAGCAACCTGTTTGTTATGCCAGCAAACCAAGCTAATAATGTTGTGAACTTTATCATATTCAGGAAGGGTTCTCTGTTGTGATAGGACATATCACCAGGGTTTTTTGTTCTGTAAAGGAAAAGCAGACCTGTGTTTGTGTACGTTGACGTTTCCGTATTCGTGCACTAGCGCCCACGGTGCCTAAAGTCACTACGCACACATGAACACGATAAAGTTTCAGTGATAAATCATCTGTCACGTTTGACATTGGTTCACTCCAGGTTGTTGGTCTTAAAAAGGATGAATGAAACCCTGTGATTGAACAACATAAAACGAAGCAGTGATTGAAAGGAAAGAGGCACGTCTAGGCCAGGGGACAATCAGTGGGTCTTTGTGCCGTTTTCCCAGCCGGTAATGACATCTGGAACGCCTCGTGCATAGAAATCGGCATTAGCTCTCAGACAGAATCCGGTCGGGCTGCAACTCCGCGAAGATGACAGAATCCACACAGCGAGCGTCGGCAGGATGGGGCCTATTAGAGGCCGGGGCCTGCTTGAGCTGCTGACAAACTTGAAAAGACAGACTTGAGAAGATATTACCTCCAATTATGGCGCTTCCAGACCGGTGTGATCCAGTGGAAGTGGGAAAGCTGAGCCCTTTCAAACCTTCGTTTTCCAAGAGACCCTTGCAGGCTTTCGTACCCCATTCCTACATCCCTAGATCTCCACATCCTCCTCCCCACCCCGATCTGTGAAACTGAAAGTGTTTTTGTGAAGGACTCAACAGCAAAGTAGACCTCCTCCTGTCAAATTGCAAATTTAATCCTATCCAGCATGTGCAAATGGTTCTAATCCCTACTGGGACACAATGGTCTCTTCGCCCCTCATCCAACCCCTGCCTCATCTGGCTGGATTATACTGTTTCTATTTGGGTAATGATTGCCAATTACGCTTCTTTATATAATAGACCTGATGTCGTTTGAGTGTGCCCTAGCTTATCCGAGCTTCAGCAACACAGATCCGGTCAATTTCTATAGATCTTATCGGCGGATTATGAAAATGATAGTGACCTCTTTAACCAGCCAAACCTGGAATCTGTGGCCTGCGTCGTCAGTTTCTGGTGCTGTCTTTCCAAAGTACCTTCTCTGTGATTTCCAAGTAATCTGAGTGGCTTGATTGGTCTCAGCTAGTGGGAATAAAGGATGATTGCCTTCCGCAGGTCTTGATGGTGAAGCGGAGTGCTCTCTCCTCAGAAGGAACGCTCTCCTCTGGGGACTGATTGGCTTCTTGGCCCTCGCGGTGCCGGCTGACACGTTAGCTGTGTAGTGCTGGCGCACCTGACAAACCTCTGGTGATTGGAAGACTTTCTCTTCCCTGCTGGGCCTCGAGTGTATCAATTCTCTTCTGCGAATTTGCCCCAGTTCCCAAATACTGCGTCTGCGCTATATTATCAAAGAGTGATAGATGTTTCACCCAGTGGATTCCTGACAATATTTGGCAAGATGAAGAGATGAGTTGGTAATAGAATAACAGGATAGGAATGACCGCTCTGGCTTCACGTACACGGCATTAGGACCGTCAGCTTTTTTCTTTCAGACTCCAGCTTTCGTTAATAACAATAAGGTTTTGCTAATAATATACTTTGAGCAACCTCATCCATTCATGAATAAAACCAGTCCTTGATTATCAAGTCACTTTTATTTAACACCAAGTGGGGGCTCAATTAGTGCGTACCGCTGTATTAGACTTGTCAACAAAGTCAGCTTATGAAATCTCAACGTTCAGCCCTGACAACAGTGATGTCAGAGCAGAGCATTGTGGGAATGTATGGCTGGAATAGATAAGTGCTAGCTGCTATCTGGCTGTCAGGTTTGGAGCGATGAATGACACGGAAACCAGTCTTTCTCAAAATGGCCCGTCCACAGAAAATGGAGGTGCAGTAATGACTTTTTTAGCAAAGCAATTTTAATAGAATATCTCTAATAGCATCCACAATCATTTCATTTAGAGGCGTGATTGAAAGTAAGAGAATGTGGAAATGAAAAGAAGAAAAAGCCATTTTCTCTTTTGTTAATCTATATGAATGGGCTGAGTGTTCTTTTTTTACCACATTATTTTCATGAGAGACTGTATTCACTGAAGTTTCATTTCATCCGCGTTTGGAATCTCAGACTATCCATCAAAACACTTTTAAGGCATTGAACAGAGTTTATGGTTTTAAAAATCTGCTTAACATATTTTTGGAAAGCTATTTCCTTTCCAAGAAGCTAAGTGTTATCTCAATCTTAGGGACCTGTCTCTAGACCATGGTGTGTTTCTGTATTCAACATATGTAGACATGTGCTTTGGCAAATTCCCCATTTAATTCAAACTAAACAGATTCCTTGAGATCTCAAGTCTATATGAACGTCTTGAGCACACGGTAGTGGTGTTGGTTTAATGCTAGCTAACGTTTGCTGTTCAGGGTCAACTCAATGTGACCCTTTTATTACAATGCACCTTAAACTTGACATGGGGCGGTTTGCTAGTCTCAGACTAATTTAACTGTGTCTTTATTGAAAACAACAGTCTTAAAATATATCAGTGCGATTGCAGACTGTCAAGAAGCCGACCAGTGAAGTATGTTTTAAAAACGGCTTAAATATCCTCATTTAACTAAGGCCTATAGGCCTGACTTAATCTAATCCCTGTCCAGGAAGCCCCCCCCCCCCCCCCCCCCATGTGGTATCCAGGTCTGTGGACACATTTTCAGTGTTAGCAAAAAAAGAAGCAATTAGGGCCCTCACAATTATTAAATAAGCGTCTTATAGCAATTCTTTGACATAGATTCAGATAACTGCAATTATTGTAAATCTTTGTAAGCAAGGCTGATCTGCAGTATCTTGAGCGTTCTACATCCACCACCCTTCATCTGGTGCATTCAAATGACACTTCTCCATCATCTGAGGTGTATCAGCTTTGACTTGTTTGTGTTGATGAGTTTTGAAATGATTCCAGATTTACTGCATCTAGACAGCAAGACCACATCATCCTCATATGTCTGTCTTTTCTGTTATGGTCCGTCTATAGTGACCACATATGTTATTTATGCTACTAGTTATTTTCACATTTGTAAAGGATATATTGTCATGGATGAAAAATAAATAAATTGTAATGAATCGTTTTATCTTTTCAAGCTTTAAAACAGACAATTAATCGTAATTATTTCATATTATTCCTCCGCCAAATTTCAAAATCATGACGGCCCTAAAAGCCTCATACATAACCATTTTTTTCTGTGGATCTAACACAAACATGTACACCATACAAAGAGTCTCAGTGTCTGGGATCGCTGCTGCGACATCACTTTATTGAGATGCAATCAAAACAGTTTTTGAGAATAAAGATGTGAATAAACCTGAACGTGGAATGTGATTCAATTCATTTATTTCATGTATGGTTTGTCGAAGTGGTGGTCATCCCTTTTCACATGAAATGCAAACATAAGCTTTCCATTGGGTTATCTGATGGGGTAAAAGTGCATAGATTTTGTAAGTTACTCTCCGTCCCTTGATGTGTGCAATTGCATTTAACCGGCTGCCAGCTAAGATCTAATCTCTTTCCTAAATGAAGTGGTGACTGTAGCCACTGGCAAGTTGGTGTTCCGCTGAAAATACAGTCCTGATTCTTTTCTACTCTACAGGCCTTCGGGCAGAAGCTGGAATAATGTCTCTCTGGATCTCGGTCCTAATGTTTTTTTCAGCTGTAGCTCTCTCTTTCTATTTCAGAGGATGAGATGAGCAGCCTGTCTTTCCTTCTTCCTCTACAATTATCTAGTTGTACATTGTTCGCGCATTTGCATGCAAGGCTTTTTTCCAGTTTTTCTGTCTTACCCTGTGAAAATTTCCTTCCTATTGTCCCCTCAGAGAAGATTACAATGTGACAATGGTGAATTGGTATAATTAAACATGCCGGCTGCGTGTCTGTGATGATGATAGACCCGAGCTGCCGCTGCCGAGAGAGGAAAAGATCGACTGCCGCTTTCTTTGCTGCATTTGCATGAGAGGTGGAAGTCAGATGAGAAGTTGGCTTGTTTGCTCAGTAAAGACCTTTACATCGGATGGAGACTCGTGAAGAGAGTATTAACCAGAGGGACATCAAACGCTAGATAACAGACAGATGGGATTTGTTTGCGTCTCTGTAAATGTGAGATTTGATTTTTCAAGATTTGTTCAACGGTTAATCCCCCAGTGAAGACAAATGAAGGCAAGGCCTTTGGACACAGCTAGTGTGTATTAGTTGCTAATGTGAGATGTGTTGGTGGACGTCCATGGATACCCATGTGTTATATGGCTGAAAAATCAATATAAGGCAAGAGCAGATGAGCCGCAGTCATTGTGAAATGCTGCCAAATGCACATTCATTATAAACAGCCAGGGCAGGCCCAAGCCTTTACGGGGCGCTAAACAGAATTATATTGGGGGGTCCCCCTGTGCCCCCAATACGATCAACTATTGTCAATGTTTGATTGTTTGCATGCACACTTTAGACCTAACACACTCAATTCTATTTGTTGTTGTTGTGTCTGGGATGTAGGAATGTCATAAAAACAAAAACAAAAACACCTTACCTTACAAGTGTATTGTGATTGTCAAAACATTTGATCATTCATCACTTCCAATTTTAAGTGAACTGTCCCTTTAAATCATAAGCAGAAACCATACAAAGGTTGCAGAATTTATTGTTCAATGCATTTAACAATTTGCAACCATGTATTTACTTGATAACCATTAAATTAATTTACAATATGCACACAGTTATTCTTAACAGTATCCCAAATAAAACGCTGATGTGACTTGATGTTATAAATGACATGGATCACTTAAATGACACATTTTTAATCTAAATGGGCATTTTGTCGGATGTTTAACATTTCTATCGTTAAACACTAAACAGTTGTCAATTATTGAATGTTTTTAGTCACTTACAGTATGTCGTGTGCTGCACAGCACTCTTTCAACTTCAAATCTGAAGCGTCTTGTAATTAACTTACAGCTGAAGACGTGACAGTAGCTCCGTCTTCTCTGATTTGATTGGTCACTGGTCAGCTCTGTAACCAGTAACTCCCGCCTCCTTTCATTTGATTGGCCACCTCACTTATTTTGATATTGCAATGTTGCGTTTTGTCAGTAATTTCACACATTTTGACACACACCACAGAAAAAACAGTGGGTACGGCCCTCCGTGAGAAAATGGATGCGTGTCGTGAAAATATCACAAAAAAGCTGTAATTTGATGTGCTCTTGGGGGACCCTAGTGGCGGCGAGGCCCTAAGCTGCCGATAAGTTCGCTAATAGTATAAATAGACCGCTGTTCTGTATCATAGTAGAAGTGGATAATAAAACTATATGAGACAGTATTTATTTAATCATCTCTTTGTTTTATATTAATTCTGTTGCTTCTTTTCAAGCTGTAAACCAGCAGTAATGTTATCAGTGGTATTAATTACTCCTTTTTAAATTGACCTCAAAGCCTCTGTACTTAACGTATGGCAGTAATGCTTTATCAGCTGATCCTTTGACAGATTCTGCAGTATATAAATGATGGACACATGCTTATTTGGCCAGGACTCTATACCTGTGTGCTGTAGACCTTGTATACTTGTGCAGTATAATGTTGTTCACTGTCAGTTTCATTTGACGTCACTTCTTTGCATGTGCATGAATGTCACAAATATACTCTTTATAGAAGATATTCTGCATATATTAGAGAATGTCTAATTTGAAGATATGTGTTGTTGTTATAAATCTCTTTGGCTAGTGAGCCTGAACATGTAATTGCATATGTTTTTAGTCTTTGTGTGTATTGTGCTTAAAGGAGTGAGTCCAATAATATGACGGAAGCTGCTCTCAGCATCCTTCTCTTATAAGGAAGAAGCAGTGGGCATGCGGCAGTGTTGTTTTATGCAGTCATAATTGAAGAATAGTTTTATGTGACATGTTTACCCATTAATGGATTTGTCTCGATTAAAAGAGAGAATATTTTGTTCTCTGCGCTGCAGTGCGTGTTTGTATTTTGCATTTGTCTGGAGGGCTGCTGAATTCAGCCACGCACACTTATTTGAGAAATGTTACAAACCTATTGTCATCTGTTTCCATGTGAAATGTACATTTATTTTCCTTGATCGTCATTTGACATAAGGCATTTGTCTGATTTAAGTGCCCCTGAAATGTCAGTGTGATAGTGTTCTGTCTGATATAATATGACATATCTGTTATCTGACAGCCGTAGGTCAGCCGTGTAGTGTGTGTGTGTGTCCATGAAACACATCTGGGGCGCATTTTGAGCTCTTTTTTGCATGTAGGGGGTAATACTTTATGCAGAAATCTTCTCATTTTCTCAAGCAACATTCTGCATTTTTCACAGTGTTGACCTCTTATTGACTGACTTGTCTTCATTATTTAGTCATCCATTTTAACATTTTTATCCAATAAAATGTTAGTTTCCTAAAACAAAAAAGTGTATTTATATGTCTGCACAATTCTATATATTTTTGTCTACAAAATAATTTCTAACATTTGAGCAAACCCCTTATAAGTTATTTTAAGATCATGAGAAACATTTCGGTTTATTGACTCTAAACATTTAAACAGTAGTATATAATATATTATTATTATATTCTGAAAGTGCTGATGAGGGCTTGGCATAAGATCATGAATAAAAAAACAATGCAAATAAAACAGTTTATTGAAAGAAAAGCAAAAGGCAGACTCAGCTGAGTCATGGCCCAACTAAAGTCTACAATTTAAGACTAAAAAAGGCACTATTATTCAAAAATATAAATACATGATTTTTACAAACATTGCAGTTCACGTTACATCTTTCTATAAAACAGAAGAAAGCACAAAATTCAATATTATAAATGAAGTTACCAGAGACCAGCCATTATTCAATAGCACTAATAAAAAGCGCTTACGTGGGACTTTAATATGATGATTGTATTAAAATACTTCTTACAGCAGAAGAGTTGATATAATCAGAATTGTCATTCTCTGGAGTACATGTGCTTTTATAGGATAAATGTCGAGATTATATTTAAATATGGAGTCACTGCTTCTTTATTTATCATCCTTGATTTGGGGGACAAAGAAGTGCTTTGTTCAGCTGACGTTTTCTGTCTTGGAGATAACAGTATCAGTCTTTCATTATAGTGTAATTTTAGCTGCAAAACTGCCCTGTGTCACCTTTATTATTACACTGTTTTACTTCGAGTGGAGAATACGCACACACACACATTTGATATTACACGGTTTATAGCGGGTGATACTGTCATATTTACAATAACAAATTGTCAATGAGGACTGTCTAAATAAAGGGTGAAAACCTACAACCTAGAAACAAAACACAACTGAATAGTTTTTAACATATAGACCGTTTCATTGGATGCAAGCGGAACTATTTATATTTAGTTATTTAAAAACTTTGTATAATAATTGTATTAAATAAACGATTTGTTGAATGTTGTTGCATGTTCATTTTATTAAATAAACGATTTGTTGGACGGGTCCTGTAGTTCGGTGGCATTTAAGGAAAGCGTGAGGTACACTGACATCTAGCGGTTGAACTTGGACTCTCAGTCTAAACTCTAAATATTGGAGAGACGAGTTTAGCCGAGTAACTCTTCTTCTCGGTTTCTACCGTCTTTTGCAATCTGAGGTGTTCAGCAAGCCATGCAAGAACAAATGAAGAAGAGAACTTGTTCTGAATGATCTCACGGCTGTTTACGTGTTCAAATGAAAAGCCGGTGTTAACTGCAACCCCGCAGTGCACGTGAACCCCTGTGCGCTGCACGTCGTGTAACGCATGCCCGCGACGCCCGTTTAAGGATTAAGACGGTGAACAAATCTAATATTTGAAACATTATTGATCATGTTCTCATTGGTTTTCCATTCACTCTTCACGGCTGGAGCCCGAGCCTCAGGATGTGGAGCTGGCCGACCGTGCCCTAGCAGTATTGAAAACGAATTATTAGATTTAATGGTATGTAGAGGGAGAAAAGCAATGAATAAATAAGAGGTTATACAGTGGTGGAATTCAAATCAGTTGCAGATTCAATTTGAGGACAGAACGGTGATGTGGCGGCCGCAGAAGAGAAGCCGTGAGAGAAGGTTGTGAGCGTCACGCCGCGATAATGCCGTTTCACGCTCGGCGAAAGCAGGCCAAACTCACGCTTTTCCGCCCAACCCTCGGCTGCCGTTACTTTTTTTTGATCTACTTGAAGGTATATGATGACAAAGCCGCACCTTCTTTAAATATGAGCAGGGTTTCTGGAGAGCCGGATGGCCGTTTGAGTGGCTCGAGGCCTCTTTTCACGGGCAGAACATCTCTGTGGAGTCTTCAAAGCACACGGTAACAAGACTGCAAATGTGTGTGGGTAAAAGGCCTGGCGTAAATGCTCTCCTAATGACTCTCAGCAGGGTTACCCTCGTATCTCTCATAAAGCACCAGAATAAAGCCCGGGACCATTATGCCCAGCCCGTACCGAATCTGGGATTCAACAAAGAGAATATCCATTCTGCCAAATGGGGTGTAATGGGATACATTAGCGTGTTATATGCCTTCCGGTGTACCTGGCAGTCAGATGTTGTTTTTTTCTAGAGATTGTCTCTCCAGATGGTAATTAATGTCATTTTGAACGCCCGGGCGGCAGCATGGAGACAAGCGTATGCTACCCATCACGGATGGAGAGACCGAGGAAAACATTTAACACCGCGCACATGATTTTGTTTTGGTCTTTTCAATAACACACATTTCATTTTCCATGCTGCCACTTTAGACCTGTGATGTTATTCACAATAATCTTCCAGAAGGAAGCGCGTATAATCACGTTTGTCACAGGTGCTCCAAGAAATCTATTAGAACCATTAGAACGAGCACGTTTGGTGTTTGCTATCGACCGCATGCACAGAATAAAACAGGCGTGGAGCTATAGGAGCCGACAGACGAGAGCTCTGGATCTGCCGCAAGTGTGATATGAGCACGAAGTGACCTGAGCGGCAGACAATGACACCACTGAGACTCGTTCAGAAGAAATAGATCATCAGAAAGTCATCTGTCTGTGGAATGAGTCTCAATTAAAGCACTTACGCAGCTAATGATCAGAAAAAAGCCCTAATGGGTCTGTTTGAAGGTGGGATCTCACCTCTGTCTGTCCAGTTCGATGTGTGTGTGTTGAGAGAGGATGCTAATTTCATCCTCACAGCAGTTCAAGGTCACACCCCCTCATGCTGCAACACTTGCTGTCAAACAATTAAGCCTTGATAAATGAGCCCAAAATACAGCAGGAACGCTTCGTTCAGGGGGTGTGTGAGGGAGACAGGCCATTCCATGCATCAGATGCATTTTCTGAACTAACAATGGCACATCATGAACGCAGGTCAAATTTTGATCATCTTGATTTTATTTCAAAAAAGAAACCTAAAGCGTGCTGTTTAGTTGAGGTAACGTTGGAGACGCTAAGCTTGAATGACATTATCACATCAGTTATGAGTGACCCCGCTGACAGGTGACCTTCTTGAACACCTGCTCTCCACTGATCTCCACAACGCATCGGATGCAGAGACAACAGCTTCCTCCAGAAGACCCGCCGCTCTCGTGCACTCGGAGGGTACTCCATTTGACCGGACACGTTCCGCCTCTGGAAACAGGCACTTTGTTTCCGCCAGCCTCAGAAACGTCGCTCTGGATGTGACATGACACGCAGATGTGAGGCAGGGACTCGCTGGAGGCGTATTAGGGCTTTTCTCTTCAGGAAGACGCCGCTGTGTCTCTGGACAGACCCGCCAAAGGGGCCGACTTACCCGCAGCGAGGGGTTAATAGCACCACCGGGGTAAAACGCCTCCTCTGATTGGCTGCACAGTTGACGGGGTGGTCGGTGACAGGCGGCGCGGAAGGATGTCTGGAGGAGAGCGCGGGCTGAAAATAAGTCGAGCTGACACGGAGCGCTCCTCCTTTCGGAGGCAATTTCACATTCGTGTTCACTCTGGCTGTTATCAGAGAGAGAAAAGAGAGTGTTAAACAATGTTTGTTTAATTGATAGACACCAAGGGTCGGAAAGAACTGAGGGAATAGAGAAGTGATTCGCAGGAAAACAGCCTTTGGGTGTTTTTATGCGCATCCGTCCAACGTTTGGCTCACTTGCATTTGAATTATTACAAAGAAGGAAAACACATTGGTTAATGAAGGAGCCAGACAAACCTAATTCATGTGCTTTGTGGAGAAAAATCCCGCAGCATATTGCGGCATACAGCGGGAGGTGAAGCGAGGAAGATGTTATCTTTCTGTTATGTTATTAGTTTTAACAACACTATTTTCACAGCTGAAGGCTAAAACCTGCAGCCCGGGGACCTGCCTGAACCGCAGGCACGTGCGCTGAAAATGCGTTCAGTCGGGAAACTAAGCATCGCAACAAGATATTTACACGTTGGGTAGAAAAACCGGTCGATGCGTGTTTGCGTGACGGCGGGGTGATCGGGGTGATCGGGGTGGTTGGTGTCGACCTGCTAATGTATTTTCATCAGTGTGAAGTTGAAGGTCCTTTTGTTGAGGTCTGCTGTACGGGCGGCGCGTTCGGATGTTTATTAGGTCTGACACCGAACCCGTCCGCGGCCGTGCTGTGATGCGGGGGGTCGGCTGTCATGTCGGTGTTCCCCGCGGCAGAGGGGCGGGCAGTAATTAATTTTCACATTTAACTGGGAGGAAAAACGCTGGTGTCCTGGGACGTGGCGCACGCCACCAACTCACATCCTGGATTCCGGGGATTAGGATAATGAGCCCCCGGAAGATTGTGTAGACAGATGGACCCATCGCTCCCTCCCTCTCTCTCTCGCGCGCGCTTTGTTTCTCCTTCTTTCTGCTAAACGCGGGAGATTGCGCAGCATGCGGGAAGCGCAGCACGCGTCTCCTGCACTGCCACTTCAGAGCGGGTTTCTTCATACTGGATGAAACGATTCACTCGTGTATTGATTGCTGTGATATACTGAAGCTGTTTGCTCGGAAGCTTCATATCTGGATCTCTGCTGGCCTTTCATCTACAGTGTGTGTGTGTGTGTGTGTGTGTGTGTGTGTGTGTGCGCGCCCTGTTCCGTGTGTAGAAATCATCAAGCCCAGCAGACAATAAAATAAAGAATTTAAATAGAATTAAATAAATGTAACATCGCATGCTGTTACTGTATACGTAATACATTATGACGATTAAATACAAAAGAAGATCATTGTCTCATTCTTCCTTTTATTATTATTCTTTTTTTTTATTGTATTTTAAATCCATTATAACATTACAAATGTGTTATTTATGCATCATACATAAAGTTTATTTTAACAGCCTTTTAATTGTAATCCACTGCAAAGTATAATACTATTACATGGCAATGTTGAATTTTTTTATATTTTATACTTCCAGCATTATTTGTCTTTAAATGTAGTTATTTCAAATTTATTTATAAAGCCTCATGATCGTTGCAAAGCAATATATTGAATAAACAAAGAGTGAAAAATATTATTAAACAAACAGTATACAAATTATACAAATTATATTGAATTAAGGTACACATTTCTGTATATTTGCTGTTCTTTACAAATGTGCAACCACGTATAATGTCATTAAAAATTTCAGATGTAGAACTATAGTGCTTTTAACAATTTTGCATTTTTGCAGAGCAGTTGTACAAAACACACTCACACACACACACACACACACACACACACACACACACACACACACACACCACACACACACACACACACACACACATTGTGAATATTGTAAAAACAAACAGTATAGATATGAGAAAAAATATATACAATTAAAAAGGAAATTAAAAAGTGAACAACAGGAATTATAAATTTCATGGCATTATTGCAAATCTTAATCTAAATAAAATGAACATTATAGACTATATTACTTTTTTTTCAGGATTTTAATTGTGCCGTTATGTTCTTATTTTATAAGTTATGTCTGGTAGGATGTACATTGGGGACAGAAACTGTAAACATATTTGTCTGTGGGATTGAAGAGGTCATGTTTTAAAACTGTTAATAACATAAATGTTTAATGAGGATTAGAACTGATTGTAAGGTGCAAATATAATGAAAAACAAACACATAACCAAATGGTTACATAAACCGATTGCCATGACGACAGTGATGTCTGAGATTTTAGATGCTTCGCTGCACAAACCATCCTCCACCGATCACAAACAAGGGGCTTTGTACAGTGTGTGTGTGTGTGGGTTTGTGTGTTCACTGGACGTGTGTTTGTAAACTGCAGTGTAAATGTGTGTGTGTGTGTGTGTTTTTCAGGCAGACTCTGTGATGGACGGCTGTAGTTTTGCTCCGCCCTCAGACTTTGTCAGGCACTTAATGAAAAAGAGAGTGGACTGCTTTCAGAGCGCTGATGAAGTCACTGTATAGCTGCTGAATTACAACACATGTTGTGTATTTGTGTAAACCCACATGTCTGAGATGCAGAATGTAGGGAAGAAACACAGTTTTGCCAACTGGAATTGTTGAAAAAAGTGATATAAATGTTGTCAATAGATATGGTTTACATGAACATTTCATATCCTCACTGCCCTTCCAAGACCTCAGATGTCCAGATTTTCAGTTTTTCAGGAAATGGAAAAAACAATGAACTTTTTCAACAATTGCATGCTGTGGTGGCAGAGCTGACAAACACTTTTTAATCATTTTGATTGTTTAGATATTTGCAAAACCCAGTGACAAACATAAAGGGAGACAAATTATAATGATTTATGGCAAAACAAAATCAGAAGGACAGCAGCGATATTTATAATCACTTCTAATTTCCTTCAGGAGTCCTTTTTTTCATCTCATGTTGATTTTAAGACATATAGTATGCTATGGCCATGTCCTTGTTATTAGCTGTAGTCTTTTCTTCTTCAGAATAATGTCCAATGATGTTAAAACAATTGGAGGAAAATATGATTTCACACCGTTTTCATGACAGAGCATCATAATCCCTCTTCACTCTCTCACGAGAGAAAGCTAGAAAACATTGAGCGTTTCTCAAAATGGAGGCGCGTGTGACAGCAGGTAACAGAGTTAACACCGCCAGTCTTTAATGTATCTGTGTCAGAGACAGATTTCTATGATACACCAAGACAAATGTGATTTCCTTACACGGTGCATCCCTACATCATCCTTATTGTGTTTGTAGTGATAACTCATGGTGCTGATGGACACGTTCTGCTTTAAGAATCATAAATCACAGGTTTGAGCTGGTCTGCTTGTACACGGAGTAATGGACCTGACGTCTCTTCATGAGGTCATCGAGGCGGAATGTCACATCCGTTCTTGTACACCCAGAACAACATTCATTTGGTGGGCTCATCTCTGGATTCTGTAGCTGTCGAGCTCTTCCAGGATGAACCTCTCGCTGCATAACACGGCTCACTGGAGTGTTGAGAATTATTACACGACACACAAACAATGAGCGTCCAGGTGTGGACTGTATTTCATCAAGCGCTGTCAGTTGACTCTCTCTCTCTCTCTCTCTCTCTGGAGGAAGCAATAATGGATGTCCATCCCGAAAGCATCCTTTACACACCCATGAAGATGATACAGAATCTTGAGAAGACAGATGGCGGCCTTCAATTTGTTTAGTGTGTTTTTCAGCAGAAAAGCCTGCGAATGAAACCAAGCAGAGAAGACGCACGCATGTCATTATGTCTGTGCTGGCAGACTCAGATTCTTTTGTGAAATGCATCCAAGGGCTATCAGTTACTTTTAAAGATCATTATTATTTATTTACTTTTGAGGTGATCAGATCTTTGCAATATAACGGTTTAAAGGTCATCTTAGGTTGTTTTGAGCACCACTGTTCATTTCAAACATTGAGTTAAAGGTGAAAAGGAGAGATTTTAAGTAGATAAACTGTGTAAGTCATAGAACATGAAGAACAATGTTTAACACTAATGTATTGATTTAGGTCACACACTGTGAAGAAAATCAAGTGTCGACAAATTTAAAACCAAACCGATGAATTCGCAACATGTTCATTTGCTTTACACTAAACACATATTAATGCAGATAATAGAGACAAAAGGAAAAACACGTAGACTGTAATTTGTTGTGATTAATAAATATTATTTCAAATAATTCATAATGATGAAACTAACATAACTGATATTAACTTTGTTCAGTTTCATTCAGAGCTCAAATAAGCAGGTGTGTGTATCCAGTACAGAATACTTTACTACTAGCTTGTAAAATAGAGAGATGACCGAATTGATGAAAGCATTTTAAGAAATGGATGGGCATCAAAACTAGCTGATATATCATCTGAAGGCTCTTGTACCACCAGACTAACAGAGGCGGCGGAAACGACTGACCTGTTCAGAGCTTCACCTGAAGGTCACTTTCAGCTGTAGTTTGGTCTTTGTGTGACTTTGAGCTGCTCGTAACACCTGTCGTCCTGTCATCACACAAAACACTGCATACTAAAGGACATCAAGATTATTTATTGTGAAGTTACAAGTGTAATTGAGGAGAGAATCGTTCACATTCATTTACATGTGTAGAGGTCAGAGGGCATGTACAGTACACAGAAAAGAGTCCTAAGAGTGCAATCACATTTTACTAGGATTTCTTTTAAATGTAGATCATTTAGAAAATGATGTCCGACCATTTGTGTGGTTTAACATCTTTTTTCAAATGAAGGCATGAATCTAGCGTTACTTCTGGTTCAGTCACAGCCTTTGAGAAGACAGGAAGAAAATGTGAGATAAAGTTTTAGCAAACGTGACATTTCATCCCGGTAGGCCCAGTGTACCACAGTGCTGTACGTGAAGACATTACAAAGAACCTTTTTTCTTCAACCATAATGCCACAGATTTGAATGCCGTTGTTTAGTGTTTATTGCTGTGCTGGATGAAACACTGTTGCCAGTAACTTACTGTAGATTTGTTTTACAATTTTCTTTAAAACATAAACGTATCAAGTTCTCATTTTCTATCATGAAACAAGACTAAATATCTTAGGTCGCTTTTCTTGTTGTGTAAATGTGTAATAATGTAAGACGTTTTAAATATGTTTACTAGAAAACAAGACAAAAATGCTTAGGAAGAATGTGAATTTTTGCAGTGTTGCTGTGCCAATGCCAGTAATGTCTCTTCTTGCTCATTTTGAGTCTCAAAAGTCAAAGTGTTTTAGTTTTGGGTAAAGTCAAGTTTAACTTAAATTAAAAACAGTACTAATAGAAAAGAAGTTCAATCTACAGTGAGTTACTGGCAAACTTGCTGCAAAACTACAGCAAAGTTTTACAATGAACTTTAAACTCATAAACATGATAGATAACAGGTATCAAATTAAACCAGAAAGACACCAAAAAGAAAAATGATCATATACACAAGAATGTGCAATAATATGTTGTTGTCAATTAGCATTACTAAGCAATAAAAAAATGGATAGAGACATCTAAACACGGTCTAGATCATAGTAAACTTTCAAAAAGTAACGCATTACAAGCCATTATATTTTTGCAATTTGCCCACACTTGATCGCGCCGCGTCCGGTGTAGACACAGTGTAAGAGTCATAGACCTCAGGCTTGCCAGAAAACAACAACCTAACAACCCGCCACCAATGCCATGGAGACCACAGACGACACCCAGCAAGTGTTTCTTCAGAAAATCAAGATATTACATCATTTTTGCACTTACATTAAATGCGGAGGTCATTCATATGCCTGGAACAATATTATTGAACAGACATGTTGATGGTGGACAGCCGGTTGTGAACATAGCTGTGAAAACACTACATATGTACATGACATCAACATGGTGTCAGGCGCTCTCGGAGGACCGCTCAACAGGGGCGGAATATAGCCGAAACTGCCACTAAACTCAATTCAGCTTAAAGACGTCATTCAGCGGAACTTTCTTTTTCTCTTTTCTTTTATAATTATTCAGTCATTATTTTATTATTTCTATCATGTACGAAATATATTTTAATGTATATACTTTTGCACTTCAATTTTCAGAAATGACAGAATTAGTTATTATTAGAGGTTTCGCGAACACTAGGGTTGTCAAACTATCACAAACACACTCGGAGCATGTCAAACGATTGGCTTATTCTCTGGAATATCACACAAGAATATGAATATCCGCCAACATCCATTCGAAATGGGTAATGCGCAATATATGGGCTGTGACACGCGTGTCGGCGAGGCAGGTAAGGCGTGGAATCTAGAGCAGGCAGCGTGCGGGAACAAAGAGCAGCGAGAAAAGCGAGAGATGTGCCACTTCGCCTTCCATTCAGCTGGAAAATTGTAGGCATCCAAATGGCTCATAATTTCAATTGCAAGGCGCACCCTAATCTTCCCTGATTCAAACACAGATTTCTGATGCTTTTGTGCGATTCATTTCATCCCACTGTATATTTCAACCTGTGCTGCCACAAACCAACAAAGAGCCCTGATTGTTCAGCATAATAGCAGGCTTTGTAAAGGTGTTTTTCTTGCCTTTTTCCTCCGTTGAATACCTCAGTTTATACTGCAGCCTTTCATGCTATACATCAGTGTTATATGAAGGTCTGAGACCAGATTTCTCTGGATCTGAGGGCCATGTACACCTGCGGTTTACCAGAGTGAAGGCTTGTCCACTCCGGGACGATAATCGCACGCCTCGTGACTAAACAAAGGGGACTAAACACAGACGCACAAAACGGCAGGTGTAGAAGCGTCATTCTTTAAAAACGCCTCGGGTCATTTTTGGTTCTGTTTGACGCATCGCGTTAAAAACTTTTGTTGACGTGCCACTTGGTGGCGCTCAAGCACGATTTGATGAAGAGGAAGCAAGATGAATCCTTCTACTGTGTTACAAGCAAGTGTCAGAAGCATAACGTTGCGCAGCGCCACCTTGTGTACCGGAGTATTTCTGTTTTTCATTAAGCGCCATCTGTGTCAGGGAGGGAATCTGCATGTTTAAGCTGCGTTTAGATTATAAGCGACTTTGTTGCTAGTGGTTGCCTGAGTGACGACATCCACTGATCACGTTTGCTCTACCTTCTTCCTATTGGCTGTCGCTTCTGAAAGTCGCTCTTCGTTTGCATGAAGTTAAAGATTTCTCAACTTCCTCGTGTCGCTAGACACGCCCATCCGGTCGCCAACGGTTGTGACTGCTCGTGTCGCCAGCTCTCCATTAAAAAGAATGGGATCATGTCACTTGTCATATGAATGAGGCTTTACTTGGATCATCGCCTGTAAAAATCGCTCGAGTATGAAATTCGAAAACGTTTCGAAAAACACTGGAGATAAGTGCGATTCTTGAAATCAGAGTTGTTTTTATTCTGTGTGTTAAAGACGGTGGACTGTATGATTATTACCAAAGATATCTCTGAACTCTGGCTATAGAGAGATGTTACATATATGTTAACAATGGCATTGACTTATAAATGTGACATGAAAAACATGTAACTCTCACAGTATTATCTTAACGCTACTACTATAACGATATACAGTCAAACATAAGATCAGATATATTCATACACAGGGACAGTAGGTGGCGGTATTTCCTCTTGACACAAGCCAGCCTGCCATAAAAGAAGAACATGTTCAGTATGCCTTTATTCAAGGTAAACATAATCACATCTTTAAGACAGTTAAGACTATTATTTCTCATCCACCATTATCGTATACATTATGAGAATGTACTGATAAACACAGTAGCAAGATGCTTGAGGTCAGCTAATGACCAAGAGAGAGAAAGTGAGAGACAGTATCAACATCAAAAAGTCCAAATCTGGATAAAAGCCATTTTATAATGGCTCAAAATATCTTGTATAGGCCTATATTAAATTCACAATGATTTTGGGTTTTTAATATTTATGTTTGTATTGTTTCTGACCAACAATATTAGAATGTATGAAAATACACCAAATAGGGTCTTGAATAGATACTAGAAGGGAAAGAATTTCATTGTGATTTTTGCCAGCGCTGTCAGAAATATCCTCCAGTTGTCTTGCTATGAGGTAAATAGCTGCCCGGAGGCGCCGAGTGGCCTGACTGCACAAACAGACTTTGTACTACTATACAGTCATTTTTAAGAAGAAATTGTGTTTCATGTGTAACCGGTCCTACTCGCTCTGCGCGGGCCTGTACCGGCGTCGGTCCGGGTGGGACACGGCGCTTTAACGAGGGGGCTAAAGACCGCAGTCGTCTCTGTAGGTCGGGGAGTGAGGTTTACCTTGCACAGCACTCTCTTGCTGGCCTCCGTTACACATGCATAACACAATTTTGTATTGTTGGTATATTTCGTTTTTGGGCTGCTGGGGTTATCGGGCTAGTTTTGATCAGCTGGTTTCACATTAGCGGCTTGTGCCGTCTGCGTCGTTGGAAACGTGACCACATCTTTCCCCATTTCTCACGGATGTCTGAGGCCCGTGTGTGGTTGCACGCAGAGCAATTTCAAGGGATAAAAAAGCAGTAATGGTGTTCCATCAAAAATCCTCCAGCAGGCGACTTCCAGCGGTAATGAACTTGTCAGCCCGGTGCCTGTAGAGTTCTGAGTCTGATGTGGCTGTTATTATTCAATTCGGCGTTGTGTTCAGCCTCTATTCCCACCAGCCATTTCTCAAATGCCACAGCAGGCCTCTTGTTTTCCAGCAATCCCTGTTTTCTGCTTACTCCCTACAGACCCCAGGTATTTTATTGGCCCTTGTTTAAAACAAATAATGTTTGTGTTTGCAGCACCTCTGTGAATTACCTCAAATGCTAAAGCTCCAGAATAAATGTTAGAGCAAAATTATAGTCGCAGGCGCTTTGGAAAATGATTTACAGTGTCAGAGCTCATAGGTTTTTTCTTCGGCGTGCGATTTCAGAGCATCAGTCATGAATTTACACTGGTTTGTAAATAGTTCGAGCAGTGACGTGTTGTTTGTGATGATAAGCGTGATGTACAATCTCAGGCTCTGTTTTTACCTTCAGTACGTTCGCCATCCCTACAGCGCAAATTCTCCTCATTATTACCTCAGATCTCAGAGGGAATTAAACACACGCGGTATAGACTACAAACAGCTTTCTTATGGCACGTATATGTGATTGACTGTCTGTATGTTAGTGGCCTAAAACAATGCATGTGTGCGAGCAGAGATCCTGAAGCCTTCTAACAAAGCACTGCGGTACGTCAAGCGTCAAGCGTGGGAGCTGTCGGTTCAGAAGCCGCTGTACGTCTGAGATCACAGAGAACAAACCCAAGTATTTGTGCTGTGCAATGAGCGTGACCGCTGCTTGTGAGAAACTGCTAGAGCGGCTTGATATGATGCAGACCCACAATAACACTCATCACCACACCGTTCAGTCACGTCCCTGATCGGGTTCTGATGTTCAGAATATTCACTGCTCGCTTGATTATGATGCCATGCGTTGGGGGGTTAGAATGTGTGGTTTTAAACACGCAAACAATAACAACAAAAGTCCAGTGTACACTGGGAATGACAGTAAACACAGCTCTGTTGAGGGTCCATGTTAAATATTGTGAAGCAAACCTAAACGCCATTTCATTTTTTATGACTGGAAAGTCCTTGTTTTCGAATATTTCTTCAGAATAATCATTAACCGCTCTTCTTCTTCTCGTTGCAGTTATTGTTATTATTCCTTTTCTATTGTCTTTTTCCTCTCTAAGTGCAGAAACAAGGCTTTGAATAAAATCCCAAGTTAATGGATGCGTCTCCTGTAAGTGGTCTAATGGGGTTCCTGGTTGCCGTCCAAAGTCCGTTTAGCGAGGCATACAAAAATAATTTCAAGGTTTAATGTTGGACTATATTTTACAGCAAGGGCAAGGGTCTATTAGTATTACCCTCATGGATGCCGGAGGGGGGCTTCCCGTGTAATCTTGCTATATTTTCTGGGACTCGGTTCTCTCTGGTTTCCTCTTGAAGAGTGTTGAGTGCAGATAAGTAATACACTTGTTCAAATTGACCTCAACAGGTAATGAAACATGTCCCTGAGGACTTGTGTGTGTAAATCCCTGTAAAAATAAACATGAGATCATGTCAAGTCATATTCAAATTCATTCTGCAAGCTTAAACGACAAGAGAAAAAACATCCCTTTATGACTGAAGGCAAAAGACGGCAAACATGTCCACTACTTAACAATGGTATTAATGAGATTTCTGTTGTTTACAATCTTACATTTTATAATACAATTGGACCAATCATGATTCACCCTCATGTTGTTCCAAGATGCTGGGATTTTGACAATGCTTCCATCCACCATCTGGATTACAACCTCTTCGCTTCTACTGCACAGACCCACATCAAAATACAAAATGAAATTGTTATGTGCACACTCCTATGGAACTACACTCAAAAAATGAAATGAATTCAAATAGTTTGAGATCTTATTGGCTGCTTTTTCTTGGTTTAGTATGTTGCACAATTATAGTTTTGTCTACAAAAACCCAGTGTCGTGCCAAGAGAAGGCATATCCATACGGCATTAATAGAGGCTCTAAACATCCAAGCCTCTTTAGTGATTTCCCAACAGTCCTCTCAATGTGGACTCTATCCATAAAGCCGTATGCTTTACTGCCCCAGCCACTAGCCGCATTGATTATAATACAGTCTCAAAAGTGTCATATGTTGAGCTGACCTGTTTCTATGGCCAATATAATGGTGAGTGACTTTCAAGAATAAAGCTGACATTTTATTGCAAACAGTTTGTGAAAACGTTTTGGGAAGAAGGAGGACTCAAAGTCATCTGCTCATTGTACTTGCTCTAGGGGTGTGCGGGCGATCAAAGTAAGGCATGCTCAATTTGCATTTTGGTCGCTCCCGTCCTAGAAATTAGCCAGTGGTGTCCCCCATGACGTGCACTGGACCCTCGGTCCATTTGTCTGCATTAAGTTTGCATGGGAATGGTCTCTTTCGTAATAAGTCGGCCAATTTTTATATTTAGCTCCGTCCTTTAGCACCTTGAAAGCAGAGCAGCCGGTTCTCTCTGGGTTAATGGTGTCCTGTCCTTACCCTGTTTGGTGGATTTGCTTTGTTTTCAGGATACATGCATGGACAGTACAGTGCTACGCTAGTGCCATTAAACATAGCAATGTATATTCAGATGTCGTGTACTGCATCCTACAGACTTCATACTGTCCGTTCAGGACACAGTCGCTGACTGGCCATTTGTGTTCGTCCAATACTAAAGTCTTTTGTAGCGCAGCAATAGTTCTCACACGCAACTGTGTTGACTCTGACCATTGATTTTCAATAGTGAATCTATTCTTTAAGCTCAAAGCCAGGAGTGACGGTGGCACCGCTTCTGCAGTGACAGACTGTCCATTTAATATTTCACTTTTCACGCTGCTGCAGCAGAGGACTTGTGAACAGTTTCACACAAGACGGATTTATCAGTAAATCCTTTACGCTCTTGGATAACATTAATGACCAGAAAGAGCAGACATTATGGCCAGGATGCATTGCTGTGTGCATTATAGACAGATCAAGTAGCACGGGTAAACAATGTCAGCCATCTCCTTATAAAACTGGAAATGTTACTCGCTGGCCAAACTCTCTCCAAATATTAATTGCTTCCCTAAGTGTAAAATCGATAGCAATTACACAAGCCCAAGCATTGCTGGCGCTCAGTGCTTATCTAACCCTGTGATCTGGAGATCCATTTTCATCATGGGAGCGTTTGACCCTCAGGTACTGTCTAGGACTTCTGCTGTTGGTTCAGGACTTGGGAATTAAAAGACCTCTTCGTGTCGCCTTAATGAAAATGATGCCCTGAAGCGGCGGGTGGGCCTATTACTATAAATCCTCCGACACACACTCACACACAATGTTTAGTTTGTCTTTTTCTCTTTGTCTTCTCTCGTTCTCTTCAGTTTTAAAGCTTTAGGCCTTTTTTATCCTGTGAAACTAAATATTAGCTTGTGTCTCAAGTGATTTTGTCAATACCCAGCTGGATTAAATGATGAATGTTTAAACTGTAAAACTGATAGCCGAGATGGAGAAGTCTGTGTGCTCAGACTATAAGCTTTCCATCTACATGTCTGTCCACATGCTGTCATCGAAGCAGGGCTGTAACCAGCATAGACGTTGAGGGGGACAGGGCCCCCAATATTTATTCTTCTTATTACTGCTCTGCTGCTCATGGCCCGGTGAGCCGGTCCTCCTCCAAAAAAACACCCCATAGCTTCATAATATGCCGGCATCATATCAGGACCTGTAGTTATGTTAAGCGCCCTCTAGTTGTCATAGAATGCATGACAGTATCGTTTCAAGCGTAACCGTCGCTACCAAATATAAAATGCGTGTTCGGTTGAATGTAATGTTTGAACTTTCTACATGGTCCCTCACTCACCATTTTTACAATGTTTAATTCACAGACAGATGTCTTAGAAAAGCGGTATTTTATAGTGTGTGTTTTCTTGGATCAAACCAAATTGTTTTAGTTCTGCTTACGGTGAGGCTTGATGAACTGTGCCAGAAGAACTTCCGTTCAATACTCTCATTAAACACCACAAAACATCAAAGGGAACGTTTCTGTGTCATCTGCTGCTGCTGAGGCGCTAACTACTACTATGGGTTAAAATAAGACAGGACGCACTGGCCCACCGAATCAAAGAAGGTGGGTTTTAGTGCTTAAAATTGGCGGAATGGGTGCTTTATAGACTTGAAATGCACAGAGAATGTAATGTTGAGTTTGAGAAATCCTATGAACACATGAGACGTGAAATAGCAGTATGAATATTCTTCAAAGTGTCCTGTTTAGTGTTCCATGAAAGAATGAAACAGTCATTAACGCTTTAAAACAGTGAAATATTAAGGACACACATGTTATTGTCAATATTAATCCTTAAGGCAAACTCATCCAGCGCTATTTCTTTCAAAACGAGGAATTTCCCATCACGTGTTCACCAGCAGGCTGTGTTGACCAATCAGAATGCAGAACTGCAGCAGTCAGTTAAATGTGAAGAGATACGAGTTCAGACATGAGATCTATGTCCTGGACGACCGTCTGGCTGTGAGACTGTGTCTCCTGGTGCATATGGATATCAGGGCGTGTGGGGCGTGTCCATTATGTTTTTGGCCTGCGTCCTTTATTGTTCTCCAGAGCTTGGCAGAGGTTACCTGGCACCCGTCTGAACCACCTGCATTTAACAACAACACTACACTGCTGATACACCTTCCTTCTTTCTCTGTGGGGCATCTTGGGTGAAGCGTTGTTTCTCTTCTGTTTGTTTGTTTGTTGTGCTTTCATCATCATATGTTACAGATACTGTGAGAGACTAGGAAGTTAAGGTTTTAGGTTTTGTGTGTGTGTGAATATAACACAGAATTTTCATATGTATTGAGCTAAGACCGGGTCGACTCGATGTATAAATCCACAGCAGCAGTAAAGTGATTGAGGAGATGATGTACGCGTCCTCTGAATACATACTGCATACTTAAGCCGCGGTTACACTTGACTTTTCACTCCATTGACTTCCATACATACACATGCGACAGACCGGAAACACAAGCCCATCCCGCAGATATTTCGCATTTCGTTGCTTAGCAAAGTTCAAGTTTGGTGAACTCTGACCAATTGAGTAAGATGTGGTATTGGCTGTATGTTTATTATTTTCGTACGCACAATTTAGATATATTTGAGCACGTAACCCGCCCTTAATCCTAACAGTTTGTATACTATACAACATGGGTATTCAAGTAAATTAGCTTGAGGTCCAGTAAATGAACCCTCCTTACCAGCCGAGGTCCGAAGAAATGAGCATAGAAAGAAATATATTATGTTCTCATATGAATACACATGTCTTTTCATATCTATAAGACCACAGAAGTAATCTTTCACAACATATATCTGCTACGATTCCAGTCTGTTTTCCCTTGTCTTGTGGACTTTTAGTTTGTATGAGTTCCTGTTTCCTGTCCTGTGTTGTAGTCTTTTGTAGTTCTTTTGTTCATTGGTCCTTTGTTAATTGTCTTCTCAGGTGTTTCTTGTTACTTTGTTTTCCCCAGTGTGTTTAAACCCGGGGTTTCCTTTGTCTAGTGTCGCACTGCAATTCTGAGCGTTGTCTGGGTTTGTTGTGTTTTGGATTACTCTGTTTGCCTTTGCCCTGTGGATTAGTTTGCTGTGTTTGGAATGACCACCTTTGTTTCTGGATGATTTGCCTGCTGTCTGGATTATGATTTTGGATTACGGCTTTAATTTGGATCCTCACCCCGTGTGTCTCCGTGTAGCATTCGTAACAATATCTTCTAATGCTGCTCTGTAATAGCCTTTCAGTTGCTTTGGTATAAAATATTTAAGATCAAGTAGTATCAATGTCTGACAACAATATAATGAATGAAACAAATGCCTCTAAACATACATTTATTTAACATGAACAACTTTAAAAGAAAACTAACTGAACTGAGATTGACAATAGCAGCATCAAGTTGCGAGCGAACATCTCAGCTCTTCTTGTGGCTGTTGAAACAGGGGTTTGTTTCATTATTTCTTTTAGTTCATGTCTTTATTTTCCATCTAAAAGTATTTCACACGCAGCCTCCATGCACTCTTTTACTGTTTCCCCATCAGTGAAGGGCTTGTTATGTTTCATTAGATCCACTGTATTCTTGTGAACGCTCATATGCTGGTGGTTGGGTGACGGAGGACGCGTGTAGATCGCTCCAACTGGCTTTGAGCTCATTTATTTTCCATGTCCCTTATTATGTCAAAAGGCTTTGCAGACCGGACGGAAGCATCTCGAGGTCCACCAGTTGGGCGACCCCTGTTATAAAATACAACACGTAACAGGGAGATACAGCTACATACTGTTTATTCAAGCATTCCGAGGCCAAAGAACAGACCCAAAACGTCAGCTTTGACACTGAAATGGAATTGGCTCTCGTGTGTCTTGTGACTAGTTGCGTCACTGCGCTAGCTAATGTTATGAAACGTCATTGGCTGTCCCGCTGTGCACGTTGATAAAACACGACTGGGTGCATTCCTGGAGCGTGATCGTGAGCGATCGTACGGTTTTAGAAGACTCCAAATGCAACGCGACCCATTTCTTTTCATATTGTTTGCATAAAATACCCATGTCTGACTTCTGTTTCCTTATTTAAGTGATCGAGAAGTGAGTAGTTTTAGGCTTTTTAGGTATTTATAAAATCGTGACACTGACACGCATTCTCTAGTGGAGTAATACAGTTCTTCTCTTTAGCGCCTCCACCTGTCAAATTGATCATTTAAATTCAGTCCCGCATTACTGACGGTGTCATTTTTATGTTGTTGCAACCCCCAAAAAACACCAGCCAGCACTGCCACAGAGTCCTATTAAACCTTCAAATCATTACTACTGACCCTTCTCTGAATCACAGTCTTCACGTCTTTACCCAACAGCTATGACTGGATTGTGGTGTTAGAATAAGAATGAATTAATCAGAAATGTTTCATTGTAAAGTATGTACTTGAATACTTACCAACATCCTGTGTCCACCAGCCCCAGCACCCCCTACACTATAGCTCTTGTGTTTGTGAGAGCGTGAAAATGGTTTGGCAGAAGACCGCAGTATGCTGGAGATATGAACGGCAAGCGAGTGAGATAAAATAACAGATGAATCGCACAAGCCAGAAAACAACTCGTTTGAGCATAAAATGAGATTTTATAAATGTGTTGTTACCTGACAGCAATGTGACGGAGTACATATGACAACACGGGTCGGGGACATATATGCTTAGGATGATGAATAAATGAGGCTTTGATAGAGGATGAATCTTTATTTCTCTCTCTTTATAACCACAGGCTTGTGCTTGATCATCTGATGTCATTTATATCATCATTGAAATGCTCTCCTAACAAACTTCAGTATGGTCACGTCGCTGGGGACGATTTTAATGACTTTATTTAGCCGGCCTTTGATGAGCTTTGTACTATTTCAGATCTACGTATTTCTTTGTTTTTAGGGTGTAAGGTATAAAAACAAGTAAGTATCCTACAGGCTATTTTCCCCTATAATTTCTGTCATTTATATAGTCTACATACATATTGCTTTACGACAATAAATATCCTTTAGATGTATTGAGCAATATAGAGGAATATGTCATATATAAATTATTAGGAATTATTATTTAAAAAATGAAACGTCCCCAAAGTGATCTTAAATGAAAACTCTTATTTACAATGTTATAAATGTTGTAATGTTAGAATTATATTCTGGTTAAATCCAGATAAAGCTTTGCGTGTTTGTGTTGTATAACCAATCCTTCTGTGAATTTTCAGATTTTATCGACGGCGGGCAGAAATGCCACATCTTGTCTGTTTTGGTCTGCACACTGGCTCATTGATTTCTCTTGTGAGAATGGACAGATGGACTGGGATAAATACAGCATCTCTTCATTGGCCAGTGTTGTGCACAATGCCGCTTGTTTGCCGTAATTGTTTAGCGCTGGCAATTGTCTGTTGCTTTCTGCTCTGCCATTGTGTAGTAAAGTAGAGAACAGTGCATGCTGGGAAAGAGAGCGCGCAGGGGGTTTGGGCTGTACACGCACACACAGAATGTTTTTCTTCCAAAACACGATGAGCTGGTTGTTGTGCTTCAGTATATTTGGGTGCATGGTGGCGACAGAAGCAGCAGAGCGCCGGGTGCCGTCACTCCATCCACACTGTGAATGACCGAACACAAACCTTCTCTTTCTCTTTAATGTGCAGCTTGATTGAACCCTTTCTTTCAGTAACACTTCCACATGCATCTCTGGAAAAAGATTTGGTTGTTTTAAGATTTTAACCACCATCGTACACAGAAGTCAAGCATTGAAATGCAATGTCTCATATATTTGTTTATTTACTATTAACTGTAGAAAACGTGACCCTGAACCGCTGCACATGTCTCGTGAGATCCAATGAATTCTGACTGTATGTTTTTACTGTATACATTTGACCTTTCAAAATATCTGTTACTGTGTGCTTTTACAGCAATGCAAATCCTGTTGATAGTTTTAACAGTTTAGTCTTATAGATCTTTTCATCATTTAAAAGAGAACGTTTTTCGCAGAGATTGTCTTTTTGTTTAACATTATCATTAGTCTATAAAGGCTACTCAATGTTTATTGCTAAACATGTACTATGACTTTCCTGGGTTTGTGAAGACAGTAGAGAACAGGTGTTTTGTTCATAAGAGCACATTTCTAATGCTGTTTCCAAACGGGTTCATCACGTCTGATGCTGAAGATGTGCTGGAAATATCAGATGAGTAGATACAGTACTGACGCAGACACAGCTTTCTCTCTGTCGCTGTGCTTTAGGGCTTATACACGTGGAAATAACCGCAAGAGAGATTCACGACGGGACGTTTTTTTCTCTTACCGGGAGCCGATCTGCCCTCTTTATTAAATCTATTTTAGTGCTTCCGAGCAATGCACATTTTATCCCCCTAATAGTCAAATTAGTATATACTCCAGCAATTACTTAATGTACTCTAATGAGATTTCCCCACAAAACGGCAGGATTCATTTATTTTAATGCGTCGGGGCTCTTTCCAGGGAGTTTATGCATCATGCCCCTTCAGAGTCGTAAATGGCGCGCGCCTCTCCACATCTCATACCAGAGCTTTTCTTCTCCCGCCGGAGGACGAGCACCCGGGTGTTCAGGGTGTTGTTGACCTCTCTGCTCAGGTCTGGCGGAAGAACTCTTCAATATTCATGCGCTCGCATGTTTAAAAACGCCCGCAGGTTGCGCTGCGTTTGGAGCTGCGTCGGTCTCATACGCTTACGGCGCATCAAATTCAATAATATTTGAAATCAACAACAACAGAAAGTGATACTGTGTGAAATTGAATCATGTGCTGAACAAACTTTGCTTTTCCAATATTTCTCGTTGGCTCATATCGCTGAAATAAGCTGAGAAGGTGAAGCAGGTCTAACGGTATTAATCCTCATGGGCTGGAGATTGCCCAGCGAGCTCCAGATGTTATCATCCTATTGTTTTCATAGGGTTCCATTGCACATCCAAAGTCAATAAACATAGTTTGCTCCTCCCGTCCCACAGTTGGTGGAATTTCTCGGCCGTAAAATGCATTTGGTAAAATCTCATGAGCTCACCCAAATAGCTTCACATCGTCTGCAGCTATAGTCTCTCTGTGAGAGACCCGACCGCCTTAAGGAGGCGAGATACATTTATGTCTCTCTCTCTCTCTCTCTGCCTCAACATCCATTATAGCCTTGAACTTGACTTTCTCAATACACGTTCCTCTAAATGCAAAACACCTCCAGAGGTTTGGACGTGCCTCCGGGGTTGAAGCTGATTGTATTTCTCTTGTTTTTCAGGGGGAATTTTCGAACAGACCGATGGACCCGTGGCTCTTGTGAGCTCTGAGGAGCTGGCCTTTAAATTTGCAGTTAATAATATCAACAGAAACAGGACGTTGTTGCCCAACACAACGTTAACATATGACATCCAGAGGATTAACATCTATGACAGCTTTGAGGCCTCCAGAAAAGGTGAGTGATCTGACACAAATGGACTATAAATGTTTTATTACCAGGTCCTGTTATGTGACAGGTTCTTAGTAAATTAATGGGCAAAGCTCTTTTGTGATGGTACAGTATATACACAAATATGGAGCAGAAATAGTATCTAGTATCTTGTTGTTTCCGACGATGTAAAAACACTGTCCTAGCACTTACTGTGTCTGCAGTATATAGTATAGTATACAGTTCATAGTATGCAGAGTTTCATCCCACAATGCAATTCACCTTTCATTTTTATTAGGATGTTTTTAATAACCAACCCATTCTCATCAATTGTGTAAGGGATAATGTCCAGGCAGCTGGAAATAATCCCCTACAGTGTGATCAGGACGTGAGGCGGAGGGTCTTGTGTCACACTGAAGGGGCTTATTTGGCGATAACAGCCGGCTGCTTGTACATTATCCTGCTTATTACACGGCTACTTGCCACATGAGAAAAAACTCATTTTGACTCATCATGCAGACCTTCTCTGAGGAAAAGCTGTTTACTTTCCGTTTTAAAGTAAGAAACGACGTTCAAATGTGTCATGAACAGGCAAATTGGTTTAATCATTTGTAAATATAATGTCATATATGTTATTAAAAGACATATTTATAAGAATTTTTTGTGTAATATTAAACTGCCACTCTCGAAATGATTTGCAGCATCCGGGTTACAGGGTGATATTAGTTTTGAGTGGTTGTTATTTGAAAATAACAACCCTTGAAATGTTGTGACTGGCCAATCAAGCATTCAAATGAGCAGTTTAATAAGTATAAATAACACGCTGTTGCATTATTGTGTAATGCGTACGCCAAGGATCAATTGTGCATGCATACGATACGCCAATTTGTCCGATGAACCTGCACCCTAAGCCACCCTCAACCCAGTGTGTTATTTCAGTGTTTCCTCTTCATGCACATTTCAAAATGGCTGCTCTCCACCGAGGTTAATACAGTAGGAAGGATAATGTGCATGCAAACATTGGTGTATCGTACGCATGCACAATTGAACTTTGGCTTACATGTTATTGCAACAGCGTGTTATCTATATGCAGATTGATGAGAACAGGTAGTTAATAACAGTGAATTAAGAAAAACAATAGACAAAAACCAGGTGTAAGCTGTAGACCACATTATGATAAATGTGACGAACGGGTTTATTATGGATTCAAAACTAGAACGGTTTATTTTGCATTTTGTTGGTAGCATGCTGTTAACAGATGTATTGTTCACGCTGCGGTCATACAATAGAATCTTCCATGTGCAGTGACATTTCTGTCTTGACATTTCTTTCCGCATGACCCGCCGTCTGCCGTCGCCAGCGTGTGACCAGCTGTCTTTAGGTGTAGTCGCCATATTTGGGCCATCTCACAGCTCCTCGTCCAACGCCGTGCAGTCTATCTGCAATGCCCTGGAAGTGCCACACATTCAAGTGCGATGGAAACACCATCCGATGGACAACAGGGACTCGTTTTATGCCAACCTGTACCCAGATTACTCTTCTCTTAGCTACGCTATCTTAGACCTGGTGCAGTTCCTCAAGTGGAAGACAGCCACGGTGGTTTATGATGACAGTACAGGTGAGACGTAATGCCTTTTATTGTCAAGTCTGTCACTGTAAACGCGGTCCCGAGATAAATCACCGCTCTGTAGCCAAAGTAGGATTGTCACCTTTAAGAGTTTATTTTAGACTCTGTTCTTCAGCGATAAGACGCTGAAGTCTCTTAATTTGTCTGCTGCTGTCAAAATGAATCTAGCCATGGACAACAAACAGTTGAAATCAAAGAAATCAAACGCATGAAAAAAATACTGTATAAATATTCATTTACACCATGAAATTCATTATGAGCGAAATATCATCCTTTCAGTTTCTGCACTGTTAGCGCTACCGAAGAATCTGTCATCGTATTGAAAAGAAAATGTCAGATTTTGGACCGAGCTAAACTCACACCATTGTTGTAACCCGTGTCACGCTGCTCAAACGAACAAAACCACCGTGTGTGTGGACCGGGTACAGCAGCTCATGGCCCATAGTCTTAACTTCATATGTCCTTACAAATAAACCACATAATACTGTAAATAACACAAGTAAGTAAAATTCCTTTAGGCTAAAAACTAAGAAAGTATTCAGTCTACCTCTTATGTACTGTATTTCTCAAAAATAGATTTTAAATGACACTAAGGTATATTTGACTCTACACTTGCACTCTTTTAGTCTTTTGATGTTGATGTACTATATCAAAGCATTATGAAGTATTCTAAGTAATACGTTTTAGTTTAAAATATGGTCTTGTACATCATGTTTGTATTGTAACAATCCCATCATATAAATAATACAAACACAGTAAACTTTATTTACAATGTTAAGTTTGTTTGAAAAAAGAAAACAAGCAACACTGTTTTGCAATGTATCAGTGCATAACATCATTAGAAAATTAAGTAAAGATATTTAGTAAATTTCCTGCCGTAAATAAATCAAAACTTTATTGTTGTGAGTGGTTGCAGTAAAATCGCTAACAGAATGGCTGGAAACACGTCTACACGTCACTCACTTGTGCCCGCTCAATACACTCATGTTCGGTGTCTCTGTAAAGTTTAGAATTTCATTACAGCCGTCATTACAGCCCTAAGCCAATAGAGAGCGTTCATTTATTTCTCTTCATTAGTAATATGCGTTGCTAAGGGCTTCATTTGGACAACTTCAAAGAGGTTTTTCTCAATATTTAGATTTTTTGCATCCTCAGATTCCAGACTTTCAAATAGTAGTCCAAATAGGGTCCTATCCGAACAAACCAGACATCAATGGAAAGCTTATTAATTCAGCTTTCAGATGATGTATACATCTTAATTAAAAAAATGACCCATAAGACGGGTTTTGTTGTCCAGTGTCTCATTTATTATATATTTCAGTTTATGTCAAGTGTGCAATAATTGCTTTCCAGTTTCCTTTGCGTTATGTCATTTTGTCATCATTTTATCCAAATATTTGTGCCACACCGTTGCATAGAACTGTTATTTAGTCCACTTCTTTGTTAATGGAATAAAACACTTATTTCAACTATTTAACCCTGTTAACTGCTGGAGACTTTTTGTCTGTTTGTAGATGCATTAACACCATAGGCCTTGACGCCTGTGTTCTTCTATAAGTCACATTTGGGGCCAGTCATGATTAATAATGATTGTTTACTAGCCTTGTGATGTGTCATCTCTGGGAAATATGTGGGATTAAATGGGTTAAGTATGATTAATAAAAGGAACTTCAGTCATACTTCTGGGACAGGTAGGCTATATGTTTTTTCAACTCTTACAGTATGTCTTATTTACATGAGGAGTGACTGACAGAGCTCTTCTGGTGCAGGATTGATCCGGCTTCAGGAGTTAATAATGGCTCCGTCCAGATACAACATCAGACTGAAGATCAGACAGCTCCCTCTGGATAGCACGGACACCAGACCTCTGCTCAAGGAAATGAAAAGGAGCCGCGAGTTTCGCATTATCTTCGACTGTAGTCACGTAATGGCAGCGCAGATCCTCAAACAAGTGAGTTCAGGCTCTGAGAAAACAAGACTTCTGCTGTCTGCTAAGTTCACTCAGAAGAGTGTGAACACAGTGAAGCTGTATTACTTTTGGGAGGTTTTAAGTGAAACCTTAAGGCCATTGCACATTTCCGCACGTTAAAAAATAATTAGGACATCCATTGTGTCAATCACATTTAAATTTCCATTATCTGCGTTTTTTGCATCTGTAGCAAGCATTTTGAGAGGCGTTTGACAATTCAGAGACACCGTACAAACCAGCGGCAAATATGAAAAAACGCATACAAAATTTCTGACTGTATGTGCGAAGACCTTTAGGCAGGTAGGTTTTGCTCTAGGCATCATGCAGATTTGGCTGTCCTTCATAGAGGTTCAGTGCCCCCCCAAAAAAATCATTTGATGCTTAAAGGAATAGTTTAGTCCACATATGAATATTGTGACCCTGCCTGTGAAAACCCAGCTAAAGTTATTTTTACTGGTTTCTACATAAAACCGTTCAACATTTATGACCTTGATATCTTTAATATGGAAATCATAGTGAAATCAATGACTGAAATCAAACTCAGAATAAGAAGAGCGTGAGGAAACTATGAGAGAAGTTTCATATTTGGCTGAACTAATCCCTGAATCTATGGATTGGTGTTGACCTTAGTGCTTACCTGTGGCTCAGTGGTTAGAGCAACGTCAAGGTCATGGGTTTGATCCCAGGGATAACACATACTCAATACAAATGTATGATATAATGCAATGTATGTGGCTTTGGATCAAAGCGTCTGCCAGATGAATACATGTTGCGTAAATGTAAATGTCATGTACATGCGTCACATGTCAGTGCAGAACAGCTCAGTCATTAGTTCGCAGGTTTGATTTGTGTTCTCTAATGAAGAGCAAGTTTCGGCATGTGTTCACCTCAGCAGGTCTAACTGAAGGCTATATTGCTTGACATCTGATCTCATGTTGTGTCGCTCCGTGTGCTCTCAGGGCTTTTAATAAGCTTAGACCTGCGGTCAGCTGTCTACAACCTGTCTGAGACTGTTTCCTCGCTGTCAGCCGCAGCTGAACCTCTGGCCGTCCCTCAGGCCAATGAGAAATACACTGGACACTGAGTCCCAGAAGTCTTTAAGAGGCTTGTGTGTGTGTGTGTGTGTGCGCTGCCCTTTGTGTGAAATGAAATAGCTTCAGACTTCTGAACAAACCAGAATGATTGCGGTCTGGAGGAAGGAAAGAGTTTGGCGTAACCTTGAGTTTTCTGCGTGACAGATGGCATGATTAACGCACCTGAATGAAGATTGAGAGGAACTTACTGGCAGAGGGTGTGGCCAATATAGAGAAAAGTCACTGTATTTGATTAAGGGAACACCCTCCCGCCCATCAAAACCCTCATGGGCCACACCTTTCACATGGCTTCTTTAGAAACCTTTAAATGTGTCGCAAATCACACACATTTCCACGCGTCCCCTTTACCAAAAGAGTCTGAGAGATACTGCTGAGATTTTCAGCGACGACAAAAAAAGGTATTCAACATGCCCTTATTTTGTATGTGGAAGAACTCGTTTTGTACTCCACAAAAAGTAACAGAGGTTTGAAATGAGTAAATGAGTGTGGAGCTTTCCTTTAAGTGGCCTTACACCAAGGGAATGGCAGCAGGAGTCCTCCGCTGTGCCGTACGACATGACAAAACACAATAGATCAAACTGACTGGAGCGGCCGCTGGCCCATCTGATGCAATCTCATTTGTTAAACATTGTTCGTGTTTGCTGGCACAAACATGGCAAATGACTGTGACATGACATACTGACCCTTCTTATGGTCTTGTCTTCCCACAGGCCCAGATGATGGGAATGATGACAGAGTACTATCACTACATCTTCACCACTCTGGTAATGTACCGCATCTTCAATCTCATTCCTTCTTCTGCTACTTCCACTTTATTTTTTGATGAATGGCTTTTAATTGTAGATGAGCTTTGGATTCAGTCCGCAATCGCAATTTCACTTCAGCCTTAATGGAGTTTCAGGCAGGTCGGTGTAAATGTTAGTCTTTCCCTCCTCCTCAAATCAACAGAACGTCTTTGAAAAGCCTCTAGAAAACCACCAGAGTCGTTAACCATTGAATGTCGCCTCGAGAGATTGATGAGAATCTGAATGAAGTATGGAGGATTTTGATTGTGAATCCTCACATATTCTTTTCTGTGATGCCCTGACTGTCATCTGGAAATGTCAAGCCCACTAATCTTGAACACATTTCCACCGGCCTTTAAAAGCTCCTCATATGTCAAGAACTTGAGTTATGACGGATCCTCGCTTATTACCCAACACACGGGTACAACCATCAGCTGTGTTTCGTGTTCAATTAGGATGTTTACCTGTCTAATATGTGATATTTAATCATCAGGAATCAGGTATTGAACTAGCAGTTTGACCTCCAGTCAGTTTGACTTCACACAGAGAGCCTTGGGCACGTGGCAGCTCTGTCTGTTTTGAGGACAGCAGACTCTCTACAACCAGGGAACTAAGCTGGGTAGCGGATGCCATTTCTTTGTATTTCTTCATATCCCTATTAAAGGGTTAGTTCACCCAAAAATGAACATTTAGTCATCAGTAACTCACCCTCTTGTCATGTAAAAAGTTTCTTTCTTCCGCAGAACACAGAAGAAGATATTTTGAAGAATGTTGTTAATCGAAGTCAATGGCTGCCACCGCTGTTCGGTTAACAACATTCTCCAAATTATCTTCTTTTGTGTTCTGCGGAAGAAAGAAACTCATACAGGTTTGACATGACAAGAGGCTGAGTAACTGATGACATCATTTTCTGGTTAACTATCCCTTTAACCTGCCTTATTATTATTATTATTATTATTATTAGCATTGAGAAATGTCAACGCAAACATTTTTTATAAACGAACCAGTGCTCTGACTGTAGTCCCTATATGGTTTATTTAATGAACCAAATCCTGCAAATGTGGCTGGATGAATAGGTTTGGGGGTTTACTCTTATAATTTGGTTCCGGGCTAATGAATTTCACTGGTTTTACAAATTCAGACTGACATCTTCCCGAGCGTGCCCTGCGTGATTGTGGACGCTTGCTTTCAGTAAATGTGGTGAGACGAGGCACGCGCTGTATGTAAAACAACATCAATTATTCTGCTGTTCAGAAATGAACAAATGTTATTTCTTTTCCTTGCTGTTCGATCATTGTGACTCACATGATGTTACTCTCACCATATTCTGATAAGGAAACTGAATAATTAGTCCTTACTTCAATCATATTTTATACAAAATTCCAACTAATATAAATCTTGAAAAACATAAGATGGAGCGCAGCCGTAGACTTCAAACCTGAAAAATGACATTTCAGCAGAAACCATTGATGTTCTGGTTGGATAAAGTGCGGTTTCCGAGGGCACGTGCATTTCTTCTAAGACTCGCAGCCCCACAGGGTGTTAATGAAACAGTCTATTATGTCGTAGCAGAGTTCTCCGCTGCTGCTGCTCCCACCTACCCAACATGTTATCGTGTTTGGCAATATGTGGGCTGGTGCTCAGAATAACAGCGGTGCGTGTAGTGTGTGTGTGTGTGTGTGTGTGTGTGTGTCACTATTGTTCTCCAGCATTAATTACACTCAGCAGAAGCTCTTTCAATGAAACGCCGGCTTGCTCATTTGGCCATTCATTGTCTGCGAGATAGCCTTGGCATCACGCTCTGACCCCAACTGAAAAGATCTTACGCTTAATCTTAATGCCATTTTACACACCAGCAATTTCATTTTCTGTGGATTTGGTCGCACATCGTTGCACTGAAAATGTGCATTTTTAACAAGCCGCACTGTTCAGAATGGGCGAATGCTCAGACATCGCGATACATTTCAGTGACAGGTTGGCATTCAGAGCCGTGTGAAGTGTTTACGGTTGAATTCAGCGGATAGGAGCCATGAACGCTGGATTACAGAGGAAATAAGTGTTTCAATCTGATATCATACACGCTGGCACAGAGGTCTGCGTCCTACGATGCTTCATCTGGCTGTACCCAGGCGGCCTGGGAAAGCATGGTATTACCCTTAATCTCTTTTATTTTCCCTCTCTCCGTCTTCTTTTTATCCTTCTGTCTGTCTGCTGCTTTTATTAGGGAACAAAGAGACGAGAAGCCTCTCAGCCAGCAGGATTCGGGCTGGTTAAATGACATCCTCTCTCTTTCTCTGCCTCCAGGATCTCATGGCCATAAACCTGGAGCCATATCGCTTCTGCGGTGTCAATATGACCGGCTTCCGCATCCTGAACGTAGAAAATCCTCAGGTGGCCTCCATCCTGGAGAAGTGGTCTCTCGAGAGGCAGATTCCCCCAAAACCCGACTCTGGCCTCCTGGAAGGGGTCATGACGGTATGCTTCTATGTTCTACATCATGCCAATAGCGAACAAGAAACCACTGACCATTGAGGTGTATTGCAGGGAATAGTCTTCTGTAAGGATGTTCAGACATGGTTATATTTAAATACAGTCATTGAATCCTATTGAGTGCAGCAGTCTTACACTGGTATATTTTGATACAACAAAGACTGGTTTCATTTGTACGGCTTCAATCTATTTCACTGCAGTAAAACCCTCCCACGCAGAGCTGCACAGTTTCTGATGGTTTGGTTGTGGAGTGGAGTGTTACTACGGCACAAAAGTTGCTTTGAGTGGCCTCGGTTCATTGCTAGATGGGCCTGTCGCACAGGTGGGCAGACTGACATGTCTTTGTCCTCTGAACAATACTCCTAGAGCACTCCTGAGGTTAGCATTACTGCATACAGCTATAATCAGAGTGGATGTGGGACGTCCAGCGGTCCCCGGCTGAAAGAGAATCATGGTTTGGAAGGTTGGAGTTCTCCATCTGATGGAGCTTTTCAAACTTCTCAACACTCCCTGAGCTCATATCCATGGCTTTCATATCATAGCAACCCTGTGGCATAGATACAAGACGCCAGCAGCAAGGTCCTCTGAACAGTCTGCACATATTTGGAAGGACAAAGCTTGAGAGAACTTTACTCTTCAGGGCCTGATCTCTCCAGGAGGTTGTCAGGATGATTTAGAGCTACAGCACATGGATGTTGTTGTGATTTTGAACTGGCTTCACACACTGCTCTGGGTTAGAAAATGAGTTTCCTCACTTCACGGAAGTCAATGCTGTATTGGCAGCGCAGTGCATGTGCAGAAGCAGAACTGGGAAGATTTGAATATGTTCTTTCTGTTTACCAGTTTGGATTTTTTCCCCCAGGCTGACCCAGAGGCATCGACTACAGACAGAAGTGGTCCAAAGATACTCTTGCTGTTCTTCGTGTCGCGGTGAATTGTGCATAGATCTGCTATATTTGAGTATTTTGGCTGAGTAATGTTTGAGTAATTCTTTGTGTTGGCTGTGACAGTTCTCAGCAGTGCGGTTCAAGCGTTCATGTATCATAAAATCAGGACAAATGCTCAAGTCCATCTCTTCTGTTGCTTGTGCTGTTCGGCTCTTGACAGAACAATGACCTTTTGAACTTCTGTTTTGTCTGTAGTGGCTTGTTGCTGCTGAGGTCTGGATGTTTTTGTAAAGTCTTATCTTGTACCCGGGTCAATATCACTGTAAAGTGCCTTTGGTGTCCTCATCAGAATCACTGAGCCATCATGAACATAATGCAGGACAATGACCTTTTCAGGGTTTATTATAAATGGCCAAATACTGTATACACACACATGCAACTGCAATTAGAAGAATCTTGAAAAAAGTTTTTCTCATTTTATACCATCTTCTTCGATTGAATATATGTGATTTTGGCATGTCCCTCACCGCTAAGCTAACATTATTGAGTGTAATAAGTGAATAAATTGCATAAAATGTAAATCTTTTTGGAATATTGTTATTTGCTATTTTTTTTGTTGATCATTTATATTCTATTTTAAGCATTTTGCATGTGTCCCTGAAAATGCTGTCCACACGATGGAGGTTAAAACATCAGCTGCACATTCAATATCTACACTCATATTTCACAATTTTCATGATATTGTGTTTAGTTGGGTGTTGTCAAGCTTAACACCCCTGTCCACCCTGTCATAGTAAAATATGAATTAATATTAAACAAAAAATTCAGAAATTCAAAATATATATTTTAAACAGTGCACAGTCAGCTTCAACAGTGAATCACTTTGCTAACTGCATGTACAACATGTGTTTTTTAAATGCTAACTTTAGACACAAATGTGTGTCCACCCGGTCTCATGGCTCGCGAGATCAACATGATCACATAAACAATGTGGTAAGAAAACGTGAATCTCCAGATGTATTGCTGTGTTTTACCTCCTCGATGAAAACACTATTCTCCATTTCACCAAAATACTGTTCATTAATGTCTGTTTAACAGTTTCCTACAATGTGGGCCCTTAGTGCAAAACAATGACACAACAAGATATGGCACCAAACGCTGTGGTAACTTTGTGTTATGGATTGTGAAGCATTGTACAGAAGAGTTCCGCTGAGCCTAAAGCATCAACTTACAGCATTTCTCATGCAAAGATGATGGATTCCAGTGTGTTCATAAGGGAATGAAGACATTGCGCAGGCATGACATGTAAAGGATGCTTTGAGGCGTTGCCTGTGGTTCATACAGACAGTAGATCCTCCTCCACCTACAGTATGTGCTGATGACGGTCCTGTCAGCCGATGGGGTCGTGCACTCCTCCTGTTCCTTACTGCTGACATATCGCCCCCCTGTTTATTCCAGACAGATGCTGCTCTGACGTACGACGCCGTCCACATCGTGTCGGTCTCTTACCAGCACGCGCCGCAGATGACTGTCAACTCGCTGCAGTGTCATCGGCACAAGCCCTGGAGGTTCGGCGGACGCTTCATGAGCTTTATTAAAGAGGTAATGACATTCGCCCAGAGCCCCGCTGTCACAAACACTGCACAACACACAGAAGATATCATTTAAAGAACACATTATCATCTGCGGCTCTGCTGAACATCGCTGACGCTGCGTGCGCTGAATCGTCTTTAAACTGCACGTTATATACAGGAGAGTATTTGGAGAGTTTTGGAACACAATGTCATTGCATTAGATCATGTATTCATATATAAGTTAACAAACAAAAGGCATATGTTGTATATACAGAACTTTTCATGTGAAGACAGGAGGACTGTAAACCAGGGCTGTCGACAACAAGCCATCATTTTCAAATCCTTTAAGTCATTTGATATAACTAACACACACTTTTCTTATAATGACAAAGATCTTTGGCATTCTGTTTTTTCACGGTTGTTTTGGTAAAGCGTTCAGTTAGTCAGACTCCCCCCAACACCCCCCGCTTCAAGCGCACACACACATATGTTGGGTTTCCATGTTTTATGGGGACATTCCTTTAATTCTGTATGATTTAGGAGCTTGTTTACTCAAGGGGACCAAAACATGTCCCCATACCGTAGGGTTTACCAGGTACACACACACAATCTGAATCCATGAACCATTAGGTGGCGCTGTGCAGACAGATCGTGTATGTTCTGCATGATGTTCTGCATGATGTTCTGCATGATGTCTGCAGGGGTTTTGAGTTCATTCAATGAAGGTCAATGGGGTTCAGTGTTGTTTGGTTATCAACAGTGTTGGGTGTAACTAGTTACTAAGTAATTAGTTACTGTAATTTAATTACTTTCCCCTTGAAAAAGTAAAGTAAGGGATTACTCTTATGTTTTCTGTAATTTAATTACAGTTACTTTTGATGTAATTAAACTAAATACTTTGTGTAATATATGTGTGTGCAATAGTGGAATTGACATCAAAATTCAAAGTCTAACTTGTAACTTGTAAAATGTATAATTCTCACATCTGTCATACGTTGGTCAGTTAATAGAGTACTTTAAGTAGTTTAATATTATTTATTTGAATGAATTAAATAAGTCGTTTCATGTCTATCCTTGAATCACTTAACTAATCAACGTTGATGTAGGATATAGAAAGTAATTAGTAATAAGTAACTAAATACTTTTTGGACAGAGTAATTTGTAAAGTAATCTAATTACACTATTGAATATGTAATTAGTAACTAGTAACTAATTACTTTTTCAGAGTAACTTACCCAACACTGGTTATCAACACTCCTGCAGAAGAGAGAATGTCATAAAGGTTTGAAATGACAAGAGATTGAGAAAATGATGAAAGAAAAAGTGTCTTAAAAGAGTGAGGCAATCTTTGTTCGCAAATTTCAGTTGCATTCATACAACTTTAAGTGTAGATGACGTGTCCAATTACATTTTTCTTTTTAATCAGATATGATCTTTGTTTTTAACATTCCAATTTTCATGATAAACATCTCCAGTCAGCTTCCATTTGACCTGATGAAGAAGATTCCAGGAAGTTTGTGTTTGGTCCTTCATTTCATTCCTATACTCCCAGTGTCCCACTTTCTGGTGTGAGTGGAATAATCAGCTCTTACTTCAACTCACAAGAGAGACTTTCATGGAGACCCATAACAGCAGATTAGAGTTGTTGAACAGCTCTGCCGAGAGAAGAGGAAAACGAGGGCCGTGGAGCTGGCGTGGAGAGCACTGTGTCTCTCTCTGTTTGGCATAATGGGGAACACACACGGTTATTTCTCGCTCTTGTTCAGTTTATGGAACGCAGAGGTGTTTCATTTGGAGGAGGTTATGGAGTGTTGTACAGTGTGTGTGCGCGTGGTTCTGTGGTTAAAGAACAAGGGAGGAACCGAGAGGAGGAGATGCCGTGTAATGTTTTCAGTGTCTCCAGAGATGGTTGTGATGCTCTTTAATTATGACAGAGGTCTGGAGGGAAGACGTGTCGGAGGCGTTGAGATGGAAACTGTAATTAAAAAGGAAATAGAAGCTGTATGTGTGGAAACTGTGTGCACTGGCAAAATGTACAGCTTATGATCCTTTCAAATCCTGAATCGAATCGGCCAAACCCACCAGACGCCACATTTACCTCCCATTCAAATTCAATGCAGTCATTCAATAGACTTTAGTAGTTCAACATGCCAATATTAATAACGTCATGTTGCACGTGTTATGTCTATATATTTGTCGATATCTGGATTCATTTCTCTTATTTCATTCAACTAAATTCAGTACTGCAGGAAACAATAACAAACATTTTCATGATGATCAGTGACATTTCCAACAGTGATTCTTAATATCAGTGTTAATAGTCCAGGTCCTGTGTGTACAGGTGAAGCTGCACTGACATTTACATTTCAATATTTAATTCAGGTGTATTTTATTGGTTTTATTGGTTAAAATTGCACAAATGAAAGTGTGGGAACATAAGATGCATTCTATCTAAAAGCAAATGCTCACCCAGATCCTTAAATCGTGTAGACACATTGCATTACATCTAAAACAAAGCATAATATGCATATTAGCCGTGTCATATGACCCTTTAAAATCTCTTGTTGCGTTTTGTTTGAACACAGTCTCATTGGGACGGGCTGACGGGACGGCTGTGCTTCAACAGAACCACAGGTCTGCGCACAGACTTTGATCTGGACATCGTGAGTCTTAAAGAGGACGGCCTTCAGAAGGTAAACCATCACACAAACACACTGCTCTCTAAACAAAACACACCAACAATAACACAGCTTTTACACTGCATAGTATAAAAGCATCACAAAGCTGTTTTCTCCGGCTGAATGATGTCACTTTTAAATAAAGACGCATCGCGCCAGACACCAGCAAGCTGCCAAAAGACTCAAATGTAGCGATGCAAGTGATTGTTTCTCCATTTAAATAAGCCTCTGCTGCATTAAACTCTTTTGTACCTTGTCTCATTTGGTCACCATTGCTGTGCAAATAAAGAGCATCTACGTCTTACGTTTAATTGACCTCCTAACAAGGAAGCAAATGAGGTGTTTAAACATGAGCATAAGTTAGTGGATCATAAAGCAAATTGGATTAGAGCACAAAGTAGAGTCAATTACAATCCTTTGTTAATGAGCGACTGAAGTCAGATGCAGTCACGAGGCTCTCTCTTCAGATGCCTGTCTGCATGTCTTACCGAGAACATTTGTGGACGCAAAAATTGGAGTTGTTTTTGTTTTTGTCAAGACGCTCTTTGAGATGCCAAACACCTCCACACAATCTGTGCTTTATCATTCCCCAAAATTCTCATGTATTCTCTGAGAAGACTGCTTTGGGAGGACACCATGATGAAAATTGAATATTAACCTGCGGTTTAGATTGGAATAAAGACGTTCATGGGAAGAAAAATGGCTTTACAAATGCATTCACATTAAGGAGGCCAAGAAAGTCTCCTGTCGGCATCCTAAATGAATAACTGCGGCTTCCCCCGATAATGGCTTTAATGAATTGAGTTAATTGCAGTCAATTTGCAAGAATGCTACATCACCCTGTAATGCGTCTCAGCTCATCTTTCTGAATTCACACGCCTCCACACGATCCAGCTAATGCACGTGTCAAATCAAAGCGTATGTCAGGCTGCATCAGGTGCTCGCTGACTGCACCTGGACAACTTTGATATTCACGAAGCTCCACGCGCCCCCGGACAAAGATGAATCCCGACAGCCATGAGGGGATTTACAGTAATGATTTGTTGAGGAGTGACTCTAGAATACGCAGGATTTGTTTAGGTAAAACTACTCTCATTTGATTAGTGCCATTACGTAGAGAATGCAGCTACATTGCACTGTTTGCTCGTGTCGTGTGTGAATGTTCTTTCATTTTTCCACAAGCACTGAACATTCATTAACGTGAGTGTTACAGCTACTACTATCCACTAGATGTCACTTTTCTTTTTACAACGGGTGGATGTTACAACAGGGAGCGTGTGTCCTTCATTCATTGCTTCATGAACATGGCGGATGCAGGTGTGTCGTGGAACCTTCACATAAAAGACAACTGATCATAGGATCGCAGCCTCTCTTTACAGCTCATTTTATGACATTTTCTATGTTGAATCTTAAATGTAAAATAACCTGTTCTGTTTCAATATACAGATTTGGGGCTCTTCATTTCATGTTTGAATTCACCGTTGAAATCTGATATTTCCATAGGATTTGTCTTAAATCTCTAATCATTGATATGTATTCGAGAATTTAATCGATTTGAGAGCTTGTGAATCGGAATCGAATGGTAACACCAGAATGGACACGCAGCCCTACTTACTGGTTTCAGGTATCCCTGCAGGAGACACATCCATGTTCTGAGCTGAAACTGATTCTCCGATCGACGACTGGTCCCAGTACAGAGAGAAATAAGGAGCATGCAGGATTATATTAGGCTTGATTTCATGCTTGTTTGGATTATATATAAAAGAATATATTATTGACAGTTTGCTTTGTCAGATATCATGTCACAACATGTACCGCATGCACAGTATATATTATATAAACGTATGGTAGTAAAACCCTTTTTCAAAACATGGAATGATAAAAGTGTCATCGATTTGCTTTAGTGAACCTAGTAAAGGTAAGAACTAGCAATTCATCCCACCCAACTGTATTTCGATGTTTTAATACGCATGTTTTGGTAGCGTTATAGTGGAAATGTGACCTACCAATGGCTGGCTTATGGTTGACCTTTGTTGGATATTTGTCAAGGATTAGAGAAAGTATTGTAACATCAGAAAAAATACGCCCAAGTACGTCACCTTGAATAAAATCGCAAAAACAGCGCTACAGGTTTCAAATTCATGCCAATGTTAAGATTGTTTTTCCCCTTTGTTCTTTTTTCTTGCTAAATTGAATTGAGAAGCAATCTCCTTGGGTGGAATTGCCCTTTCTCTGATGTTAATGTATTGGGAGTGTATATATATGCAAGGGTCTAGCTGCTCACGAACACAAGCACAGACCCATTGGCATAAAGACAGAGGAGCCAATCAGCTAATGCTTCAGGACCAGCTCGGCACAGGGCCGCTAATGCGCTGCGATGGGTCACGCAGGTAAGCCAAGCCAAACGTGCTCTGACTACATCAATTTCATCTTTCTCAGGTGGGCAAATGGAGTGCATCCGGGGGTCTGAACATCACCGAGGTCCCCAGGCAGAACGGCATAAACATCACAGATTCCCTCTCCAACCGCTCGCTGCTCATCACCACTATCCTGGTGAGGTCGCTGACACACTCCATGTAAAGGACCGTGCGCCTTTATTGCTCTGTGTGTTTCACGCTCTTTCTGCTGCTGGTTTGCTTGTTTCAGGTCAGCGTCCAGGTCTCTTTTCAAGTAATGAAACTCTCATTTCATTTCCCCTCACAGAAATGCCAAATAGCTCGGTGTCCCGTTCAGTGTTTCAGTCCTTGAAATAAATTGACCTGGCTGAATCCACAACACCAGATGTCGTTCCCTGTTTGAAACCAAGTCTCACCTTCACCTCTGGTTTGTGACGCAGAATCAGAGACACTTATACCATGGTCTGTTTGAATACTGGATTCTGATTGGCCGGAAGGTGTGCATTAAAAGCCTTTAACGAACGGGTAGTTTGATTACATTTCAAACGAACTGACAAAATAACCGTCACTTTTTTTAATGCACTTCGCGGAGGCAACCACTCTTCTATCCACCTCGTGCATTAAAATCCTTTAATGCACAGCTAGCCGTGGATATAACTTGTTTGAGTCATTTGAATGATGCAAACAAAGACCTCTTAAAACGCCCTCGGTCCTACGATAACAGCCCGAATCGCATGCCTTAAAATAAAGTGCGCCTGAGTCGTCTCTGCAGTTTTACTAAAACCCCAAGGGCTGCATTTATGCATGTCGCAGGAATGTTTGGGGAACCTCGAAAGACTTATTTTGGACAGGCATATGAGTTATCAACATGGATAAACACTGTCATTAAATGTGGATTGAGCAGCAAGGCTGTGATTAGGAGTTCAGTTGTTGATAGGATATAATCAAAGCTGTTCTGGAAGCGAGCGGTGGTCCGGGTTTAATGCAGCATGAAACACGTGTGGTAAACCAGGTTCAGTCTGAAGAGAGCAACTGACCCAGCACACGTGTTAATTAGCACAGTTAGTAACGCTGGAACATTAACAACCCTTATTCCATCACAAACAAACAATGCCTGCACACACGGCGTTCAGTCTTCTGATATCACAATTTGCATCAGCTTTCAGAAATGATGTGTGATGTTTTTGAAGACATTAATTAGCACTTCCCTGCCACTCCTCATTCCGTTTTTCACTCCGTTGGCTACATTTCCCTTCTGTTTGGGATGGTAATGCAGGCGAATGGGTGGATTTGCCACCGATCCTCAGGGAATTTCACTGACTTTGGAACAGACGGTTACAGCTGAAGGGTTTTTCTGCCATCAAACTATGATCAAGATAATTGGACAACTTGGAAAAAGTTTTGCTTTCAGTTTGGTTCTACGCTCAACTCTCAACAGTGAATAGAAATGTTGTTTGAAGTGGAATTTAGGGAACAAATCTATGACAGCCAACATACTAAAAGCACTGCTGGAAAAAACAAACACATGAGAAAAATAAGCACAGTCATCGTGTGAGAGTGTTTCAGGTCTACGCAGGGTAAATACCCTCACAGTATGTGTTTGAGGTCATGTGAAGATGAACAGGTCTGTTATGGTTTAGGTCTGGACAGACTGATGAAGGCACATGGACGCAGTGTTAGTCTTGATCTCTGGCTGCTGTCAGGACACTAGCACATTATGCTTGAAAATGGAGTTATTGTATTATGGTGTCTCTACACGAAGATGGGCGTCCTTTTTACCCCTCAATATTGAAAAGAAAGTCGCTGAGGAGACATCCCAAAAGTGGTCTACAAGGTCATGTTTATCGTGAGAGGGCATATGCTTTTGAGAACATCTCAGGATGTTTTTTGGAGAAATATAAACAGCAAAAGCTCTTGGTAGCCCGGGGGAAGTCTTAGTGCCAGTTGTGCCCACTACACACCTCAGCATGAGTTTCAGGGTCTGAGGAAAGTAAGCCATCTGTTTGCAGACGAGATCTTGAAGAACACACTGGGTTTAGTAATAACATCTGAAGCTTTTCTTCATGGCAGTGCATACAATGAACCGGGTTGTGTCATTGGAAATGAAAACATATACTCTAGATTAGTTTGATCAGATCCACTTGGATCAATGCAGGACACCCGGTGGTCTCTGTAATGTGCTAACACATCAGAAGCTGCAGCCATCTGCGTTCACCCCAGACCAGTAAACGTGGTCTTGTATTCTCTGCTTTGCCCTGCATTGCTTTCAGCGGATTCTTCCCCAAAGCCACACAATATGGATGTGCATTATCATGAATTAGTCACCAGCTGTGACACAATCATCCTCCCTCTGTTCAGATTTTTGGTGTCAGTGGAAGGGGGGAGGTCTTATTTTCAATGCCTACCACTAGTCACCTGGTCCAACACCAAAGCTTTGACCCTTCTAAAAACACTGGCTCGTGCTCAGAAGGCATGGCCATCCCGGCCTTTTTCGTGTGCTGAAATATCAACATGATTTAGTGTGTAAGAAAGGGGAATTGCATGACGTATCTATTCTGTTCCACAGTTTAGGGTAAACCGACTTGTTAAACATACTGTCTTACATTGACAGACGGCTTCTCAACCCTTGTGAATACCCCTGTGGCACATGCGTTGACGTGTGTACAGTACACGATGTTCTGGGGATGACCACTAGTGTAACAGCGCTGTCATTTCCAAACCCATGCAGGATCTTCAGACGTTTAGGAAGCTGTAGGTTTTGTTCTTCAGAATGTAGGCAGAGAGCCAAGCAACTCAAGGGCTGTGACCGTTCTCTCCCCGACTCCCTGGCCAACATCTGAAACCTCCTGCTAACCACCTGGACTGCACAAGCCAATTCCAGAAACATTGTGTTGGTCTTTATGTGTTCAGTACAGCATTCCTTACAGTGTTGTTTGTTCTGTTCGGATGGGGAAAATATTAGATCCGGTGTATCAACTTAGAAATGAAGTGAATCACACTAGACTGTACACGCGAGCTGTATACTTTAACGTCAGCCAACTGTCCTGTGGTGTAATGTCAAGTGAGTCTGTGTTGTCTTTGAAACTTCTCTCAGTGTTCTGTGTGTGCGTGTGCTCAGTCAGCTGTCAGAGGACATTACTCTCATTCAGTTAGAAAAACCGCTTCTCATTTGACCCGTTGTATTGGTACAGGAGGATCCATACGTCATGCTGAAGAAGTCTGACAAGGCCCTGGTTGGCAATGACCGCTTCGAGGGCTTCTGTATCGACCTGCTGAAGGAGCTGGCCAGCATTCTGGGCTTCTCCTATGAGATCCACCTGGTGCAGGACGGCAAGTACGGCTTTCAGGATGATAAAGGCCAGTGGAATGGGATGATAAAAGAGCTCATGGAACATGTGAGTATGTACAGCACTACAACACTGCACGAAATATCATGGGAACCAAAACCTACATTCAAGCGCATTCTACTAGTAAGTGTCTGTGTCTTCTCATGCAAACACAGTTGTTCCCTGATAGCTTTACAACTAGCACTACTTCTGCATCATTTATTCATCATAATGTTCATTTCAACATTTACCAATCCATTTAAAAACACTGTATCTGTTAACATGCAAAATGAACATGAACAAAAGGTACAGTAAGCGATTTCTGAGAATTGTGCTAATATTGACAAATTCCCCTTATTGGTCGGCTAAAAAGTTGTAAGGATAAGCATGTGTCCTTTATCATTTGCGCAATGCCTTCACAGAATGCCAAGATGACACAACAATGTCATGAAGTGAATGCATGAAAAAAACACCCTCTTTCTGTAAGGGTGAGCGCGCACACACACACACACACACACACACACACTGGATCACGGCAGCAAGTGCTAAAGCGCCGTTAAACACACACACTCACGGCTTCATGGAGTCAGCAGAAGCACACAATGCAGCCCAGCCCTTTCTCTCAGGTGTCTCTTCCCAGCGCCCTCTCACTGTCCTCAGCCTCTCAGGTCGGCCGCAGCCTCGGGCTGGAGAGCAGTAATAGCTTAAGTGGCATTTAGTGGAGGAAGTCATATGGTGGGAGTCAACGGTGAGGTGCTGCAAGGGTTGGGAGAGGTGACTTACTGCGGCGGCACTTAATCTTCCCCGCGCTCCGGCCAGATTGCACTCACCTTCAGGGGAACAAAGGGATTATGGCTGAAAGACTCCAAAGTGGAGATGGTGTAGGTTTGATTTGACAAACTGTGGAAAAGCATTAGAAACAGGAATCTGCGGTTGCTTAAACTTTAACAGGAAACCACGTCTGGTGATGCCTGTTAATATTATAATGTGAGTCTATTAGTCAATATTATTCATCACGGTTAATAATACTTCTGATTACTGACATTGGTTTGTTTACATTATTATAATATCATGAGCAGCACATAAACACGATTTTGTGAGTGCTGGTAATATATCAGATATTTAAGATATACCAAAAACAGCAATAATACCATATTGTCATTTTTTTATGTGACACAATGGAAAGTGCTGCGGTGCAATGGGATGGACAGATTCTCAGTGAGAGTGCCTCCTCTTCCTCGCCTCATTATTCCTCCCTAATAATTCACTGAAGCAGCACAGCGCACATTTAAAAGAAGTGACGCTTTGGAATTAGTGTTTTACTGTTGTGCTGGGCTGGAATTCGTGGCGGAAGAAAGTAGTTCCCCACAAAGACACTCCGATGTGGTTTCTGATTTCTCTACACACGTGTGCTGTCGAACTGTTGTATGAATGCGATATCTCACTCGTAGTCATGTGATAGTGCTCTTCATCAGCGGCTGTGATCGTCTGCTGTACTCGACCTGCGACCTCGTGCCTCTGGCCTAATCACAGCCATCCTGATATAACAGCACTACCATACTCCAGCCATATTACATGAATAAATAGATGAATATATATTTCACATTCTTGTTTTTCCCAGAGAACAATTACATAAATGCTTTTGTTATTGATGAGGGCGTTTTAAGATATGAAACATGCAGGATGTATTGATGTCAAAAGATCAAGAGAAATTGGATTCCTCACGTCATCACCCCTTTAACCTAAACAAAGCCTTCAGACGTGTATTTATTCCTGAAAGGTCAGAGTACCAATTGGCAGTCCCTAATGAAGTTGTCAAAGATGACGAACAAGCTCACTCACGTATGACGGCTATGAGCGTTTTTAATCCTTGCTTTTCTTTAACTATGGCCCTGACGAAGTTTTCCAGCTTCCTTTCTTGTCAGACGTCTTAAGCCTGGAGCTCAATGCCATGGATTTGGCTGTTCAGTATACTTGAGCCTTATCAGATGGCCTGCGCAGTATCCAAGGTGCGCGGTGTATTTTTAGTGCACTCATTTTGCGGCTGAGTGCCCTTCTTGCTGCTGTCTATATAGATAAGCTGATCTGGAATCAGCAGACCTGAAAAGCAAACTAAGAAACAAGCTCTGGGACCTGACCTCGGTCCGCCTCATGAGGCTGTTTTCATGTGAGTAAACTCAAAGCTTTATCTCTGAAGAAGGATTTATGGACTTGATGATTTCTCAAGCGATTCTCTTCAAATGTTGCAGCTTGAGCTTTTCATGAAAACAATTTAAGACGGTGAGATTTCACAAGCTATTTCCGTGAATTTAGAACGCCTTTTTCCCACTGATGCCGCCCGCGCGTCAAAAGAAGCCGCAGGAAACGCGCGCTTGTTCACGAGTCCTTGTGGTGAGCTTATACGGGGAGCAGAGCGGCTGTTATTAATGGCCCTTGTCAAAGTTATTTATCAGCTCAATTTATTTTCATCAGTATTTTTTATTAGCTCTTACAGAATTTTCATTACTCGGGCATTGTTCTTTACACTCCGAGTGTGTGTTATTGCTGGCGTGACACGCGTGTGTAGGGTCATCCATTGAGAGCTCGTAGATTTCAGAAAGTCGACAAGCCAACGCTTTTGTGGTTATGTGCTTGTTTTCGCCTGATAAAGTGCCATTAAATCACGAGGTGATACATTTTAACTGTCACCCTGCGTGTTCACATTAATCATTGTTTCATAACTGAATTACCCCACGCTTTCGCCCCGCTACATCTATTTAACGCCGTGGTGCTCTTGTAGGTTTATCAAAAGAAGTCAGACCTCTTCATTCGTCTTTGTGCCTCACAACCTCCCAACTTTAAAGAATCTGAAAAATCTTTCATAATTGCCATTCACAGCTCAGTTGGAATTTAGGCTGCACACCAGATTGTAAAAATGCAGAATTGTAATTCTGTAGAGTTAAATGGACATTTCCACAATAATTGAATACTGTGCTGCCTTTGAATTCCACCTGTTAATATACACACAACATGTCTTGTGTTGTCAGAAATATTAGGTGAAAACATTCATTCATAGTCTCGTTTCAAGGGGACACAGGACACATCACACAAATGTTACATGGATGACATTCTGTTCTCTGGTCCAAACTTAATATCTCTGTAACGCTACCAATGAAGTTCCTGTGTGGTTTTGTAGGTAGGACAACTAGCCCCGGTCTCTTTCTCATGTTGTTTTATTTTGACCATGGTGATAAAACACTTCACTTGCTACAATGTTTCCACAATTTGTTCAATCTATTTTATAATCATCAGAATCAGGTAAGGAAATGTATAATCCAAATTCACAGAACATATTTGGTGCATAAATCCAAATGAAGAAATCCAGAACAATGAATGTGAAACAATGATGTGAGGCATGTAGCTTTTACAAATGTCTTTATTTACATGAATGCATCTGGCAGACACTTACATTCCATTATACTATACATGTGCAATCCCTGGGATCCAACCATGTAACCATAAAAATGTGCAAAATGTCCACGCTCTCCTTCAGTGTCACATTTGCTAGTGGACATCTGCATCAATTTATAAAACAGAGTTAACCACAGACGTGCAAGTAACTATACAAGAACAAAACTCATATCCAACAGGTCATAAAACCACATCTTAGACTTGACAAAAATCATATCTATAAATACACCTTATTCAATATATGCCAACCCTGCAATTCAAAATCCATTCCAAGTTATAAGCACTGTTGTAAATAAAATAATTGCAAACAATTACAGTTTATTTCGCTTCTTTTTTTCTCAATCTGTCCACCATCGGCTCTGCGGAACTAAAGGTCACGGTGGAGAAAGGACTAACTGATGCAACATGACTTATTAGACTTGATTTAGTTATAATTGATGATCTCATTCCTCATCCCGCCCATGCCAGTGTTAAGAGCTGCCTTAGCACGTCATTTCTTTCTGTTAAAGTCATTAATCTTTGCTCGGGCTGATAAACCGGCCCTGCCTCATTGTCTCGCTGTACTTACTTGGACTTGAGCTATGTAGGGCTCTTTGATATATTTCACAGCACTTTGCCAAACCAAATTATTTCCATTTCAACCTAACAAGAACAGACAAAGTGCATCAAGGATTATCAGATGATATTGACATCTCCATTTCCTGTGAGGGAATATTGACATTGAGTCTGTGGCTGTGCTGTAAGGATGTCTTTGTTCTTATGAAACATCTCTAATCCGACTGCTTCAGCCACATTTCAACAAGCTGTAGAACGATCTGCACGTGTTTATTAGTTTAGTGTTAAGATGAAGATGAATGGTCCTTACTGAAAAGAGCTGTAAAACTAATCTGATGCTTTTTACAGCTTGAACCTACAATTAAAAACCACCCGCATCGAGAGAAAAGGCCATCAGACTGACACTTCACAGGATCTCAAGAATATAATAACACATCGGCATAACAAAAACCCACTTCCACTTTTACATCTTTTTTTCTTCAATTAAATGACTGTCAGTTCAAGGTTCCCCATTGTGTTGATCTGCAGCAGTGCTTCTCAAACTTTTCAGATCAAGTACCACCTTTAATAAAATGAGTTGTTCCGAGTACCACTTAATGACCGCCATAGAAAATCACATGAATAAACACTTTATCTTTACACCTCCTCCTTCAATTCTAATGTTTTATTGACATTTGTAAGGAAGACTTTGTTATTTCCCAGCTGTTGTAAAACTAAAGAACATGTTTTTCTAGTTAGTCAGCAGTAATAGTGGACACAACACTTTTCTGTAGTTCACAGTAAACAGGGCTCTGTGATTGACTCTTATGGGGCATTTATTGACTTTGTGGGAACTTGCAGAAAGATTAAAAATCTGTATTAAAGACGAACAATGTAGAAAGAATATTTAACACAGAAGATGAATAAATATAAGTATACTTTGACATCAAGAGAACAGCTGTATTTAACAAACAGAGACTCGCGCTTCATTGATTTAACCTGGAGTAGATGGAGACGTGTGTTGAATTAGCTTTATTAGTGCTTTACAGGAATAACAACAGCTTTAAACAGAGGTTCAACTTCAGAAACACATCAGAAACTTCATTTACACGCAGCTCATCAGAAGAGAGAGAGAGAGAGAGAGAGAGAGAGGGAGAGAGAGGGAGGGTCTGTCAGCTCCACTCTGTGTTTGAGCTGCCCGTCACGCGCCTGAGTTACATCCACCAATGATCAATAAACAATCATTCAGACAACTATATTAAAATGACACATAGGCTGAGGTGTATTCTGTTTTTATCAATCCTGTATGAAACATTTGAAATTGTATAGACAACACAAGATGTAAATTCATACATACAGTTTTTAATTTCCTGTCGTGTCACGCACCACCGGGGTCTCCTCAAGTATCACTAGTGGCCCGCGTCCAATAGTTAAAACCACTGATCTACAGGTCAACCATTAGAATCTGATGGAAAAAAAGGTGAAGTTTAAGCTAGTTCTGACGCTTGAGTTGGAGGACAATCTGGTCATGTTTTCAGCTAGGGCTGCAGGAGATCTTTGTGGTTTTGTAGAGCTGCAGTAGGAGAAATGTTGATCATGTAAATATTGAATGAGATTGCAGGTACCTGCAGACACGCTGGACTTTTTTCTTCTGCAGTTCTTTGTAGTTTTGCTCTGGTTAGTCACACGCTGTTAGCTGCAACTTTATTTTCAACCAATAAAGGCTGTCTGGGCTTCTTTTCATAACCACCGTCCGGAAGAACGAAACCAAAGCCCAGACTGCAGGACAGGCAGAACAATACAATTCAACGTCCAACCACCAGGAAGGGTCGCAGCAATGAAATGTCAGAGGAAGGCCAGAAAATGGAACAGAATGAAAAAGGAGATCCCATTGTGATGAAAATGCTTTTTTCATGAGGGCTGGAATGCCATATTTTGTAAGAGCAGAGTCTAAAACCCAGTTTCATCATGTTAGGGGGAAGGAGGCAGTGAGGCGTGCACCAAGCAGCTGGTTTCATTAACCTCCTGTGCCACCCTGGAGAGAAGAAAGCAGGGTAAGGCGATGTAAATGGTGACCTTCTAAATATGCAGCCAGACATGAGCGAGTGAACGCCTCCCTGCTCTTGCGATTCATAGAGAGGGAGGGAATGAAATCGCAGACAGCGAGGAAACTAGGCCACTTGTTTCAACAGTTGAGTCACCTTGGCAATACTGACTTTCTGCCCCGAGGGTGTGAATTTGCCCACGTTACTGTGTGTGATAGGCTGCTTTGTATGCTGTCACATCTACATTGCCCACAGGAGAGATTTCCTCACCATTCTGTCCGTGCGTTCACGTTTACTCATTGGGTTTGCATTGGGTGACTGGCATCAATCGACGTGTTTTTGCTGGTTTTAGGACAGCTGTGTTGACATGCCATCCGTTTTCGATTTGGATTAATAACATTTTAACCTGTTTGGAATCGACTTGGTCATGACAATATTCTTCGGCACTACTAGGAGTCGTTGGGTGGCCACAGCCCAGTGAGTAAGGGATGCCATAAAGGATGCTACTGCCCCCATCACAGGGCCCAGTATAATGTTCCTTGGCGTCCCCCAAGGGTGGCCCTTGACGCATGCACCATTTCTACTCTATAATACATTATCACTTACTGTGCACGAAACCCCCAAAACTCATAACTGTATATACAGTTACATGAAGCAGAAATGATATACTCAAAATATCTGCTGCTCCGCCTGTCCATCAGTGCTCATCATCAAAGGGCGATCATGTCAGCCAGTCATTGTAACAAATAAAACATGGAAATAACATTAATATATATGTAGCCTACAGCAGAAAGAAATATCGCAGAAAAACTCAAAACCAGCGAATGTAAATAAAACACATGATTTGTACGATTGCACTTCAATATGTCTCAATATCAAGATCATTTACATGTGCACGTTTTTTAAGCCAAGCACTGGCAGGAATGAAAAATAAATACAAATATTAATACAGTTTTAAAACATAAATTCTACCCCAAACATTTTTTTGTGTGTGTTCGATGTTTTAAAACACAAAGAACACATTCTTGTCATTTTTCTCAATAGCTAGAATCAATAGGTAACTGCAACCATGATGACAGTTTGTATGAATGGTACTCAAATATAACTATCCAGCTTTTTTCTTTTCTCAGTTAGTTTTAATTACACGTAATGAACAAGAACATGTTACTTTTGTTCTCATGACTGTTAAACCATCTTAAATATTAGCATGTTTAAATGAAAGAAGCAGAAGGTTACACCAAAGTCTCTCTTTGTCTCTCCCAAAATGATTTAAAGCAGTGGAGTTCACTTCATCCGAATCTCGTCCGTTACTAAAGGGTCTGTTTTAGTGTTCAGTGATTTCTGTAGTTCGGTGGGTTCAGGAGTGGTGTTCATGAGTCCGCTGGGGTCAGAAGGTTTTCAGTAGTTCAGTGGGTCTCTAAGTACAGGAGTTCAGTGGGTTCAGGAGTGTAGTTTACCAAGAGAAGAGTTAGGGATCCATTGTGTTTCCGGTGTATCAGGAGGAAAGTTCATGTGTAAAGTAATACCAAACACCCATTTTTCACAACCCCATTAATACCTGCAAAAATAAAAAGATCCCGAGTCTTTGTTTAAAGGGGAACTTTCTGCCAATCTCATAGTAATCTTGAGTGCCTATAGAGTAGTTGCATACTTCATATCTTCGAAGAGTCTTTCATTTGATCACATTTATAAAAGACAGATACAGCTGTACGATTATTTAATAAAAACATACGACCTCCTGCACGCATGGCTGGACCGCTCCGTCTATCAGTTTCACCGATTTTCAAATCCACCGTTTAAATAACACTCATCACCCAAATGCAGTGAACAAACAAACACAGCTGAGCTCCGGAGCGCAATGCTCTCTCTCTCTTCATCCAGCTGGTTGATGTGTGCGCATGCTCCTTCTCCCTGGTTGAGTGTGGGCATGCTCTTCTCGGTCTGGCGGGTTGTTGAAGCGTGGGGGTGCTTTTCCGGGAGAATTGTCCAATAAGGGACTAAGAAAAGTTGTTACGAAACGGATTTTCATAACCTCTACGAACGCTATGGGGAGTGTATCGAGCACAGAAAAACAAATTTTCAAAGCTCATTTTTTGACAAGTTCACCATGTCAAGCATGAGAAGACAGCACGTAAACATTGTAAAGAAGCCAAAATTCATGAAACACTGTGGCACCCCCACCCCTTTAATAAATCGCCTGAAAAAACATAACAATAAAAATGTCCTTTCATGTTGACTTTAAAGAAAATGTGTGGACTTTAGACCAGAGTTTAGGCCATGATGTTTGTTTCAGACATTTTTTTAATACAAATGTTTGCTTCCTGTCCTCTAGAGAGCCGACCTGGCCGTGGCTCCTCTCACCATCACCTTTGTCCGTGAGAAAGTTATCGACTTCTCCAAACCCTTTCTGAACACTGGCATCAGTATCCTGTACCGCAGACCCAACAGCACCAACACTGGCTTCTTCTCTTTCCTTAATCCTATGACCCCCGACATCTGGGTCTACATCCTGCTGGCCTATTTGGGGGTCAGCTGTGTGCTCTTTGTCATTGCCAGGTAAGCAAAAAGCCACTGTTTATGTACATGTGACCATTAACCTTACACTGTACATTATCCCACAATCTTGGTGCTAAAGCGAGACATGGAGATCATATCAACACCATTATAGTAGTATGCGCTTTGTCCGGTTAATTTTATATACACATAATATTTAAAGGTATTTTGGCCTGGATGTGTGGTGAATAAAATAATTGCAAATAAAATCTAATCCATGTCATAAGAAATAGCAGAAATGCCATTTGGACAGAAATTCTTGTAATCATGGCGGTTATTGTCGGAGATCAGTGGGCTGCATCGCTGATGCTCGTACACCTTTACATAAACAGAATAGAGGCTCACTGACTTGCATTCTTTATTTTGTCCACTGTCGGGCTGCTAAGTTCAATACTTGACATCTGCTTAGCATTTATAGTCATATGGATCTTTGGATAATTGGTAGGTTACATTTGGTTTTGACATAAAACTGAATGAAGAACAATAGATGGCAGACGCTACTGCACCTCCCCTGTTAGTCACTCTTCAAATATTTTCTTTATAACGGTGGAGGAGTGAGTTTGGCAAAAGGCAGATTCGAACTTGGGTAGATTGTGTCAAAACTCTACTTGCTATCTGCTTTACTGCCTGTGCCACTGGAATCTCGGTCTACACAAAGTGGTTCCTACTTTTTCTCTATTCCAGTCAGATACTGGTGGGCGGAGTTCATGTAAATAGTCTCTCCCAACAAGCCAGGCTATGTGCGCTCAGAAAATATATTATTGGAGTGTCTATTTACACTATTAAAAATGATTTCAAAATAAAACTGTTGGTCCTGCCCAAGAAAAAAACATCCCATGATGGGGATCCCAATAAGACATGATTTATCTTAAGCACTGCACTAACTCACATTTTTTTCAGAAAATGTCATATAATATATGCATAACGATTTCAGTTAGATTCTTTGAGACACCTGCTAAACACCTGTATGCATTGTATACAGTTTTATTTATTTTGAACAGCTGCTCTGTAATATGTTTGTCTGGCCATATTTGCAAAACACACTGCTGCTTTTCACAAAATGTAGATCATTACCCATCATACTGAATACAGACTGGTTCACTGGGTCGGATTGCTTACTAACAAAGATCATATATATTGCCTTTGTACTACTGCCATTACAACGAATGGGGAGGAATGCAAGCCTCAATATGGCCGCTTTAGTGAAGAAAGAGCCCAGCAGGAAAAAGATCAAATCAACAATCAATAAGGACTGATGATTCTCTGAGGCGGTGCGTGCCAGCCTGTGTACATGCGCAGTAGCTCGAAAAAGGTGATGTTTTTAGAGCAATTTAAGCTTAGCAAACCAAAGTTACGGTGCAGATGATAACAGGTTTACTCATTGATCAGAAATGTGTGTTTTTTGCTAGCGGTTTTAGAAATATGCTTCCATCATTCAAGGAGATACTGTAAGACCGTTGTCCTGCCATGACGTGAAGAGATGACCGGAGGCGCAAGTGGCACAACTTCCGTAAACTGACTTTTTTCTAACTTCTAAGTGATTCAAAAGTTCCTTTTCAAGCGGACTGAGACCACCTCGGCTCCAAAACAAATGCTGCGAAACACCTGGAGACTGTACCTCATGTTACATGAGGGTCTCGCGTATATTTATTCATTCCATCCTGACCCGATCAGACATGCTGCTAGTGCTCAAATACACTCAATAGTCCATTAATGAAAACATTATATAGTTTAAGAACAAATGGAAGCAGATCTGATATGTGATGTGAACATTTAGAAGAGTGAGTTTTGTTCATTTGTTTCGCGTCTTACTGACTGCACCACTGAATGCCCCTAAAAACAGGCTAAATAAAGATGCCCATAAAACAGGCTAAAGAACACAGATGTGCATGAGACAAGCAAGTAGTTTAGGCGAATGTGAGCTGAGTCACAAAAAAGAAACCGAGCGCATTTGGATATGATCTGATCGCTGTGTTTAGATGTGTGTCTGTAGAGTCTGAACACATTACGGTGGGAGATAGAGGTGAGTGGCATCGTGAGTTGGTTAACAAGGATGGTAAGTTAAATATTGAGGCTCATTTGTTACGCGTGTCCTGTTGGCAGATGCACAATTTGAATTCACAGTTTGGCAAATTTTGAGTCCGTGAATCTGAAAACAGATCATCAAATTCATATCATGATATGTAGTGATGTCAGTATTTTCTCCAGCTACTGTTGGAATATGTAATCTGCGTGTTCTGTGTGTCTCTGAGGAAATGACTGCTGAAAACATAAGTGTAGTCTGAAGCAAAAGAACTTCTTTAAAAGATTCTCATCATCTTACTGCTGAAAGTGCATAATACGTAAAGTAATATTATTAATTTAAAAAGAGTAATGAATAATACATAAAATAATGTATATATACTTTGTATATATTTTTTTGAGTAACAAGCTCAACACTGTCAGGGTCTATATGAAGAGTTTGGTTCATCATCCCCTCCCTCCCCACGTGAACAAATGACACAAACTAAAACTCTCTAATTACAATTTTTTTCAATATGTTTTCTGTCATTTGATGTTCTAATCACAATGATGTATGTTTAAATGTTATTAAAAGGAAGTGTGACAGGATGATTTGTGCGTCTGCGATTGACTCTTTGGGGGAATATGACCTTGATAAAACTCTGGCACTTGTGCAAGACTTCACACAATGTTTCTGGGATCATCTGGCTTCACTTCCGAACTGAAATGAAGTGGAGACACACATCCTATCTTTTTTAAAGTCCATGATCATTGTGGCTATATTGAGCTCCTACTTTGCAATGACACTTTTTAGTGTCAGTGGTGATTTTTAGATTAGGAAATCAAGTTCAATAGCAGGTGTTTGACGTTTTATTTTTACACGGTGCTCTGGAATACTTGATTCTGATTGGCCAATTGCAATATTCCAAGGGTTGTCGAAACGAATAACACCCAGCAACCCGGATGCTGCAAATCATTTTGACAGGTGCAGTTTAATAACATATATGACATTATATAAAAAAATTATTAAATCAAATTGGATGTTCGTGACGTTTGAACTTCGTTTCTTACTTTAAAACCGAAAGTAAACGGCTTTTCCTCACAGAAGGTCTGCATTCAGTAAAAATAGGCTAATCAAATATTTCACATTTCATGTCCAGCTTTTTCTCATGTGGCAAGTAGCCGTGTAATAAGCGGGATAATGTACAAGCAGCCGGTTGTTATCGTGAAATAAGCCCCTTCAGTGTGACACAAGACCCTCCTTTCAGCGTTTTATGAGTTCAACAGTATCTACAGTATGACCAAAAAGAATTTGATGAACTTTGTAATTACAATCACAGACAATGAAGAGTATTGCCTTTTTCTGTCTTTCTTTTCTTGAATAAAACATGAAACTGGAACCGATTTTATCAGTTTTGTTTTGACCCACAATTATTTCCAAATCCTTGGCTGAATTTGTAAAGTAACTGGGTCCACAGCTTTATTCATTATTAGGACACGTTCTGATAAATACTTCAACTGTAATTTTTGCACCACTAGCATCACCAAACACCCCCCTGTCCGACAAACCCGCCCCAAACTTCTGCCATCGATTAAACCGATGTTAATGTGACAGTCCCTTTGCTTGATCCAACACAATAATGTTTTATTAAGAAGCACAGACACAACCTCACATCATCTTACTTCGACACGATCAACCGATTTTGTTGCTTATTTTTTCCCCGGCTGTGACGTTGAATTGTCTCCAGGCATCTCTGTTTGACAGGGTTTGGGAGAGAATAAGCAGTGGAAGGAGCGTGGAAGAGTGACATATAGATGTGTTTGGAGGCATTTTACAAACTTTTTCCAGGCAAAACCTCGAGTAACGGAGAAATAAATGTAGTCGTGCAATGTGTGGTCTTCTGGAGTTTCCGCTGCCGTGCTAACAAGTCCCCTGACGATCCGGGCGTCTCTCATCTGGAGACATCTGCTTTGAGACGTTCTTTGTACTGTAGATGTTAAAGGACAGGTGTTTATAAGGGAAATTACAGACATCTGTCGGCGCTCCGAGTATCCAGAGTTAATTATGTTGTAGTTTAACAAGCTGTTGGAAAGAGCTTGGATTGTGTGGTGAATGCTACACTCAATATTGTGAAGCCTGAAACATACGTACACACAGAAGTAATAAAAGTAATGTCCTGTATCATCTCACCGGTTTCAGCTGCTTTTAGGCTCTATTAACACTCCAATGGCTTGTTGCTTGTGGATGAGTCCACCTCCAAGTTTCTATGATATTGTGATTTAGGACGGGGTGAAACGTTTGAGCTTTTCGATAAATAATAGCATCACGTCAACAACGTGCATGATCTGTAATGTCAACGGCGGTTATTTTCGTTTATTTGGCCTCTGACGAAGAACATCTCCTGCCATGCACCTGTTTGGTCAAAACAATGTTAAAGGGATGTATTTGTGTTTTAGGACAGACCAAAAGGGGAGTTATAGCAGGATTGTTTTTTTGCCGTCACTATTGATCCAGAAGTGACATGCTTCAGCTTTGAGTTAGCTGTAGGCTCCAAATAAAAACCCTTTCTCTCGTGTTATAGGTTCAGTCCATACGAGTGGTACGACGCCCATCCGTGTAACCCAGGATCCGATGTGGTGGAAAACAACTTCACCCTCCTCAACAGCTTCTGGTTTGGCGTGGGCTCCCTCATGCAGCAAGGTACAGTGCACACGTGCTCTAGTGCAAACTCAACACACTTCACCAAAAACATAACAAACAAAGCGGAAACCTGACAACCAGGTGACGCGCTGTTTTCCACCCTTTACCCGTCAACGCCTGCCGATTTCAGACTGCTCTGACAGGAGGAGGAAGTTTAGTCATCCTGCATGTCAGTGAGGCGGGAATGAGGCCTGTCAAACATCTGTCACACACACTGGCAGGTTAGAGGGATAACAGCGCTGTTTGTTTCCAGACACTCGCTTGCCATCAGAGACCTTCGGCATCGTGAGCGTGAGCGTGAGCTTGGGATGAAAGTCGACAGAAGACTGTGTCTGTCGAATGCAGCGGATGCACAGCGGGGCGTCTCTGTGGCTCGGCGTCTCTTGGCCAGACGTCCCATTTATATACATTGCTGTCGGGTCAATAGACTGCTCACTTTAGTTATGCGGCACTGTACGGACGGCATGGAAATGACCAGTCGTGTTTGAGGTGGTGAACTACAGTGAGACACGCGAGCACCTTCTCCAGTGATGCATCACTATCCAGAAGTTAAGACAATCAGCTCCTTTACAAGACAGACCTGCCTGATAGCGTCATCACAATAAAGGGACAGTTCACCCAAAAAGGAAAATTCCGTCATCATTTACTCGCCTTCGACTTGTTGCAAATCTGTTTAAGTGTATTTCTTCTGTTGAACACACAAGAAGATATTTTGAAGAATGTAGGACAGCAAACAGTTCTGGGGCACTTTTGACTACCATTGTATTTTATATCAATGGGGAGCAAAATCTGTTTGGTTACAAGCATTCATCCAAATATCTTTCTCTGTGTTCATCAGAACAAAGTCATTTATACAGATTTGGAACAACTGGAAGGTGAGGAAATGATGACAGAATTGTTATGTTTGGGTGAAGTGTCCCTTTAAACCCAAGTCTCTCGTCAAGGTTAACACATAAAAGTTCCAACAACTCATTTCCATTGTGGTCCTTGGTTTTCCTCTTGTGACAACAGGCGTATTAGGCACACATGACTAAAACATGCCATTAGACCATTAAAAATTAGCACACACCACAAATACTAAAAACAAATACATAGGAATATTAAGGCGACCCCTCTAATAAGAGTTTCTTTACACTTCTTCTGAAACCATTATGATCCTTAACATCCAGGGGGAGTTTATTCCATTCATGTGCTCCTGAATGCTCAAACGCTCTTTTACCGTATGAAGTTTGAAATCTACCTAAATCAAGCTCCAAACCACTTTAGGCTGCGTTTCCCAAAAGCATCGTAAGCCTAAATTGATCGTAAAAACGATCATACGAGTGATCTTAATATCACGGTCTGTTTCCCAAAAGCATCGTAACTTAAGTAGCACTTGAAAATCATTGTAGATCTACGAGTGCTCTGGAGTTATCGTAAAGCCCTAAGTGCATTGTAAGAAGACAGATTTATGAGGTCACCTGCAGGACAACCAGAGAATTGCCTATATGTGACTTATCATGTTTTTTTATATTTCGTTTTTTTGTTTGTTTAAATAAATGACTAAACTCAATTAATAAAAATTATAGTACAATCAAAATTAAATGACTGAACATACATGAATAAAGTAAAAAAAAGATATATACTGTATATAGTATGAGCAAGTTGTTGGTTCTAACAAGGGATGCATGTTTGTTGCTGGATTAAAGTTACTCCACACTTTATGCAAATTAAGAATGTTGAGTTTAAAAGAGAAATGGTCAAATCGTACTTGGTGGTTGTTTGTCTTTCTCCTGCTGCTGTTTCCTGCAGCCATGATTTCTTCTACATTTAGTACATTTACATTGAGTCATTTAGCAGACGCTTTTATCCAGAGCGATTTACAGATGAGATAATCAATGGAAGCAATTGGAACAACATGAGGACAACAAAAAGCATACGATTAGTAAAAAAACTATTCTCATATAGCCTACCACAGTATACAAAGCTAAGGTTATATTTATTTTTATTTTTTGAGACTATTGTGAACTATCCTGTAATTGTTTAGAGGAACCATGTGATTAAAGGTTTTCAGGCTGTTACAAACCTTATATATCAAACACTGCCAGATCATCATATGATCCAACAACTGCAGAAGGCAAAGCTTCAGGAAACTGAAAGTCTGATTTGATGAGCTCTTCCCTTTATCGTTCTCTAATTGAAAGGTTCATATTTATAATGTATGATTTGTTATAATTATAATGTTATAATTTGTGCTTATTATTAATAAAGTGGTGGTCATGTATGTGTACAATACACATTTTGTTTGGAGCTAGATAAAACATAGGCCCTAATAAAAACTGCACTTGAAATTGTCACCTCCACACCACCCAAAAGTGTCATCAAATGTTTTTTTTACTTTTGATTTAAACTTTTAGATTTTCCCTAGAACATGCTAAATACATTGCACAATTACAGTAGATAAGTCCTATGTACACATAGAAAAAGTATTACAAGTTGCACAAAAAATATGCTTAACAACTTTAAACAATATTCACCAGTGGCGGCTGCTGATCTTTTAAAGAGGGGAAGCTCATTTTCGGCCTAATGGCTTTGCCAAAATCAGGTCGACAATATTAGCACTGTCTGCCATCGTGTGCAGTTTGCTAGCTGGCTAGTTCAGACTATATGAATTAATGAACAAACGATCTAATATATATATATATTTAACTCAACGGGAGGAAATGTGGGAATTATGTTAAACTGAAACAATGAATGTGGTGTGAAATTGTGTGAAATATACGATGAAGGTTGCAGCAGTTTGTCTTTCGACTACACATGCAAAATCCGCGATGGGACTGAGTTGGAAATGGAGACACAGAGTGATACGCGTCATAATCTGAAGACCACGCCCACACCAACCGTCTCTTTGCATTGCGAGAAGCTGCCGCCTCCTTGTCATTTATGATTTATAAAAAAAAAAAAAAAAAATGTCTAAAAGCTGATATGTGACAATGTGTATAGCAAACAAGCTAAAAAAAAACAAGAAATACGTTTTTATAAGCTGTCGACCCCAAAAACGAGCGTTTTAGGACATAAAAGTGGATTAAAAAGAGATGACAGACCCTCCAATCATCACGCAGACGCTCGGAGTCCAGGCCAGCCCACTCCTCCATTCATCCCAGAGACGCTGAGCGTCCGTGGGCGGGACATAATCGCAGCATTATCCAATGACCGTCTTGTTTCTAAGCAGTGAAAAAAACTGTTTAAAGCAGCCCCATTGAAGTCAATGGACGCTGGGCTTCAACAGAGTAATGCACTGTACGCTACGGGAATGAATGAGAAGGAAATCCAGTCAGCCGACCTAAGTAGCTGATTCTGAACGAAATTGTTTTCGTTCGAGATGAACGTGTTTAACGCATTTTTAGTCAATAAACTGTTAACATAATAGTACATATATTTGACCATTCATTTTTTGACAATTATAGGGGAAGCTGAGCTTCCCTTGCAGTCTTAAAGAAATCGCGACTGATATTCACCTACCACATGCACATCAGGTGAAAATAATTAGCCTAAAGATGACTTTCAGCGCCTGACAAACAGACAGCGACTCATAAGAAGCACTTAAAGCACTGACACATGCGGTCGTGTTAAGGGTATTTTTGGGAAACGCACGTGAAACGATGACGAACGCTCACAAAGTGGCTCGTAGAAAATGCTCTAAAGTGCTTAGATCTATCGTTATCGTGAAACCCGGCCCAGTCTAGTACAAGAACAATGTCTTGAATTAACCCCAGAGAAATCCAATTGAATATAACTTGGAGCTTTGTTGTTAATTATTTTATGAGCCCGCTTCACTTTCAGAAAATGAAATCTTTTTTCGATAGGTAACCACTGTACGGTATAAACAAAGTACAACAACATTGATTTCCTGACAAAGTTTCAGCATCACCCGTTAGTTAATGGCACTTTCTTTAACATCTTATTTCCCTTTCCCCTGTTTTAAACCTGTTCTCTGTCTCCGCACGGAGGCATCAACATGCAGAATTCAATCAAGTATTAAACATTCACAGTTTCAAGAGCCCTCACGGGCACACCGATCCCAGCCTCAAACCAAAAGACATACGGTACTAAAGCAGGCCAGAGATGAGTGAAATGTAAGAAGACTGTGAGAAAAAAGCTGTGATAGCTGTCAGTTCTTCATCACTGCTGTAATAATGAAGTATTCTCACACATTAACACGTCATTGTCATGGTCTGAACAGAATATGAGGAATGAGAGCGTGATGTTTCTTTAAGACTTTTCACACAGCGGTGGAGAAGAAATGCAGACTTCTGTCTCTTGAGATATCTCATCTGTGTCAACAGGGTCTCAAACTCGGCTCAGTTGTGCCAACATGTACCAAAGTGCAAAGTCTCAACTGAAACTTGTGTTGATTCGGTTCAGTCTAGTCTGATATGAAAACCGTGATTCAATTCTTTCTGTGAATTCTGAAACGCTTCACTTTTGGTAAGAATCAAAGAATCAAAGACCAAGCGATACCCCTATCATTTTCATTTCTTCTGATAGCCGATGAAAGACATAAACGTACCTGAGAGATTAGATCTCCGTGTCATCTCATGACTGAAACTAAGCTGATATCTACATCAGGTCTCTCCACAGTAAAGACTCTATTGATTCAAGAGGAAATGAGATGTTATCGCAGCGAGACTACGATACGCTGATAAAACTAGGCAGTAAACCAAATAAATGTTTTCACATCCCAGAGACAGATCTTGTCATGTTTCTGACGTCAGTTTGCGTCCGACAGAAAGCTTCTTCTTCACAGCGGTTCAGCCGAACGGATAAAAGCAGAAAAACCCATTTGTCATGTCTGTCCCAAACGGATTCAGGTTGGACATGGTCGGCTTCACAAAAGCGATTGTTTTATTAAACAGAATCTACATATTTTCATGACAAATGGTCTGTATATGCCTGTACATGGTTTAGGCTGTTGGCCTGGTTGCTCAGGTCTGATGGTTCTCCAGGGGTTTGGGTCAGACCAGCTCAATCAGTTGTGTGTCTGTTTATCACTGACTGAGGGCAAAAAACACTTTGAATTCAGAGCCCGTCGAGCATTATCATGTTTGTTTAACACCAATATAAGACATGTGTATTTGGTGCTATTGTTTAAAACACAAAGCGATAGTGGAAAGGCTAAGCAGCATGGTGAATACTGAACAGCAGCCTCCGGCGCAGAGCTTCTCTCTTTATGAGATGTAGGTGGGAATGTTAAGCGCAGGTAATTATTCTCTTTGGGAAATGCTTTAAATTCAGCCGTGCTGATGTGAAAGAAATAGCAGGACAGGGAAAAGCAGGTCATGATCATTAATATCACTCCGAAGCCAACCCTTGGAGAATAAGCCACAGCCGGACACAGTTTAACAGCTCCGCCCCCTTCACGGAGATAAGCAGATGTTTCGCTTCGCCGTCTGTCAGCCGTGAATCTGTTTGTCGTGACTTCAGCATTTCCCTCACAGCTCGCACACTGAACAGTGATAAATGAACGTCCAAAAGCAGCGCTGCAAACCAGAGACCCTCGGACAGAAAGTGCCTGCGATGGCGTAAGACAAAACCATCCGGATTTGAAAAATGACTTGGCCAGCTGGAGTTTTGTCAATTCAGATCTGAATAGAGCCTTGTGCGTTTGTGTGTGTTCAGGGTCATTCTGAGCGGTTCATTCCAGGTGAACTCGGTGTTTGTCCATCATGTCCCACCGGGTTTGGTTTTACTCTTCTGTGTCTCTAAGACGACTTGCCAACAATACTTTACATAGCGAGTGACTCCAGAAAGTGTGTGGACATCATTGAAGTCAATGCCAGAATGCCAAATTTCACACACGTCCTAAACCGGCCGTTCTCAACCTAATTTGGTCTGTAAATGTCACCCTTGTGGGATTCAAAAATAGAGTTCCACTAACAGCATGATGTGTTTGTTTTCCTGCTCAGGATCCGAGCTGATGCCCAAAGCTCTCTCCACCCGAATCATTGGAGGCATCTGGTGGTTCTTCACCCTCATCATCATCTCGTCCTACACAGCAAACCTAGCCGCCTTCCTCACCGTAGAGAGAATGGATTCGCCCGTGGACTCAGCCGATGATCTGGCCAAACAGACCAAAATCGAGTATGGCGTCGTCAAGGATGGAGCCACCATCTCCTTCTTCAAGGTACATCTTTATCATGTATTTCTTCCGCCCTCAGCAGTGATTACTTGTATCCATCTTGCCGTGAATTAAGCACATGTTGAGGTCAAAAGCATTACACTCTTCATGCCTTCAGTGTTCTCGCTCAGCAGTCTTCAAAGGGAGTAGGGATGAGCCTTGCAGAATAAAAAGCAGGCCAATATTCAGAGGAGAGCGCTCTCTGGTGGTGGGAGGAATGAGTCTGCCATTCTGGTCTTACAGAAATAAAATCAATGAGAGATGAAACAGCACGAAGGTTAATCTTCTTTCACTGACTGTTTGCTGAAAAACAAATCATCTTTCACATTTTGAACCCTGTTTGTGGAAAGTGTTTTTATATTACTTAACGTGATGTGAAGCCCATCGGTTTGACTCGTAACGACAGATCACTGCGTTTATGTTCAGTAGTTTATTTAATCTTTCAGACGTGAGCTTTTTGTCACCAGTATTGAGAACTACTACTGAATGCTAACAGAAGAATTTGAAAGACAGCTGTAGCAAACTTTTTCAAAAAGATTCAACCTTCCTATTCTCGGGCACTGAGAAAAAAAATCAATACAACTCCACAAAAGATTTTTTCCTGCTAGTTCTTAATTCCCACTGTAAAAGCAAATTCTCCCGCTTCTCCTGCGTGTTTGAAGTTTTCCTTCATAATGATTTTTTTATTCCAAAGTTTCAGCTTTTGCCCGCAGGGTTTTACTTTTGACTGCTTTGAGTTTTGCTCTCAGATGCCGTAAAGCCGAGCAGAGGAAAATATGACGCATCTCCTCGAGAAATGTTCAACTGACAGCGACACAAAATCTCGGCGTCCTTAGACTGCTGATTACATATTTATAAATTCTGTTAAAATATAGCCTGCTTTAGCCATTTCTGCTGATGTTGTCATCTTTTCATGTAGCCTATGCTTTCCTATAATCTTCCAAAACATACCTCAGCATTTTGCTCTTGAAATAAAAAATTGCTATCTCCAATTTCTATCAAACCCATCAACATTTCAATGATTTCTACGTCAAAAGATGCAAAGAATAAATGCAATGTGTTGGATGTATCTGTTGAGGTAAATGATTGCTGTATTAGAAAACGTCACACAAGCAGGTGTCTACACTTAAAGCATCAGGCTGTCGAGAGAGAGAGAGAGAGAGAGAGAGAGAATGTTAACATTTTCCCCAGACAAATCAAAGAGCAGCGCACACTTGTTCATTTTCTTGGGTCACTTTAAATGTTTGATAGAATGGAGGCAACAATTATCTGTGATTAGCTTTGGTTTCTAACGTGACCTCTCTAAGAAAGCATGAAATGCCATTTAATCAGGAGGTTAAAGCTTCATTATTCTGCAAACCATCAGAAGATAGCACGGGGTGGTATGTGTTGAATATTGAATTGTCTCGTGGATCACATGTGACTTAAGTTTGAATGCTCTTTGATGAATCATAAAGACTGGATGTCTCGGCTGGTTTTATGCGTACAGTACTATAGTAACAGTAGGGCAGTACACAGTGTGTACTATGCGCAGTAGACTTGTCTAACGTCACAACAACACAATGTTTCAAACACAGCTGCATAACAGTACGGACAGGTAAAGAAGACCAGGGGTGTGATAACAATCCAGTACACACTGAGGCGTCCGCTGTATCGCTCCCGGAGTTTATTCATTCCCGTGCAGTCCAACGTTAAAGCCAATTCCCAGCCACTTTCAATTATAGTGAGAGACAGCAGGGAAAATAGCGTTTGAAGGAAGGAAGAAGAACCGGTGCTCAAGGTTAAGAGAAGAGCGCCAGCACCAGTGTGAAGCAGAAAAATCTCTGCGTATCGAAGCCAAGACTCGGGAGAGAAGAAGTGTCCTTTATAGATGCTGGGTGCAGATGTTGATGCTCGTGTAGAGTAGAGCCTCCTCTGTGAACTGCAGGAAACACTGTAACAGACACACATTACATTCACTGTTCAGAGAGTGTGCCGACACACTTTTCATTACTTCTAGTGACCAAGTCACTGTTCAGAAATCAAAGGTTTGATGAAGAATCTTAAAGTCGGAAAGCAGATACCAATATGAGGACACATTGCCACTTATGGACTGTTTTCATTTTTTACCGTCAGCTACACATTATAATAATGTATTTTTAAGCCGTTCGGTCGTAAATGTGTCTAAACGTTGAGTTGCTGCGGTACATCATTATGTGGTGTTGTGTAGTGCTGTCCACCAGTCTCTAGCCATTGATACATGGAAATGTTGTAAGATATGAGGAGAATATTGGACTGCTTTCCTCTTTCAGAAATCAAGAGTGTCCACGTTTGAGAAGATGTGGGCTTTCATGAGCAGTAGACAGAGCACATCATTTGTCAAGTCCATTGAAGACGGTATTCAGCGGGTGTTGAAGTCCGACTACGCCCTGCTCATGGAGTCCACTACCATTGAATACGTGACCCGCAGAAACTGCAACCTCACGCAGGTGGGAGGCATTATTGACAGCAAGGGTTACGGCATCGGCACCCCGAAAGGTACGTGCACGCTTTGGACTTTAACTTCTGATTGGATGAGGTGTTTGAAAGTGAAAGTAGGATGAGGAATTATTTGAAGCCCAAATCACACACAGTATGATTTGTCACTAAAGTGAAGGCTGTACTACTGAATGTGTTTTGTAGGCTCTCCGTACAGAGATAAGATCACAATAGCTATCCTCAGCATCCTGGAGGACGGCCGTCTGCACATGCTCAAAGAGAAATGGTGGAGCGGCAGCAGTTGCCTGGAGGACGAGCGCTATGAGACGGGACCCATGGGCATCCAAAATCTGGGCGGCATCTTCATCATCCTGGCCTCTGGTCTGCTGCTCTCCGTGTTTGTAGCTATAGGAGAGTTCATCTACAAGCTGCGCAAAACTACGGAACGTGAACAGGTGAGACTCACAGAAGCTCCAGATCTAATGCTGAAATAATCGAAAGAGAACAACCGTTATCGGCAACTGTCACCTCAAGCACTGTTACTATAACACACACATGGATGAAGATGTCATTATCAAGGAGAGACTCTTCGCCGCTTGGTGTTTTTGTCCTAAGCCATCTGACAGAGGAAAATGTACCGTATATATGTACAGGTATACTTATCAAGAGTAAAGTTAGACACTCATAATTCTGCAGATATGCTTGACATATGCAGCATCACAGATTGTCAGACTGAATGTCTTCCAGACGTCTCAGAATGAGTCAAGTTGAAATACATGTGATACAACTGATAACATCCTTTGAATGAAGAGATGAATAAGCCCTTTAAACGCCAACCAGATCTGAAAGCAAATAGCGAAATCACTTTCGTTTTATGTAGACACATTTCACAGATAAGATGCCACTGCGGGAGGTTGACATTTAAACCACTTTGATCATGTATGTGAGTGTAAAAGCAGGACAAAAATCTGAATATTTTTATCTCGTTCAACGTATTTCCTACTGAACTGGATTGGGAAGTGTATGCAAATTATTCTTCATAAAGTTTCTTGACGACTTTAGCCAAAACTTTGCAAAGATGATTCTTTCTGAAGGCCAAATTTATTGGAACAAATAAACGAATGTGTTCATAAAGTAGTTCTCAATTTAAACATGGAAATGCGAGTCATCCACCCGCATGACATAGCTTACCTATAAAAACACAATGGGTCTCATTCATGAAACACGAGCAGAAAATTTTTTGGTTTAATCGTTCGAAAAGTCCTTGTAACATACATTTTCGGATTCATAAAATGTTTCGTATTTTCAAATTGTTAGTAGGTACGAAAGAAATGTCCTCGTTCTGTATTCTTTTAGACAAACAGATGACACTGCATTTTGGATGCACTTTTGGCCTGTCTTTGATCATTTTTTACTTTTTAACTTCGTGTAAAACGAGCTCGTCACTGTCCTTTTTTAACAGCCGTCCAATCACAGTGGAGAAGATGCGGGACAAACACTACATAGACCTACCGTCATACACAACAATGGAGAAGCTAATATTAATGGTTACTGCATTTTCATATTAAGTAATACTATTCATTATCAGATACTAGTAATTAGGCTAACTGTTGCGGATATTCCTAATCACAGAAGCCAACACATCTCTGAAATAATGCGCAGTGCCTCCAAACTGTTCTCAGGCACCACCAGCACTGGGTATTACTATTTTTGCTTGCTAAAAACGCTCTGGTGGACACAGTTTATTTGATGAATTTATTGGTCAGCATATAGCCTATTAGTATCTTATGCATTCATGCAATATAATGTAGCCAAACCAGAGAATGAAGTCCAGAGGATTCCATAGGTGCGTCATTTGCGTAGCTGTAATTCATAGCGGGGGTTATGCTAATTGAGAATGAGCGCATGCGCCCTGTTTACGAGTGACTGGAATTCATTAACATACACACACTTTACTATAGAATCTGACGTTTACGAAGTATTTGTGAATCCGGAGGAAAGTTTTCAGGAAGGTCCGTTTTACGCGCAACTCACTCTGAATTTACTCATATATGTCATGAATGAGGCCCAATGAGAACCTTTTGTGCTCCGCTGAAGTCAGTAAGTCGTACGGGTTTGTACGGGTGAGATGAAAGTAACTACTAGGGCCTCAGATATCAGTGGCATTGCCACGTAGGCTACGAGTCTAGCACACTCTGTCTTGTCTTCCGATGGACGTGAATGTACTTACTTCCTCTTTCCCCCCCCCACCCCCATCATGTGTCTTTTTTTCCATCAAGAGGTCTTTCTGCAGTGCGGTGATGGACGAGATCAGACTGTCGTTCACGTGCGAGAGGCGAGTGAAACACAAGCCCCCCCACCAGCCGCCGCCAGCCATGAAGACGGACGCAGTGATCAACATGCACTCTTTCAACGACCGTCGCCTGCCCGGAAAGGACAACATGAGCCGCAACACCGCGATGACGCCCGTGTTTCCATGACGTGCCTGGGCGACGGGCACCTGAGGCACGTCCCGGGCGGGGCGCCGGAGACCAGGGACTACGGCCCCGAGATGATCACGGCATTCACCATCAACCGCAGAGACATCCGACACCAACTGAGCAGTCAGAACGGAGGCAGTAACAGCAAACCAGGTAGTGACCACATCCTCAAGCCAATGTATCCCACCATGCCGCTGCGAGAGGGAGGCCGATCCGTTTCCTTCCTGTGAGAGCCACATCTCCCAAACCCTCCGAGTCTGATGTTTACAACGGCACTCCGACGCAAAAGCTCACCATCTAAAACAACCTGTTTCTCATTGGAACGTGATGTGGAAAAAGAGGCTTTTTGGAAGCATGGCAATAAATGAAACTACACAAAGGGAAGTCGTTTTCTTAGAGTATCATTTCTTAGAGCACATCAATTTTTTTTCAAGAGTTCCGACAAGTTTTCTTTTCTTTTTGATTTGGTCGAAATGCAGTGTTTCATCTCTGTGAATGCGATGTAGACTAGTTGTATACGCGGCAGCGCAGGACTACAGCGGCCAGCGTGAGCTGCCGGAAGATTGGAAACCCCGTCCACCGTAGGCCATAGCATCCACCTGCGTTCGTGAAAATGCACAAACAAACAGGGTTGGTTTCATTGGAGTCACCTAAATAAATGCGGAACAATTCCGTACGGCCCGCAAAATCACTCCACAGTGCTAACACGCCAGACTTTTGATTGATTTGTGCTTCATACGTTGCCAGCAGATGTTTCTTACCCAGCGAGATCTAATGGTAATGACGGATAAACACAACGGTTGCCAAAGATCCGTCGTCCAAATGGATTTAGACACTTGAAAGGCAGTTTTGCCTGCAAACAAGAAAGCGAATGACGTCTTGACTCCGCTGTTTGTTAAATGACTTATCCTGTACGTCAGACCCTTTTCCAGATCAAGAATCCGAAACCCAGAACTGATACAAATGTACATGAGCCCATGTTTGATGTACACAATCTGTAGGTGCCGTGGTGTTTGTCAGAAGATTTGATCCCATCTTCTGTTGCATTCATGAAGACGAGAAGGTCTATAGATCCTCTAAGATCACAAAGAAAAGATCATCTGACCTCTCAAATCTCATCAACACTTGCATTTTCAGACGCTCGCTGTTGATGTCACGTCCTCTCACAAATCTATCAATTGTGAGGAATGTGGTGCAGGAATCATTGGGTATACCGCGTTAATCAGAATCACGAGTAAGCTCAAGTTTCTGGATTTGGGGAGTACATGATGGCGAAATCTCAAAAACCGACCCTTTAAGTTAACCCTGACGTGAGCCCCGGTTCATTGAGCTCATCTCACACACAGTAATGATGACTGAAGCTGTGGTCAGTGGCACTTCTGTTGTTATCCAGGTGGATCCAGCTCCACTCATTTCAAGTGTGTGTGCACATGTCAGAAGCACTTTCTTTAGGCTGGTGGTATGTCAGGATGCGAGGTGTAATAGAGTCGTGTGCATTGATAAGCCTCGCAGGCTCAGAGCGCTACGGATAAATCTAGGGTGAGGGCCTTTTCAGTCAGGTAGACGTAAACTGGTCTACAGTACTGTTTTCACGTTTGCATTAGGACATCTCCATACACAGAGACAGAGCGAAACTGCAATATATTTATGAATATAAATGCATCCAAACTGCAATAGAAAAAACTGTATGCTACTGACCAGATTCAGACAAGCGAGCATTCAAACATACATTCAGCGACCAGAAGGTTTCACGTGATGATGTTCCACACGTGAAGCGCTGTCATGATGAGGTGTAGGTGCTACGAGTCTCCACCCACTGCCCTCTCGTGGCAGCTCGACCAATCACAGGCCTCCGTGAGGTCAACCTAACGGACAGTGAGGAAAAAGCATTTTTGTGTTGAACATGTTTTTTATGGTGAATTACGTACCGATCAGAAATACCTTCATGTGACTCGATGTTTCTTTGGTGAAAGCTCATTGTGTACGTGTTATTCAGATTCTGTGTAGTTTTAATACTCTCTTACAAAGTAGGGTATATATTAGATGACAATGACAGACAAATTACTGTATTTTGCTAAATCCTGATGATTTTTACCTTCTCTTCTTGAACATTTCAGGGGTGATATATGATACAGGCATTGTAATATAGAATCTAGTCTCAAGTGGAGTTAAAGAACAGCGATGTAATGCCCCAGACCCTCAACTCCGTCACATTCAGTTTCATGTAAAGAAGAGGTTGATATTAACTCTGTATGTAAGACCTTCTGAAACATTATGTATTCATGTCAGATGTATATACAGTAAAGACGTCATAGATATTCAGAGAAGAACCAGATGACTGATTCATTTACACTTATCATGGAGGATTTCTTTCTTTCTTTCTTTCCTTCGTTCAAAAGCCTTGATAGATTCTGTAGATTACCCTTTTGTCTATCCACTTGTTCAATCCTCTTCGTGAAAAAAGAATGAAAAATATTGTCAATTTGTATATATCATAAAGAGGTTCTGTTTCTCTTAATCTCTTCTGAATACATTTTCATTTGATAATACAGACCCCTGAAACGGCATGAAAAAGTGTCATAATGAATGAAATAGTACGGCTTAAGATTTGTTCACCCAAAAATAACATTTATACCATATGTACTTCAAAAATAGTGCTCTCTCTCATGGCGTTGCAACGCTAGGAAGAGCCAACATTTGGATTATAATTACTCTTATCTGTGTTTGGCTGAAGACATGAAGACCTTGAATTTCACTTTCGGGTTGACAACTGTTTCATAGAATAATTTACCCAAACCCTCATCTTTTGTGTTTTATTTCATGGGATACCAAAGTCTTTTTGAAGAATCTTCTTGCAGATATTTATCACACATTAAATCTAATAAGAAGTTCCATACAACTAGTAAAAACAATGTAGAACAAACTGACACGTGGACTCAGTTACACTGGAAACATGAGTGACACCTTATGATTTGAAATCAAATAAGATTTCAGCGCCATCTAATAAAGATACTTCTCTGTTTTTTACGCTTCATTCGACCTTTAAATACACTCTGAATCTATGAATATAGATGCTTGTATGTTATTTTTCACCTGGTAAAGCTGGACAGCCATTGTCACATAAACCTTCTGATTCTTCAAAAGTTCTTTTGTGTTCCACAGAAACTATAACAGATGTTATAGAAGGACACGTGGGTTCTGTTGGGTGAAGCCATTCTTTTCATCCAAGTTGACACATTGTGTGAAGCTCATTGAGGATGATCACGACTTATTATAGAAGACCAATAGAATTTGATCAAATCTTATATTTACACTGTGAAACATTCTTTGTAACAAATGATTTAGCAGCATATTAATCCCACAAGCCTTCATGTCAAACTGACTTTAAGATCACGAAGGACTCATCCCTACAGTCTCTGTGTGAAATACATTACATCCAGCGTTTACTTTCAGTATTGGATCAATCCTATTTACGGAGCATCTATTTTATAAAAGAAGGAATAAACAATGTGAACATTGCTGTTTTACAAAAATGTATGAAACAAAAAGAAAATAAATGAAATTAAATTTGACAATGGAATGTTTTGTTAATATTGTTATGCATGCAAATCCACACATTTGTGTTAATACCATAAAGTAGGGTTCAGATCATGTGTCATGTCATGTTCAGCACAATGTTCACAAACCTTATAGATGATATAGAACATGACAGTAAGGGCCGAGCCGCGTGCTGACGGCTCCCGACCACAATGACTGCAAACATTTAGCTCAGAACATGGAAATGTCGGCATAGCAGTTTAGTTAGGTTCTTTTTTGTCTTTTTCTGTTTTTGTCTGCAATGAAACATGGGTCAGTTTTGCGGTTCACACTGGCAGTGTTTTGCAGGCTCGGGCTGTGTGTTTTCATTTGCCTGCAGCAGAAAGAGCCTTTGAAGTGAGTGTCCATCCGAGCTCAGCAGCTCTCAGATAAAGAGACTCGTGCTAGCGAAGCTCATTTCATTCTCACTTCAAAGAGACAACACAGTGGCAGTGCGAACTGCCCACACTCACGTTTACATAGTGTTGAAGACAATACCGCAGACCAAGAGACCTGTCCCGGACACACCCCTGAAGTTGTGCAGAAAGCATATTTATGAACACAAGAACGTTTCAACGATTAGTGCACCTGAGAATGTAAAATCTGTCAACATTTTTCGAATACTGTATATTATTGCCACGTCTTTAAAGGCACCGCATCTCAGAGCAAACATTCAGCACTCCATCAGGAGCAAAGTGAACAGAATCAGTCACGTGAATCAACAACAGTGTGTGATAAACATGTCTTCATCAGATCAGATCAGTTTGCGTGCTTGACATTCACTGGGACTGAACCCAGGACCTTTGTGCTGCTAACAGAATGTTTAATTGAGCTTCAGCTTTTACACTAGCTGTCTGTCGCATGAGCTAAGAAATGGAAAGGAATCAATCAAACAAACAGCTTTTGTGTGTAGCAGCAGTTTGTTCTCATACCTACTGCATACCATAAAGTGTCAAAGTTCAAACCACCGGGTGCTACTGGGACTGTTAATGGACAAACTCAATGGATCATTGCAATAGAAAGTAAGCCTCACTATGCCACACTCACTCTGAAAGGTTCACATTTCACACACCCTTGTACAACACACACCGTCACTTCATTTCAGTTGGAATTTTGCATGTCCATAAACACTTTAGGAAAGTGTCTCAGTTTCGACTGTACTAAAGGGCTGCATTGGGATCCCGTGGGACCCAACACAAATCTCGTGGGAGCGGGCGGGTTTACCTTTGCCGTGGGCAGGACTGGGCGGGTAAAACAAATAGTGCGGGTCCCACGAATTATAGACGCCAGCAAGGATGGAGCCGGTAAACGAAGTAGAGAGGAAGTTTAAAGCGGGGATTTACTGCACAAAACAGAAGCAAGGCAAATTTCTCTATTGTTACTGACAACAGTGATAAAGAATTCGTAAGTTGCAATAAATGTGCAAAAGTGTTAATATACAACGCACATTTCTACATTTGAATACTGTGTGTGTGCTGTTAGTATAGCCTTTCAGATGCGAAAAGTTTTATTAGTCTAATAAAAAAATTAATTTTCACATGTCGTCGTTTGTTAAGTTATTTGTCGGGCCTGGTGCCTCACATGAACATATTTATCGACCGTAAGATATCCGTTTAATTAAGCGCAAATGTTCTGTGTCTGTTGTTATGAACGTTAGCATACCTCAACATTGTTTAAATTCTTTAAGCTAAATTGTTTTCGGGTGCAGGCGGGAGCGAGCGCACAAATTGCAGGTGCGGGCGGGAGTGAAACACACACGTTGCGGGCGGGATCGGTCAGAAATTCACCAGGAACAGGATTATAAAATCAGTCCCGCGCAGGGCTCTGGACTGTACCCTCAGTCCCCTGAAAGCGACAACAAGACATTTTGTTGAATGAAGTGGAACTAACGTTCGCCTCCGATGTTTTTACAAATGACCTTTGAGAATTGGCGAATGTAGTTTGCATGTCAGTCTGTGCACCGGATATCAGGGTATACGAGGAACCAGCTTGCACCATTCATTCAGGCTTTGTGATGAGGATCCAAAAGAATAAACCAGCTAGATCAGTATGCGGTTTGACACAATTTATAAATATGTCAATATGACACATAAAAATATACTAATAAGTCAAGTCACTTTATTGTCCACAAGTGGACATTTTTCTTTGGCTTCAGCACATAGAAAAACTTTCTGCATCACATACAAAACACATAAAAACAATAGGTAACACAACCCCCCTACTCATTTCCAAGTTGTAGTATTTAAAATTCTGAGAGCAGTTGGCGCAAATGACATTTGCTATACATTTTTCCGTGCTTGAGGTTGTCTGAAACATCTTTTCCATGGTAAAAGCTGAAATTTAATATTCAGCGGACGAGAACAGTCTTCAATGATAACCTCTGCTTTTTATTTGACTGGTTTGATCAATTTCATTCAGTTGTCTTTGTGGTTGCCCTACAATAGCACCAGCAATTTTAACTACTCGGCACAGTTTTTCCTTTCCTTTAACTGACAGTTATCCATACCTCATATTAAAAAGAAATGGAATGTTTCCTGTTAGGTTTAAATTGGTATACATCCAAGGTAACTCAAAAGTGACCTCAGAATAAATAAATAAATAAATAACTTGGACAACCCATCCATGATCACATGACCATTCATTTACTAAATGACCTCTTTATTTGATTAGATTTTCCCTTACATCAAAGAGACATTCTCTTCAGCTCTTCTTACCTCATTCTCTGTTGCTGCTTATGAACATGTATCTTGTTTTGTAGGATTGGCATACTTTTTACATTTAATTTTTACAACTACTGATTTAGTACAAAATGGCCTGACCCTCATGTTGTTCAAAGCCTCAGATGGATTTCTTTGTTCTCCAACCTGATCGTTTCTAAAGTGTGGTTTTGGGCTTTTGGTTGCATTGGGAGATGTTGGTCATATACTTCATCCATTATTTGCAGTCTTTACAAAAGAGCTAAATCTTGCAATAAGCAGATATTGAGGCATTGATTTATTTTGGGGGGGGTTGTTGTTTTAATCTGGGTCTCGTCCATGCTGTTCACTCTTCACTTCATTCTGATGTGACACACAAAAGCCAAATTGCCTCGGTTATGTTTAATATGTGTACAACAACGAGTCAATTCCGTTCACCGCTACGGCACTTGGCGGTAATAAAATGGGGCAGCAGATAGACTCTACACCAGAGTGAATTTAACCTTGACAATGATGTCAGATGACTTTCCCAACATTTCAAGGAGCTCTGGGAAATGCAGAGCAGGATCCGGACGTGAATATTGAGTGAAAGAGCGAGACTCCCTCATAATGGCAAGATTTATGAAGACTCAACATCGATTAATCCCAATGGGCACGGAAAGGCCAAGAGAAGAGCAACAGAAAGAAAACAGATACATGATGTAAAACAGACTGCTATCCTCAACATTTATGAGAAATCCCTCAGTAATTGGGTGTATAACCCATCTGTCCTCTGAGGTTTCTTGTCCTATATATAGATTTGTGTTGTGCATGTGATTGATAATCAAGTGTAACACCGGATAACTGTGTTAATTTGACTAATTACCTAAACATGGCTGAATATCTCTAATGAGGAGAGCAGATTATAAGTCAGGAATGTGTAGAGAAGATCAGCAGCGATGACCTTCACCTGCCGCATGTCCCTGCAGAGGTGTCCCGCTGCAGCAGAGCAGTCATGCATCAGCCTCTGTTATGAGTTAAAGCTCCGAGGAATCACGGCTGCACTGGAGCGAAGCTGGACCTTTTCTCTGATAGAGGTGTTCACCTTCAGCTGGAGGTCACCCAACCCGAGATATTGTTCCCAGCAGGACTGAAAAAGAACTGAACCCTACGACGCGTCAGCACCTCCTCAGAATCCAACTTAACTAATTCTCTGGATATCAAATAAATGATGTACATACATATAAAGATAATTGTACGATTTAAGGCAGCAAACAGCTTTTCAGTGTGTCCTGTATATGTTTCTATACACATATGCAGGCAGATCTGTCTGCAGGGTTTACAAAGAATGATCAGAAAAAGACTTAATGTCCAGTGAACAGCAGTTTTCGCAGCAGTCTTACAGACCAAGCACAATAAGTGTGAGATTTGATGGTGATGGCTGGGTGTCCTTGATAATGTGGTTAGCTTATTAGCAAACACACCTGTGAAGAACTCGACACAACTGTTACTGTAGTGAACTGTTGTGATAAAACCACATCACACATGTCTGTGTAGTCTTTCCTGCTTGAAAGCATTGCTTAGGACGCACCATACGTGCCATTTTACCGAACACGTCCTGCTCAGGATTTCAGGTGCGTCCTCTGGAGGTCGCTTTTGTCCACCGTATACGTCATTGTGTTCGATTGTCATTTTTCCTACTATGGCAGTCAGTGGTGGCCAAGATCTGTTTGGTTACTGACATTCTTCCAAATATCTTTCTTTGTTCGTCAGAATAAATACATTTATACAGGCTTGGAACTCATGGGTGAGTCTTTTTATTGGGTGAACTGTCCCTTTAATATTATATTTTACAACAACTGTGTTATTAAACTGATCTGATTTTAAGTTAGAATCCGTTCTGGTATTCTACTCATTTAAATAAAGATTGGTATAATGTAATATAACAAGGGTATTGTATTTAGCTTTACTGTATTATAAATGACTCGATTTATGGATGTAGTAATAATCTATAAGGTCGGGTTTTATGACTGTAAATTAATTTGACTCATTCCAAAATCTATAACTCATGTTGAGGCAAGGGTAGACTAATAAAATCAATATTGCATATTTCTTTAACAACATACCCATAAGTTCCTGAACCCTTTGAGCTATCTGAGCTATGAGTATGAGGCAGAAATACTTGGACATATACAGTGTATCACACCATGAATTTGGTTGAATTAAAGGGACAGTTCACACAAATATAAAAATTCTGTCATCATTTACTCACCCTAGTGTATTTCGAGCCCACTCTCATGAATTGCGTATAAGTAACACGCGCTGTGCAATATCGTGTAATACGTACGCCAAAGTTAGATTTTAGGTTCCACCGCCTATTTTTGCGTGCATATGATACGCCAATTTAGCGTGTGTGCATATTATTTTTAATATTATTATATTAATCAGCAATTTGTCTCATTAACCTGTCCCCAAACCCTAAACCTAATGATAGCGTGCGTGCATATTATAACCTGTCCCCTAACCCAAACCCTAAACCTAACAGTATTATTTAAATTATTTCAGTGTTTCCTCTTCATGTACGTTTCAAAATGGCTGCTCTCCCCCCAGGTGAATGCAAACATTGGCGTATCATATGCACGCAAAATCGAATTTTGGCGTACGTATTACACGATAATGCAACAGCGTGTTATTTATACGCAATTCATGAGACCGGGTTGGTATTTCCATACCTATAAATTCCTATAGATGACTTTGTTATGGAGAACACAGAGAAAAATATTTGAAAGAATATTAGCAATTTTCAGTTTGGGAACATCCTTGACTGCCATAGTAGGATCAATTTAATGCTACTGAACTGTTTGTTTCCCCTAAATGCTTCAAAATATCAAATTTGTGTTCAATAGAAAAAAAAATGCAATATATCATATTTTTTCTACTATGGTAGTGGATGATGTCACAGAACTGAAAATGGCTAACATTCTTCCAAATATCTTTCTTTGTGTTCAACAAAAACAAATAAATGTTTACAGGTTTGGACCAACCTGAGGGTGAGTAAATGATTGCCTCTACTAATTAGCACCCGCCCCTGGCGGTATGACCCAGAAATGGCAGCATAGAAAACCAATAGAAAAATACACTAATAAGTAACATTTTGCAGGTTACAATGTTAGGCCAGTGACGCGATCGCAAACAGTCTCTTCTGTGAGACGCGGTGAACATGACGGATGATAACTTTTATTAGTTTCATTTCTGACATTTTGCTAGCACGAATAGGACGAGAACAGCGCCTGTGTAGATTAATGTTGTTTAACTGAATTTCCCTTTTTTGTTAAACAGTTTCAAATGGGAATGGCACAGATTCTGCCAAATGTATTATTTCTTAACCAGAAAGTAGCACCAAACAGATAGCAAATTCAAATTGTGCTTGAATGACTTTAGAAATATTCAGATGGTGTTTAAATATGTAATCTGCATTTTTTTTGCGTGTGCTCGTGAAGCTTTCAGAGTACGCATGCATATGAACTGTTTCATGTGAGAAAAGTAACCGTCAAACACCGTTTGTGGCGACCCTTCAAAATAAAAGTCTGGTTAGTAAACTAAAGTAAATGTGCTCGTAACATTATAAAAATGAGAACTTATTATAAAAAATATTACTTACATTTAAGTAGACTAAAAAATATTTTTATCTATTTTTATTTTTCCTGTATGTTTCAACAAATTAATTGAAAAGCCCTGGTCCACTGTTTTCGGTGAAAAGTGTGAATCCACGGACATTAATTGACTGATATTACCCACAACTCACCGCGACAGGGCGGAGTTTAGTGACGCTACCCTGCATTAATAAAATAAAATAAAATATGCTTTGCTAAATTAATAATGTAAGTATACAGTAAACATTACGGTAACACTTATAATAACGGCATGCAATTCATCAGTAGTTAAGCATTAGTAAATAGTTAGTTCATGATTTAAAAGGCATTGTCCCTACATTAAAAACAAATATAAATGCTTCATATTTTATTCATATACACATCTAAAAAATGTTTGTTAAGTGTGATCAGGACGTGAGGCGGAGGGTCTTGTATCGCACTGAAGGGGTTTATTTCACCCGGCTGCTTGTTACTCATGAGAAAAAAACTGGACATTGCTTTACTATAGTATGTTTAACTTCATTTAATTTGTCAAAGAACATTTCATTGAGCTTAACATTTAACCAGTCCCCAATGTTATCATGAAGGAACAACAGGCAATCACAGCAGAAATATGACCAACGTAATGCCTTTTGATCAAAGTTACATTCTAGACAATTATAAATCATAAAAATGTGTTTGTTTTTCAAATGAACACTTTCAACTATAGTAAATATAATATTCAACTATAGTAAATATATTCACAAAAAAGATCTATAAATTAAAGTAAACAATTATAATCTTTACATTTACAAGTGCGAATAACTGATATATTAAGTCACTAAATTAGAAACTGCTAAAAAGTTTGATAAAATGAACTGTAAAATGAACACTCAAAAAATTGGTTTCAATCATGGACAGTGATTTCACACGTTTGAATCAAGTTAACATGAACTTAACTCTCGACTCTAATGGATTGAGTTAGCTGATGAAATCAAGTTATAGAATTCTTGTTATTAATAAATAAGATCATGTTGGACACACAAATGCATAAGTACCCTTAAATGTGACTGTATATTTAACACAAAGTATGATATTCATTTTGACTTTTTATTGCTGTCTCAAGTTACACTAGAGGGTTTGACCCGACAACAAGTGTTCTTGAAGTCACTTTAGATCAAAGTGTCCGCTAAACGACTGCTTTTGAACGTGGATTTCACCAGCTTTATCTGGTTTAATGTGCTAACACATCCTCAAGCAGCAAGAGGATGATGTCTTGACTGTCTCCCTGTTTGAGATCAGGCTAATATAGACATCAGCTCATATTATGAATATGTCAGTGGTATTCAAATTTCACAGTTTTATGTCAGACCCTATAAATGTCCAATGAAAAGTGCACTAGCGTCATTATCACCACCGACCTGTTTCACTGCTGGCAATTAAACTGTAATGATCAATCCATATACCTCGTCTTCTAAAAGAAATTGCTTGCTGTGTAATTTATTTTCTCCATATGGCATCCGAACATGGGAATCTATTAAAAAACAGAGGACACCATGAACACCATAGACACAACATTTATTGGACTTCATTACATATGCACAAGTGGAAGCCGTCTATGAATCTGGCATGCTTGATCTTGATTCCTTCATTTAGTCATGTGCTTTGTCTTTGAATGAACACGTTTCTTACACGCCATGTTTCTTACGAGATATCCAACTAACCACCGCGGCATCACAGTTACAAAAACACAACCCTTAAGGCCATTGCACATTGAGTCCGAAATTCCTGCACGTTAAAAAAATAATACGATCTCACGTTGTGTCAATCACATTTACAAACTGCCTCCGATATGTTCATCCGTCATAAAAAAATTCGGACTGGGTTCGGTTTTCTGCATTTTTCACACCTGTAGCAAGCATTTTGAGAGACGTTTTGACAATTCAGAGACACCGTACAAACAAGCGGCAAAATCGAAAAATGCATACGAAAATTTCGGACTGTATATGCAAAGACCTTTACACTTGTTTTTTTTTTAAAGCACTACTATTGGCCTAAAAGACCACCACTGGTTCAGCACCCCCATATCTTCACTCGCTAATACAGAGCATCAGATCCCTGCGTTCTGCAAACGATCGACGTCTTCACGTAATGTCTCTCATGTACCTTCTCTGGATCGGTTCCACATTAGTGGAATGATCTGCCCGCTACTACAAGATCAGCAGATTCTGTGTCCATCTTTAAGAATCGGCTGAAACACATCCCTTCCGTCAACACCTGACCGATTGGTTCTGACTTCTGTTTCTTTTCTACTCTTTCTATCTTTATATATTTATAGAAAACAATTAAACCTGAGCTCTGTATACTGGGTAGGCTATATGACACCAGTTTTCTTGCACTTATGCATTTTGTTGTGCTTCCATTGTTTTCCTCATTTGTAAGTCACTTGTTAAATGACTAAATGTAAATGTAATGTATTTTGATTTAAGATAGTAATAGATGCCTTCAATGGTTTCAATAGCATGAACTGCTGAATTTTACCCAAGAACTGTACCAGGAACATGTCACTATTATTTCATTTTACAGTTTCTAAAAAGAAAGAGCAAACATTTGTTTCAACAGCTTTTTAAATAGATGATTTCTGTCATTTTTGGCAAAATATTCAATGAATGTACTCAATTAAAACGTCTTCGCAGCAGGAGGTTTGCAACCAAGAGAATTTATTTGGCAGAGAATTCTCTGCACGATCTTAAAGCTGCTATGTGAAATGTCCGATGGGAGACATAGAAAGGTAATTAAACGTTGAGCGCACAGGCACTGAAAAGTCATCTGGGGAATGAGAGACAACCGACCCTCTGTAAGGAGAGGAGAAAGAGAGCGGGGGGAAAGGGGGAAAGAGAAGCGAGAAGCTGGGGGATGAGGGAAAGAGAGGATGGAGAGAGAGAGACAAGAAAGGGTGGGGGGGGGTAGAGTGTGTGGGGAAAGAGAGAGAATGAGAAGGAGGGGAGTGAGGGGAAAGAGAGACGGAGCTGGTTGGGCTGGGGTAACAGTTAGTGATGCTGCATATGGAAGAGTTGTGTCGCCGTTGCACAGCGTGCTGCAGGCAGAATTCTAATGCGTTCATCAATAACCTCAAACAGCTGCTCAGAACAAAACATTTCTGTGAGTGAATGCCATGATGGAATATTTCCTGACAAATGAAACTGCTAAAGTAGTGAATTCAACATTTATTCATTGCCAATTGTCTTAAATTAGGTTAGGATGTCTTTACATTTTGTCTGCTACAGTTTATGCTGAAGCAGGAAAAGCCAGTGAAATGCAGAACCCGGATTGACATGCCGCAATAACTTTTGGGACTTCAAGACTCTGCACTCAATGCATCCTTGATATCAACAACACATCCGGGTACTTTTATGGATTTTTTTTATGCCACACGTTTAGTGGCGGAGTGATACAAACAGTCAGTTAGGCGGTTCAACAGTCAGTTCCCGTGGTGATCCTCATGGAATATTGCATGGCACTCAGCCAATCGGATTTGAGAACCAGAAAGAACTGTTGTATAAATACATGTATGAGTATGTGTTTATAAATACTATAAATTATAAATTGAAAACTAGACTTGCGGCTGCCTTCTGGATTTGCAAGGGCTTGACTGCATTGGTTGGAAGGCCGGCCAGTAGAGAATTGCAGTAGTCCACTCTTGATATGACCAGAGCTTGGACTAGCAGCTGAGAGGCATGCTCCGACAGGACCGGCCTGATGTTGTAGAGCACATACCTGCAAGTTCGAGAGGTTGCTGCGATGTGAGAGGTGAATTTCAGATGGTCGTCGAACATCACCCCCAAGTTCCTCACAGACTTAGTGAGTGTTATAGTTGAGGATCCGAGCTGAATGGTAAGTTGGTGTTCAATTGATGGGTGGGCCGGTATAACCAGGAGTTCTGTCTTGGAGAGGTTGAGTTGTGGGTGATGCTCTTTCATCCAAGAAGAGATGTCCAGAAGGCAGGCAGAGACACGGGCTGAAAAGAGAAATAAAGCTGCGTGTCATCTGCATAAAAATGGTATAAGAAACCCATGTGCCTTAATCATTGGACCCAGGGAGGTGGTATATATAGAAAAGAGAGGAGCAAGAACTGATCCCTGAGGAACTCCAGTTCTGGATATCTCGCCTCTTCAGGATACCTTAAAGGATCTGCCTGTGAGATTAGAGTCTAACCAGTTGAGTGCAGTTCCAGAGATGCCCAGTTTGGAGAGAGTGGACAACAGGATCTTATGGTTCACAGTGTCAAAAATAGCAGAGAGATCAATCAGAATAAGGACAGATGACAAGGATTTAGCCCTTGCCTGCCATAGATTTTTGACGACAGACAGGAGAGTTGTCTCTGTAGAATGTCCTTTCTTGAAGCCGGATTGTTGACTGTCCAGAAGGTCTTGCTGTGAGAGATAGGCAGAGAGTTGGTTAAATACTACTCTTTCGAGGGCCTTGGAAAGGAAGGGCAGGAGTGAGATCGGTCTGTAGTTGCTGACCACTAAGAGAGAGATCAGGGATGCGTTGAGCAGTTGTCTGAGTTGGCAAAGTCATCAGCAGTCAGTGAGGTATTGGCGGGAGGTGGAGGGGGACAGAGAAGAGAGGAGAAGGTTGAGAAAAGTTGACGCAGAAGAAATGCAGTTTGGATTTTGTTTTGAAAGTACAGGGTTTTGGCTGCAGATATATCAGTAGCAAAGGACTTAAGAAGATGTTGATACTTGGAGAGATCCGCAGGGTCTCTTGACTTGTGCCACTTCCTCTCCGCAGCTCTTAGATTGGTCTGATGGTTGCAAAGAGTTTCAGAAAGCCAGGGGCAAGAGGGTGTAGCACGTGCAGGCCTAGAGGTAAGAGGGCAGACACTGTCAACACAGGATGTTAAGGTTGTACAGAGACTATCAGTAGCTTCCTCAACATTGAGAAATGGGTAAGGGGTTGGGTAAGGGGACACCATGAATGATAAGCAAGTGGAAAGAGGGAACGAAGATTACGACAAAAAGAAACAGGGTTGGGTGGGAGTTGAGATTACAGGGAGTGTTGAGGTGAACGCAATGCTCTAGCAGCTAAGCTACAGAAACCCTACAAGTAAACACATGAAATTCATGTGTAGAGGGTCAATCTCTTGCTGTTTGGAGTTACCCTTCACCACCAGTTTAGATTCAAACCAGGTTGACAATAATCTGTCATTAAACTAACATGTTCCATTCATATTGGTCTTGCTGGAATAACAGCTGTTCACACTGCCTCCCCCCGCTCTCTCTCTCTCTCTCTCACTCATTTCCCATCAAAACACACTGTGCATTCCAGGTCTATGTCCATTTTCTAGTTGGACACAGCGACTGTGAGGCACAGGTGCGGCACGTCTTGCCGGGACCCAACAGACATGTTTACTTGTGAATGAGCTGAGATGGAACATAAACCCTGAGTCCTTGTCATTACCCCTTTATGTGTCCGCCAAAATCTCAGTCTTTCCATTTGTCATTTTTTTTAGAATAACTTGGGAACTGGCTGTTTTTTTTTTTATTTGTGTTGTCACAATCTGTGCCTTTTGATAAGGGTCAGTGCGATCCAGAGACTTACAGCATTCTACCTGATTACAAGATGCAGTCAATGCCTGCGGCTCATGATGAGTTCTGGTGCCAAACAGCTTTCCCGCACACCAGTCTCGGGAATGCCGTGTCCTGTTTCTGTTGTGAGATCGACCCTCTGCTTGAAAACCATCTGTGACACTCACGACTCGGACAGATGTTTCTTGAACTTATTATTCAATGCTGTACAACAGATGGAGGAAATTCAGAAAAGTGTCTTTCAAATGAGCTTTTGGGTTCTCGTGCTGCACTTCAAAATTTGTCGGCAGAGGATTTCGCCATTTATACTTAATAATACCACTAACATATTGGCGTGGTAGATTGCTATCGGTAAAATGAAGATCACCTGTCATTGTTGGAGGAGAGAATTTGATCCAGAAACATGTTTGACTAGAAGGCAAGTGAAAGTAAAAGACTCGCTAGCTGCCATGCAGCATCAGTGATGTTTACCACTTCTTTTTTGATGAGGAGTCAACACAGTCCAGGTGAGAATAAAGAACAAATATCTCCAATGACAGATCCACGCTGCTTGTACTCACTGCTCAGTACAAGAAAACCTGCGCATGTCTTATTTTCATTTCATTGTTGTCAGTCTCTGGGTGACTCTTGGTTTGTTTCAGGGCTTATGTGAAGACCGAAGCATGTGCAAAGCATGCATTCCTGTTCCTATTCCCCAAATCTGATTTAATTGTGGATTTACTATGAAAAAGGAATGCTTTTCAGTGTGAAAAGTGTGTATGGGTATGCATGTGAGTGAAGTGATGTTGCTTGACCTCCTCGTGTCCTCCTGATAACTTCAGCAGTTCTCAACATCATAATGCTGCTATTTACAGCATCTGCTCAATAAGGCAATATCTCAGGATCGATTTTTACAGCAGCGCACCCTCCAGCCCTTCTCCAAGCACACTGGATTTGATAACTCAAGTGCTATTGATTTCTCTATAATCAAAAATAGTTTTCCTCGGATCGTGCATATACAAGAGCAGCGTGACAACCTCCCGGAACGCTCTCTCTTCTTCCTTCATTTTTTTGTCACACATCTGTCTCACTTTGGCTTGTCCATTAAAAAGGGTCAATAACCTAACTTCTGCAGTCTAAATAGAGCAGTCTCAGTGTCAAAAAGAAAACTGTGCAATGTTTTAAACATTATGCTGCATTATCCTGTACCAAAGCCACATACCATCCAAGCGTCTCGAAACACTGCGGTGTCTGTTTTGGAAGGACTTACCGTTGCAACACTGGCCTAACCGATGCTGTGAGATTCCCGCATAAACACAATTTATCATTCAGACACTAAACCTTACAAATCTCATACAGAAATATTATAGAACTTTCCTTCAGATATCACCATTTAGAAATGGAAAAGACACAGATGTTATTTTGCAATATACCAGAAGGTTGGTCTACATGCGATTTAAAGTAAATGCCAGCTCTCACACTGAAAATACTGCACTTGTCAAAGCAGTCAGTGACAGGAGGCCCAGCACGCATTTAAAGCTTTTGACCGATAAGCAAGGGATGTGATGGGATGTGGGGGGATTTTTTTCACACAGACACCTGAAATGGATATAACGCTTTACAATGGTTTTAGCCGTATCTCTAAAAAGGTTATATTGGTATAAAAAAGGAGTGAAAAGTAAGAAAGGAGGGAGAGAGAGAGCAGAACATTCAAATAGCTGATAGAGATCTGTGTGTGTGTGACAGAAAGTAATTGATTTCTGCTCTGTGTGTTGTGATGAAGTGTGTGTGTGTTTTTGTGATGAAGTGTGTGTGTGTGTTGTGAAGAAGTGTGTGTGTGTGTGTGTGTGTGTGTGTTGTGTTGTGATGAAGTGCGTGTGTGTGTTGTGATGAAGTGTGTGTGTGGAAGCTGTGATAATGTGCTGATATCTGTAGGGAACTGGCTGATGTTGTTGCTGATAATGTGCAGACTCGCCTCCACTCCTAACAGCCATTTATCTTTAGCCCTTTCCCTTCTTATAAGCATACATGCAGTGTTTTTAGTGAGTCACATTAAACTGGTCACGCTTTAATTTAATGCTTAACATTTACAGGGACGGTGTTTCTTCCCACTTTTTAATAGTGACCCTGCCCTTAACAGACAATCATATCAAGCAAGCCCCAGTTGTATTAAATACCACTTTGCCATGTTATTAATCGTCGGTACACAGATGAAATATGTTCTGGGGATGGTTTTGACAATAACAACTTTGTCGGGAGAATTGACAAATTGTGCCCATTGTTTTTTTGTTCAGTTCATGCTTTTGTTTTATGCACTGAAAGGATTCTTCATTGCTTGAATGTTATTTATGAGTTGAGTTTGCATGAAGCCCTATCTGAAATCCCATCTGAAAGGAATCATGAGAAATAGAAAGATGGCTCATGTCTTTGGTTAGTTTAACAAACAGAAAAGGAGATTTCTGCACAATTTCTCATTTTCCCCCACTTAAAAATACTACATACATTTTAGATTTACTATTAAAAGCTGTATAATCTGAAGTAAGCCCTGTAGTATACTTAAATCTTTGCAATAATAAGGTTAAAAACATGAGAGTGTCTAGTTATTTACTATAATCTGTTAAAGAAGCATTACTACAGTTTACATTAATATCTGTGACCCTGGACCACAAAACCTTTCCGTCTTAGAGGGCGATCACAGAACGCATCTTATCTGTTTGAAAACGCGAGGCGTGCCTGCAGCCTGTTGCTAGGAAACCACCGAAACAGCTGTACTGTCAGTCAAGGAATATAGCACGAGCTCTCTAGTTGCTGTTAACTGTCATATTAAATACTAATAAGAAATAATTTTATTTATAATGCGCCTTTCTTTCACTCAAGGCGCTACAAAATGGTAAAACCATAACAATAAAAAGAATAATAACAATCATCAGAAACAATTAAACAACAATTACAGCATGTACTGCTTAAAATACCTCATTACAAAGATAAGTCTTAAGAAGTTTCTTAAAACAATCAAGAGAGGGAGAGGTCCTGATTGAAGAGGGCAGTGAGTTCCACAGCCTTGGAGCCATACAAGAAAAGACCTTCCTCCTATAGTTTACGTTTAGAATGGGGCTGAACGAGCATAAGAGAATCAGCAGAACGAAGAGATCGTGCAGATGTTGACAGTGTGACCATGTTACAGATGTATTCTGGTGCCAGCCCATATACTGCTTTATAGGTGAAGACAACAACTTTAAAATCAATCCAAGATCGTACTGGAAGCCAATGTAATTTAGAAAGCACAGGAGTAATGTGTTCTCCTGAAGTCGTGTAAGTCAGTACACGAGCAGCCGAGTTTTGTATTTATTGCAACCTTTTTATCGAATTAGCTGGTAAACCTTCGAAAAGTGAGTTGCAATAATCAAGCGTTAATAAGCCTTTCTGCATCAGGCATAGATAGAAAGGGCCGTATGCGTGCGATATTCCGTAGATGAAAAAAACTACTTTTATGATATGTTTAAAGTGGGCATTAAAAATCACCTGTGCGTCAAAAATAACACCCAGGTTCCGCACCTGCTCAGAAGGGGAGATCAGGCTTTCATCCACTATCAGTGGAAGTGAGTTACGTTTATTAACGGAGGCTGGAGTGCCTATCAGCAATACCTCCGTTTTGGAAGAATTTAATTTAAGAAAATTCTGTCTCATCCAGGTATTAAGTTCAACTAAACAAGCAGATAAAGTGTCAAGTGCAAGAGCAACATCAGGCTGAGTACCAATATAAATCTGGGTATCATCTGGATAGCAGTGAAAACCCAGACCATATTTTCTAATAATTTGTCCAAGAGGCAGCATATAAATACTAAAAAGAATAGGACCCAGTACTGATCCCTGCGGTACACCCTGTGTTAGGGGAACAGTCTAAGACCTATTTGAACCAGAATAAACAAATTGTGTACGTTCTGAAAGATATGACTGAAACCACTTAAGACATGTACTGGAGAGCCCAATCCACCTATGTAGTCTATCCAGAATAGTATGAGAGATGGTATCAAATGCAGCACTTAAGTCTAAGAAAACTAAAATGCCACAGCTAGTCAGCTAGCACAAGAAGATCTTTCATCACCTTCAGTAGGGCAGTCTCTGTGCTATGTCCAGATCTGAAACCAGATTGAAATGGTGCTAACAATTTGTGAGAAAATGTTGAATTTGCAATTGGCGACTACCACACGCTCCAGGACTTTAGCTAAGAATGGCAAGTTTGAAATAGGCCTATAGTTTGACATATTGCCAATATCACTCCCTGGTTTCTAAAGGACAGGCTTGATTGCCGCTGTTTTAAGAGCCAAAGGGACAACCCCAGAATCAATTGATGAGTTAATGATAGCTGTGATATGTGGGACAATATTAGTAGAAACCTTAAAGTTTTTCTCAATTGCTCAAACACATTTCTTGAAATTATGCCTTGTATTCTCAAAACAGTAAACACAAATCCATAACATCTCACCCAACTCCCTCAACATCATATTTTCAGGTCAAAATGAAGTTCTCCAGTCAAAACCATTCACACTTGCTGACAAAATAAACTTTCCCCCCAGACATGACACACAAGCCCTCAAAAACACTTCAACATAGTCTTAGACACCGATGAGGTAATTTCCAAACACTGTTACTAAAACCTCTTATTGGGATTTAAGAATTATTTGACAGCTAAGTGTTTTTTACAATATATACAACATACACTCAACAAAGAGTGCAGATAGAGCAAAATGCAAAAATTTGCTTTAGGAAACAATACACTACTGCAATGTAATCTTAGATGAAAGTATGAAGTAGACGATCTTACTGGACAGGAAAAGTTCAAAAACAAAGAACAATATGAGCGGATCATTGAACACAATACAGTATAACAGCACAGCCTTAATTACATTTACATTTACATTCAACTCAACTTTATTTATATAGCGCTTTTTACAATTGTCATTGTTACAAAGCAGCTGTACATGAGACATATTGACTATAAGCAAAGCAATTCAAGTTATACCTGTAAAAATAAGGAAAAGGTGAAAACACAGAAGACAGACATACCTACATACAAAACACTCCACACACACACAATATGCACACGTACAAACACACATAGACATAGACACACACAAGGATGCACAGACACATGGATACGCACTAACACACACACACACACACACACACACACACAGACAAGCACGGACAGTGAAAGCACACATTTAAGATAAAGGAGAGAGAAACACAGGTCAAATATTAAACAGACTATAAATTCCTATATGCAATATCAATTATGTAAAACTCAAAAATTCTAAGAATAAGAGGCATTCGGGCATTTAGCAGACGCCTTTATCTAAAGCGACTTACAGAGAAGATAGAGGAAACAATAAAGCAATTTTGTCAAAATACTGCATATATGGCATCCTCTGCACCTTTGGCCCAATTTCGTTTTACAGTAAGTCGTATAAAGCCCTGTAGATGATTCTAGGAGGCAATTTCATGGAACTATCACTTGTGCTCCTATTGATATGATCCTGAGATTCTGATGTGTGTGTCATCAGTTTTGCCACTAAATGTTTACTGATGGACAAATGTGTACTATTTGAGTTTACATCTTGACACTTCAGTTCATCATATTGTGTGTTTGTGTTTTCTGAATGAGAACATGCTTCAACCTTTGCTAAATGTGGCTGTTTGTGTGTGGGGTTTGCACAAGTTGGTGTGTTGTTCTGGGAATGTGTTTATAGTAATGGTGAATTGATCCCCGGTCGAAGGTGTTGGGGTGCAGATCTCCTGTCTTGTCTCGTGGCCCCACCCCTTTGTTTCCTAGTTAATCATTCAGTCATTGATTGATGGTCGTCACATTGTTATCCCTCTTGGGTTCCTCACCTCTTTACATTTACATCCAAAGCGACTTACATTGCATTATCCTATACATTTATACATGGGTATGTGCAATGCCCTGGGCTCGAACCCACAACCTTGCGTTGTTAACACAATGCTCTTACCACTGAGCTACAGGAAAGTCCTGTCTTTATTGCCCTTGTGTTTGCTCAGCCCTCTGGTCTGCTTTTCACAAATGATTTACATTACATTACCTTTTTTATTTAGATTATTAGTACAGCTGACTCTTCTCCTGGTTGCTCATGAAGATGTAGACAGTTAGTAAGGGAATGATCATATTAACTGTCTTTGATTGGAGTCGGCTTGTGTTTCTTATGAGTGACTCTGTGTTGTAAACAACAGTGCTGTTGTTCTCTCAGGCTGAATATCTCTGTCTAGTCAACCTGTGGTTTAATGATGTGCCTATTAACTAACCAGCATTTTACCGGCCATCTGGATCAGCAGCAGCAGAAGATTTTCTGTCGCGCCCATCCACCTGTGATCACAATCTAAACAGTAAAATCTATATTTATTCACAGATTTATTACAGGACAGCAAGTGGCAGGAGAACATGAGGAATTGTCCACACATTAAACTCCTTCATTCCTTATTGCCTACATAGTAAATGGCAGATCTATGTAACAATATAAATGGTCCAGAGATGATGTAAAGACAACATAATGACTACATTTTCAAGAACGTGTGATAATAGAACTGATAATAATTTACTTTACTAACTACTGAATACATACACTCCTGAACACCTTTGACTATTGCAGGCATGACGCTGATTACAGGCAATGTACCATCCGTTAGTATGCATTGGTATGCGGAAAATGAAAAGTTGAGATTTTCTAGGCTGATATGATTAGGAAGTATACCCCCATTCCGGCGTAATAATCGAGGAAGTTTGCTGTGTAACATGGCCGCAGCAGGTGCAGTGATCCCTGCGCCTGCTGCGGCCATTACTTCTTGATTGATTCTTAAATGATTCGTTCGGTGATTCATCCGTCCGCTAGCCTAGTCTGATGTGATTGGTCAGATTGTCTAGTCTGCTGTGATTGGTCTACCGTGAATGAGGCTCACGAGCTACAGTGTTTGGGGGAGAAGAGTGAAGTTTTGGCGGGCAGTCCTAGCAAAACGTAGGCGGGGACTATATGTAGTGAAGTAAATCCGCGGCGGTTGGCGAATCAACTAGGGACGACTCGTTTGCATGATTCAGAGTCGACTCCCTAACTATGTGTCTATTATAGACAGTTTTACGCTGTACAGTTGGTTTAAAAATGAACCAACTTTGTTTGGACTTGGTTCTGAATCCAGAGTAAAACCAAGTATTGTGGAGTTTTTTGACGATGAAATATACTCTATATATTAGCTGTAGCCATAAAACGACTTTTTTCTTAAAATACTTTAATTGTAAATTCTTGAAAAGATGTAATTATTGATTGATATCATTGTGTAATGTACTAATGTACAATGAATGCAGATGTACAAGAAAAACATTCTCTCTGCTTTCATAATTTCCATACAGTGCATGTAAACATGTTAATATTTATAATATAAGTTTATGTTAAGTAGGTGAAAGATACTTTAACATTTGTAAATACATAGATGTTAACCTTCCCCAGCATTCTCGCACTGTAGAATAAGTGGTTAAAGCGAGGGAAGTTTGTACAGTGCATTGTGTTGCGTACACACAGCAGGTTTGATAGAAAAAGTGATGGGGGCCGGTGCCCCAGTCGAGCTGAAGGTCTAGCAAGACCCTGTGCTTAGGCGAGCGATTTGTGGCCAACTTTCCTTGCACATTAAATCTGCTGCATGCCAACAAACCAATGAGAACACACAACAATAGTGATGAGTCATCGCGCAATCGCCAAAGCTGCTGTCATTCTGCCCCATAACTACTGCAGATTAGCAAAAAATGACCATGATTACACAAATAAATAATTTACAGGGAGTTAAATACATTTTTTATATAATCAGTATGAAAGTGTATGTTACACCTCAAATAACAAGGAAATGCATATATTAATGTTCATATGAATTGATTCTCTCAAATGATTTGGGTATGCAGAGCAAAGCAACAATGACAAGTGTAAACAGTTGTGTGCGATCTCTACAGGACCTGAGAGTGTGCAGTATCTAACAGCAATTATCAGAAGCCATTGAAATCTGTAATAGGTTCTCGCTTACGCTGTATTTCTCATAATGCTTCTTCTCATTCATAGAGCACCATATGTTTATCTATCAGTATTGGGTATGAAGCGCAGGTAGAGCTCCTATCTTCACCCTACTCTGCTATTTCAGTCCATCCTTTGCAGTTAGAGATGGCGTTTGGTCCATCACCACTGAACATGTTTAAAATACATTGACAGAGAAAGTGCAGTGTCATGGTTTGAATCTGTTTCTTTTCTTTAGGTTTGTGTTCTGATCATTGTTTCATTTCATTCAGTTTTCAGTTTTTATACAGGTTAATAAGCCCGGCCTCTGCTGTCTTGGTTTCTGATTGGTTATTTTTTAGACATGTGTATTTACGCTCCCTCCTCTATTCTATTTATTGTCGGGCCTTGTTTCCTTCACCAAACCATGACACGCAGAGCCCTATACATTGTTTCTTGTAGATGACAGCTTTTAATTCATAATTAAATGGGCTGCAGTGGAGAAGGAGATGGATTCGTTTAACAGCCTTGAACACGAAGCGCTGTGGGATGCTGATCTCCTGAAGCACCATAGGGTCCTACCAATCTGGAAAGCGCAGACGAGGCCCAGAAGCTGGTGCAGAAAGGTCCTTAACAATCTGGAACGCTCAGATTAAGGTACCTTGAAGTAAAGGTTTGCTCCCCTGAGCAGGGTAGACTCGAACAAAGTTGATCTGATGTAGACTCTGGATGCATGGCTGCAGACGCAGAACTTTGGTTGATCTGTTACAGTCACACGGTGCATCGACTCGCTTCTTTGTTTTGGTTTTCTGCATTGCCGAGTGCTGTTCACTAGAAATTTGATATAAAAAGTCATCTTTATTAGATAAGAACGTAACATTGTCTTTAATGAATAATGAGCTATGCTGCAAAATAAAAAACATATTACTTCCTGCCTAATTCACATTTCATCCTTCCTAAATAGTTTTAGTACTATGTCCCAAATCATAGTATGCTGAAATGAGTATTCTTAAAGTACACAGAGGGTCTAATGTTTCCGGTAAAAATTGAGGATTCAACAATATAGATACATATAACAACAAATATTTGATCAATTCAAGCACTTGATCGTACACGTATTTGTGAAGGGATTTGAATGTATTTGTATGAGCATTTGGGGGAATGTGTTTTTTCATGTATATTTATGAAATGTATTTTAAATTGTTCTGTACATGACCAAATTCTGTTTTTTTGTAAATATATTCTGAATGAGACCGTCCTGGCCCTATAGCCTGACAGTACTTTTGTAAACTACACAAGTAGCTACTCTCAAAGTTCATCCCTATCCGCCATCTTCACTGCTGTGTCATTTGCTTCTTTTGTTGTAGATGAGTCATTGTTCTTATCAATCTGAATCTTCTCCATCTGTGACTCTTTTCATGTGCATTTGTTGTGTGTGTATGAGTCACGTCTGGTTAACGCTGTTCAATGCTTATAACTGTACGGAGGATTTGCCTTCACAACACAACAGACTTGCTTATGATGAAGAGATGAAATAATGCCCGCAGTTGCAAACCTAATGCCAGTTAGAGTGATTTGAGTGTGTGGTATGTGTACCTGTTGAAGTATATCAATGCTTCTGTTTGTGCGTGTCTGTGTGAATTATCTTTCTTTATTCCAAATTTCTCACCACTGCTTACTGTAAAAAACGAAATCAAAATAAAGAACTATACATTGATTTTACTCACTGTCATTTGTAGTAAATGTATCAGTCGTGGATGTGCAGATGAGCTTCATTAATGGGAAACATGGGCCCTGTTGTGTGAGCACACAGTTGGGGGCTATAAATGTCCAAATTAAAATGCATTCATTTACCACCTAGCATGAAATCTTATTAAACAGCTTTATGATGATGATCCATATGAAAAATACTTATTACGGCTATATGCTCTATAGTGTTTACATCACTCTGCCTTCAAGGTCACCAATGTTAGAACTAGAGTACATACCGTATATGACCAAGAGCAATGGAGAACTCAGGACCAGCGAGTCTTCAAGTAAATACATGGCTCTGAATGCCACCCCTTCAACATCTCCAGAGCATCCATAAACAATGTGAAGAGTTGTCTGATTTGAAGTTACTCAGTCTCTTCAGACCTGGTATTGTCTTTAAGCATGAGAGAAAGATTACGAAGTGAGGAACAGCTCAGGTACAAATAACTGACTTCAGGTTACTCAGCAACAGCATCATATTCACTAGTGAAGTTTCATTCTCAGCTCTAAGAAGTCGTCATGTGAGTCAAGTAAATAGAAAATGAGCTTTGCTTTTAAAAATTGTTCTTACTTTTTATGCTTATTGTTTGCACCTAGAGAAAGATGTGCTCTTTGAGTTTAGGATGTAATGACCTAAGGCATTTTGACAGCACGTGCTTGCAAAAAACATATTTATACGTTTATAAATAACATTTATTTATTTGGCAGATGTTTTGAATAAGCAACTTACAGTGCATTTAAGGAATATGTTTTATTATTACTCTTTTATTTATTATTACTACATTTGCAAAACTTTACTACTTCGCAAAGCATTACTTCTGCGCAAAAACTAAATTGGTTGTGCATCACTAATGTGCTTGTTTCCCTCAGAAATTGAGGGTGTGTGTGTCCCCTTTATGCTACATGGTGACCCCGCATACCCACTCCTTAGCTAATTGATGAAGGGATGTCCAGGCAGTGGTCATCTGTGCAGAGGAGAGAGGCACTTCAACTACCGTTTGAGCCGTGTAGGTATGACTGTTGAATGTGCATTTGGACAGCTTAAGGGGAGATGGAGATTTTTACTTTCAAAACGGAAGTAAGCATATCCAGGGTGTGTCCTACATGTGTGCAATGAACGACGACACATTTTTGGATGCAGGATGAGGAGCAGACAGTTGAGCTGAATGCACCTGACAGTCCAGCAACACAAGAGAGAGCAGAACAGTTTCGAGTTGTAAGTATAAAAAAATGCTATATAAAATAATACACCATTTTTTTCAATATAACATACATTACAATCAAGCTGCATGACTGGGTTTTATCCAAAGGACATGTCTTTACCAGCAACATCACATCATGACATATACAAATGCAAAATATCATCTGTTCCAAGATGGTGCTTTTTTATTTCAAATGTCTCAACGACAACACTTGCAAACATCTTGTATTTAACTCATTGTCTTAAATGGTTTACATCTGGCAGTGGAATCAGCCCTGTAACAGTATTAAAAGTGGCCCATAGATTAGATGATCCATCGTTAACACATTAGATATCATAAGAGTGAAAAAGTCTTTCATTCTACTGAGCAATAAGAGGACTGCTCAGTTTCAGTGTAAATGACGTTGTCATTTAAAATGAATTTAATATTAATAATTGGCATTGTTAGGGTTCATCTCAATACAAACTGAAGTGAATGTTCAATTATGTTTCATAATTGGCTTGAAAGACTGCTAAGGCAACACGTTTAGTGATAAGAAAATCACAACCAGGACACAGACCATAAAGATGAAAGTATTTATTCATATAAAATAATCGAAGGGAAAATTCTGCAGTTTATAAATAAAACATGTACTTTAATTGGTGTATTAGACACATATAGACAAACCAAAATCTTTTCTCAGCAACCCTGATCACTACTGCCGTCATTAAAGTACCTACAGTGATGCATTTTGATCCTTGATGACAAAGGGAAATGAATCTGCTGTAGAAACAGTTACAGTATGGCGCAGTCTTACATTGGCACAATAATTGTGAGAAAACAGGCAACTATACTTAAGTGAAAAGATCTCCACTGTCTTGTATTCATCAGTTTATTTCTAAAATTGTGAGATTAAGAGTCATTTAAAATAACTTATTTTATGTACAATTAAATGAAGAATTGACTGTGTTCTTGTGTTTTGGACTAGACGCATTGATTCTAATTAAGATTGTGACACAGTATCCGTGATTTTGTATAAAACTCATTTTCTCTGTACTCATCACCTATCCTGCATTCTTATGTGTATCCACCTGCTACAGAGAATGCAAAGGCAATATTTCAAATAATTACCATACACTATAATATAATAGGCGATATAACCCTTCAGCTGAGATTTGTAAAGTATTGTCATCCAGTGCACACATGTACAAAGGAACGTGACACATCTACAGTGCCGACCCGCTTGGATCTACACAACAATCACGTGTCTATGTAAGGCTTTTATATCACTGAAATGAATTTTGTTTCCAGCACTGTAGTATTTGTGTGACAACAATTTACAAGCAAAACAATAAACCGTTGGACTGATGGCCACTAAACGAAGTATTCCCAAAGCACACATTCATTGTTTGAGAAACAGTAACAGCACATCTCTGCAGGAGGGTGAATATTTCAATGGAAGATGATTGTAAGTACTGTACTGCACCTGCTCTCCGATAATACAGTCTGCCTGGACACAGTGAAGGATCTCTTTTGAGGAAAGACAATTTTGAGTTGACCAATAAACATGTATTACTCTCCTGCTTCCACTGTATATATAACAGTAGTAGTTTACATAAACTTTATAAAACAACCTTTTTTCTCACTGTCAGACATTAAATCAGATTAAACTGTTCGGGTAGTTTCCTGCACTAGGCCTTAGTTAAATTAGGATATTTAAGATATTTCTGATAGGATAACTGTGTTCATGGTCCATAACAAACACCTGCCCATTCCATATTGAAACACCTTTGCAGACGGCTTATGGTAAAGAAATGAACATTCAATTCACGGGCAACAGCTCTGGGGGACATTCCTGCAGTCAGCATGACAATTGCACGCTCCCTCAAAACTTGCGACATCTGTGGCATTGTGCTGTGTGATAAAACTGCACATTTTAAAGTGGCCTTTTATTGTGGCCAGCCTAAGGCACACCTGTGCAATAGTCATGCTGTCTAATCAGCATCTTGATATGCCACACCTGTGAGGTGGATGGATTATCTGGGCAAAGGAGAAGCGCTAACTAACACAGATTTAGACAGATTTGTGAACAGTATTTCAGAGAAATAGGCCTTTTGTGTACATAGAATCAGTCTTAGATCTTTGAGTTCAGCTCATGAAAAATGGGGGCAAAAACAAAAGTATTGCGTCAGTGTATGTACTTTTTTGTGTGTACTTTTACTCTTACTTGAGTATGTTTCTAATAAAAAATCCGTACTTTTACTTCATTACACTGCGTGACGTTCCTTTGTGCCTTCATTTTAAAATATGCATTATAAAATGCGTAGTTTATTTCAAGGTTGTCGTCTTTTTTTCTACTGGGGCATTTCGATTCTTCTGAAAGCATTTACATTTAGTCATTTAGCAGACGCTTTTATCCAAACAGGCTTACAGAGAGTTCAGGGAGCAATGTGATCATTGAAGGACAGCTGTTCATCAAATATGACTCTGAGGTTCCTGGCTGTTTTGGAGGGAGGGATTGTGGTATTGCCAATGGTGAGATCCTGCATGCATTGAACAATGGACAAAAGAACCGTCTGAATACTTCAAATGATTTGTTCAGTTCGCAGCACGATGTGAATCGTCAGAAGCCGCAGATTACTCACTCCTCCTAGTGGGAAACTTAAGAACACGCAGAACACAAAGACATTGGAGGAAGTGGATGTGAATCTATATCTATCAAACCAAAACTGCAAATGCGTCATATATTGTTTGCCATCAATGCTAAATGCCCGCCATATGCGCACACCCGCGCGACCTGTCCGTCAGACACAGCAACATGCGCGTTACCTGTTAGACGCAGAGACGTGGGCTTGCAGAAATATATAGTTGAAGAACAAAAGGAAGTAAACTTGCCGATGGGCGTATGGTTTACTGTTTGTTTACAAGTAAGAGCTTTTCACAACACACACATGTGTGACACAACATGAGAAAACATGACTTTAGTCTGAAATCAGTTTGTATATCATATAAGAGAGCACTGCAGATGATCTGGATCACCTTAGGAAATGCTCTCAGTTTAGTTAAGTGCGTTGTAAATTCAAATCTCGGCAGGTTCACTTTAGTTTGACATGATCTATCATCCTGAAGAAGTTGTGTAGGCTACATTGACATTGGAACTAGATGAAATTTACAGAATGCTCGTCTCTTCTGTGTTTGTCTATTAGTCTCTGTGCGTATATTGCAAATATATATGCTTATGGTACTAATAATAATAAAAAATATTGAATAAAATATAATCTTAAAACATTGGGATAAAAATTATTTAATGAACAGTATATAATCAGATACAAAGTAACTAGCTACTTGAGTAGTTTTACATGGCATACGTTTTTACTCAAGACATTTTTTAAATAGTGACTTTTACTTTTACTTGAGTAAAGATTTTGGCTACTCTACCCACAATTGCATTTTAACACACACCATTGCCAACAAAATGACGACTGTTGTACTTCAACACAATACAACAAGCTGACTTCACAGAAACGATCACCAAAGATGCTTGCATAGTTATAGTTTGGGTATGTGTCTAAAAACCTCTCATGTATCCCCACCTAATCCGGATCCGGAAGGTATTTTTTATGTAACACATACAAGCTAACTTTGTTTAGACCGGAGATTAAACATAAGTTAAACTGTTTGTCCTCACTGTTTCTACAGCTTTCATAAGTGTATTAGAGGGAACAGTGAGAAAGCTCATGTTATGTGTCAGGTGTGTGTTCAAGCTGCATTTGTACAAAGCTACAAAACTATCAAACGTAATATCGCTGCAAATAACAAAACCAGAGGGAAAGATTGGCAAGAAATCCCTAAATGACTCAATGCATGCATTAAGTATGAAGTGTTCAAATGTATTCATATGGCCTGTTTTAATACAAATCAATTAAATAATACTAAATCTTTGCTACAATGTACTCAAACAGTATGCAAGGAAAAGGGTTTTTTAAATATCTTGTACAAAAATGTTAAACCTACATTACATTTTTTTTTTAATGAATGTATTAGAATACAGTGGTGTGTAAATGTCTTCGGTTACCATTAGATTTGGACAATGGTATAATGTGCATAACAGTGACCCCTCCCCTTGCTCCGCCTCCACTTCACCGCCCTCCTGGACTATTGTGAGCATCTGCAAGCCGCTCTTATGGGGGTGGTGGGTGTTGGGATCTGTCACGATCCCAGTCTGTGTTTCCGCTGTATTTGTGAACTTTTGTTACTTCCTGTTTTGTGCCCTGATTTGTAGTCCTTTGTAGTTTTTAGTGTTAATTAGTTCCTCCAGGTGTGTCTTGTTATCTTGTTAGTTTCTATGTATTTAAACCCCAGTGTTTCTTTTGTGTAATGTGAGTCTTCGTATGTTTGGTCCTGTTCCCAGTGTCTTTACGCAGTGCTCTTCGGATCTTTTAGGTCCTTGTTGCGGTGTTCTTTTAATATTTCTACTTTGTGTTTTTGTTTATTAAAATCTGACCGCATGCCGATCCGCTGCTATATATATATATATATATATATATATAAACAACATATGACTCTATTTGTTAGGTAAAATTTGGCTAGATTTCACATTAAGTGATACTGATCCCGAGATGATCACTGTCCATAGATCTCTGCAAACATGGTTATTTTTTATTTCTTGATTTACAGAAAATCAGTCATAGACACTGGTTTATGAGTTATTTTCAGATCAACACCCCTTAGTAGCGAAGTGTCGTTGAGTTTTGAAACGTTTGAAAACAGTTATTACGTAACGAAGCCTCGTTTGCTAAAAATCACGTGACTTAGCCAGTTTGATAGGCGCTTCCAAGCACTGATTCAGTACAAAAGATTTGATACAAGTTTCGAAGCTTCATGAAGCCTGTTTCGAAAGTGGCCATCACTAACTTTTTACTGTTACTGTAAGCCTATGTGATTGTATTATTTGAAAATCAAGGAACAAACCGAATAGAAAGACCTGAATCAGTCCAGAGCAAAGACAAACATACACATGTTCAAATGAGTTCTACAGTCTCGCAGGTATTTAATGCCAGCTGCTGTAAAGTGTGACCGAAAGTTCTGGAACTCACTGCATTCTTTTAAAGCATGGAAATTCAAACGCAGTCAGCTACAGTAAATCCAGATTTCAATGAGAACTTCGGTTAGCATTTCAAAAAGAATCATCAAAAATGAACAAACTGAAGATATGTGGTACTGAGACTTTGATCTGAAATTTATTTTAGTTGTGTTTTCAATCTCTTGATTTACTTCCATTTTCTGACCCGGTTTTGAACCCAAGCCTTTTCTTTACTCACCGTCTGAAGAAGAGCTAAAAAGAAAGAAACATCAGAAATGTTGTAGTTACTGAAGTTCACAGGCCTTTCCATCTGAGGGCGACTGGCTCCAGTCATTAGAATGGGTGAGGGTTTTAAGGTCAAACCCGTGTGCCGCTCTTATTGCTGGCTGTGTTCCTGGGGATTTCTATGAGGTTGTTTTGTGCAAACCTTGACTCCAGTGAACCGTGAGGTGGCCGCTATTGAATCAGATAGACCTCCTGCTGATAAAATGCTATATAAATATAGATTGCCTTGTCGTTCAATAGGAACTTAATCCACATCCGTGACCTGGAGACAAGCTATCCTCAGAGCACCAGATCTCCTAAGAATGTCTTTGTTTGTCACACAAAAACACCGAGTGTTAATCCGTATAGATTGCCTCACTGCTTTTAAATCCCATTTGACAAATGGAGAAATGAGAAAAACAAGGTTTGTCGCTGTGGCGCGGTGCCAACACAAAAGGGATGTGCACGTGAAAACAGAGTCATGACCGAGATCATTTAAATAACACTGAGGTCATGTTTTACAAGAAATATCAGCTGTCTCTGAAAACAACCCTTGGACGATGTGTGAAGTTATGGTATGTTTCAATGTATAATAAGCAATGTGTACATTTGTTGTAGAAAATAGGTCATAATCAATCTGACGGTGTAAAGATTTCAAGTACATTGGAGTTGGAGAGATTAGAAACCGGGTTGGAGACATTTGTGTGGCAGAATATTCACGTTAAAGCGTGTGGAGGGGCTTCAGCAGAGTTTACTCGCAGTATTCACACCTGCTTCAGATAACAAGAGCACTACACCCCTCGGTCCTGCTCTGTTATACTTACTGAAGCGTTTGTAGTTTTTCTTGATGATTGAGCCAATTGCTTCAACGGAATCTGATTGGATTGCGGTTAAATGAAAATGGGTTGTCCAAAAGAAAAAAGCATTCTGAATGTGGATTAGATCACAAATCAGTGTAGGTTTTGATCTGGATTCAATTTTTTAGATTAGATTAGATTCAACTTTATTTGTCATTACACATATACAAGTACAGTGTAACGAAATGTAGTTTAGGTCTAACCAGAAGCGCAATTAGCAAGTGCAGGATATACAGTGTTAATAAATACAGAATACAATATTAGGAATTTGTGTAGTTCAAAACCTTTTAGTTATGATTGAGATATGTTTAGTCCACGAAAAGAACAGAATTATTCGGCATTATTTTACACCGTTTCAGTTATAATGTATTCAAAGCAAACCTTCTGATTATGTGATTAAGGGGCAGTTTCCCGGACAGGGCTTAACCCTAGTCCCAGACTAATCAGAATTGATCGAAACAAATTGCACGTGCATGTCTTAAAATATATCAGAGCGATTGTTTTGTCTCAAGATGCAGTAATGTTTGATTGTAAAGTATATGTTTTTTGAAACGCCTTAAATATCCTAATTTAGCTAAAGGCTAGTCCTGGATTAGGCTAATCCCTGTCCGGGAAACCACCCTTTAGGATCTAACATATGATTTCAAACGCATGCAATGTATTTGTGTATAATGTTTCTATTCAATTGTTGTGGATCAGATGAATAGTATGAATGTTGAATTGAAATGATTGAAAGGAAGGAGACGTTTAGTATTTTTAATTAGAGTGACCCCGCATCGACCGTCATACCTGTTCTTTTTTTTTACTGGCTAGTAGCCCACATTGTGATATGTGATCCCATTTCGAGCAGTAGTAATCCGGATTTGGTAATCTGAAAAAGTGTGTATCTGGATCCGGATGATCCAATCCAATTTTGCTTTAAAAAAAATGGCACAAAAGATGGATTACCCGATCATGAATAGCAAAACAAGGGCTTTACAAAGCCAGATCATTCTGACAACATATCCAACGGCATAAATCATTCATGCCGCAATGCATACTGGGAGCCTCAGAGCCAACATAGTACTATGACCATCCCATCGATTCTTAGTGAGGAGCTGCGTTCAGCATGATGTGACATCATCACATACGGCTCTACTGCAGCAAGACACGAGTGTGTGTGGCTGAGAGAATCATTCATGAATCTTCTCTGTGTGCCAGAAGTCCTGCTTCACTTCATCACACTGATCAAAGACATGAAGAGACCAGAAGAAGGTTCATCCTCAAACGTTTCTTTCTTCTTCTGTGTGCTGTTTCTGTTTCAGATATGGTGGGATTGTTTTTGACAGGGTTTACTCTGGAAAGAATTCATTAGCCAGAATTAAGTATTTACTCCATCAGGGCTTTGGGGGAATTATGGGAAGTCAGATTACAGGAGTGTCAGATTATCTAGACTGTCAGAAGCTCCTCTGATCATCATCTCGTAAACCATTTATTCATCGCACGATGATCTTGAGTTAATCCAGACTCCAGCGGGGGGTATTGACATGGTTTGCTGAAGGCTGGTGCTAACACAGACTGTTATTTAAAGCATGAAGTGTGCTACAGTAAATAATTCAACTCCACCAGCCTGTTGTGTTTGACTAAACCCTGCTGTATTCATTCAATTTATAATGATCCTGTTAAATAGTCACGATGGTTTGTGTGTAGACACACAGAGAAGTCCTTCATGCTTATGAAACCATCAAACAGTACTCGCGCTGAAAACCCAGATAAGCATACTTTACACAGGGGGTGTGCAGAGGCACGTGTGCACTGACGTGAAGCGAGCATAACGTGTATTCCCTTCATTCTTACGCTCGTGAGTGCCTATCAATGCCTACCCCTTAGCCTTAACCAATGAGATTATATTTACAAGTATGCATTTGGCAGACAATTTTATCCAAAGCGACTGCATGATACTATACATTGTTTCTGAGGACGTGCAATCCCTGGGATCAAACCAATGACCTTGGCACCGTGTTGCTAGCACCATGCTTTTACCACCGAGCCACAGGAAAGCTGCAGATTAGCTGCTGGACAGGACTTTCACTCAACTGGTTTGGAGAAAAATTTTAAGCGCCACGATCACAGTGATAACTCAGTGGAACGAGTTATGGAAGTTATGGAATTTCAATTCCCGTTTAATTTTCCAATCTGAAAACGCATCTCTTCCGTCAACACCCAACCGATCAGTTCTGACTTCCATTTCTCTTCTTCTTCTTCTTCATCATCAAAAAAACCTTCTAACTTAGCTCTGTATACTGTGGTAGGCTTTTTGAAACCAGTTTTATTGATTGCACTTATGCTTTTTGTTGTACTTGTGTTGTCCCAATTGCTTGGATTGTCTGTAAATCGCTTTGGATAAAAGCGTCTGCCAAATGACTAAATGTAAATTATTTAAATAATAAGACTAACCTTGTTGATCGATATAATAATCATAGGTTTTCTGTCAGTAAAGGAATCTAAACAGGTGCTCACCTGTCTATTAAAACACATACAAGATCAGCGTCTCTGTCTAGTTAAAATTCGTTGCGCAGCTCTCTCCATTTAGGAAATGCCACAAATCTCTCGTTTATATCTTCTTGTCCCAAACCCTTCTTGGGTCATTTGGTTGTCCAGTACGTTTTACTATGGCAGTAAAAGCGGAAACCGAGGGTAACGGCAGAGACTGTTATTGCAGGGTCTGTAGTGTAATACTTACAGCTGGAGAAAGCGTAACGGCTTACATGGATCACGTGAGTCTCCTTTCCTGCATTTCACTGAAGGTTGCAGGCTTTCCATCTAGTGTCTTTGCTAACGCGGATATGACGCCATTGACTGGCGACTGCCAGACACGGTACATGTCACAGTGTCTCTTCGTTCAGGTCAGAACTGCATAGACACTTTAAAGATGCCATTTTATTGACAAACCATCTTTCCAAGATTCTAACAAACTCTCCATGCAATGGTTTGCTTTTCAGCCAATCTATTTTGTGCATTTAAATGTTACTCTTTACTTGTAGTTTGATGTTTATCTGAGTTGCTTTAGATATTTTCTAAAGCCTGAGCCTCCTGACGCATCCTGACCAGGTTTGTGAGCCGGCAACGCCATGGGAGTCTTCCGGATCCCCGCCTCGGTTGCCTGAGCCGCAGGTTCCGTCTTGGCCCTCCGGATCCTTATTTTAGTCCTACCTCTTATTTGCTGCTGACGTCATGTGGTGAAGAGTTGTTGTTGAGAGGGGGAGGAGCTTGATGTTTTTCATTAAAGATTACAAGTGCAAAGGCATTTTGAAAAATCATGGTGTGCACGGATTAATCATTTATAATAATCACTGCAACACTGTGTAAAACACTTAGAATTTCCCTGTTTGATGTCATGGTGACTTTGAATCTAACCTGTGCATAAGAATATTCCCAACACCTGAAAGACTCAAACCTGAAAAAAACTGTCAAAAGCACAGCATGTTTTGTGAGTCTGCAGGCAATACATATTTCATCCTTCACTAATTATTGATGAATGTGAATCTTTTCATGACCATTTTGACTCAGGTGAGGCTGCAATGTACTACAGCACTGTGAAGGCAGAGGAAAACCTGAGCTAAAATTGAACAGATGGCATAAGAGAAAACAGTGTATGGGAAACAGACCCTCTGAATATTTGCCAGGTCTTATTTGCATATGTTCTAATGAATATAAATTACCGAACCATCTGCTCGCCTCATATGTTTCATTTGACAATTGAGACAGGATAGACAATGGAAAACAAAGCTGGTAATGTTCCAATAGTTGTAGTTATTTACAAAGAAATTAAACTCACAGTACATCTTTTCTACATATTCAACCACCATGATATTCAAAGAATGCTTAGGATGTGAATGGAAACTTACCTGTAGATGCATTTATAACCATTATCTCCTCTCAGTACATTTACTGTGCTTCAGGGTGTCATGTTAGTTTGAAGGGGCATAATGGCTGCCCATGCTCAATTTAAACATCAATTGTTTCTTTTGTGTGTTTTAAGCTCTTGGCTTGCGTGTGAAAGAAACTCAGCAGCTCCTCTGTGATCGGGCACACGTCACACTTACTGTCACATGATGGAGAACCTGCTGCCTTAAAACTGGACGGAGAACTGGATCTGCAGCAAGTCTTTGTGTTTAAACATGTTTAAAGGAGTTAGGGGTCTACTCCAGTACAAAATGCAAAAGACACCAGCATGGACTCTCTCTCCAAACTTTGCATATTCATTGTCACAATAAACAACAACCAAACATATGTTTTTATTAGGCAGTTATATGGGTTTTCCGGTTTAAGACAGTGGAATGCAGTCTGTCCGAACACGGCTAAAGAGGGTGTGAAAAAAACATGCTTTGAAAAATAATAAAGAGCCCATAAAGAGCAAACACAAAATCTACACAATGAAATTGTTGCCTTAAAGATGATAATATTGGTGATAATAGTGTTTTTGCGAATTCTTTTGGTCACGACAGTTGTGTAAGGAAAATCTGTTTTTGTGACAGTCCTACTCTGCACCCACGTCTCCCGCATCAACGCTGAATGTGTCTGCAGAGTGTACGCTGTGACCGCCGCGCTTAATGTAACGCTGCAAATAAAGAAGATGGACTGGGATTAAAGGGGTTTTTGAGGGAGGGAGAGGTCACATCATCTTCAGATATCTCAGGGATGTGATGCCTCTGTGTATTTAATGATGAGGAGGAACTTTGAATACGGGTTTCACCAGCAGCCGTGGTCCTGGAGTCTATCACATGTGTGTTCAAGCTGTCATTAGAATCAATGGGATCTCTAAAGGGACAGAAGGCACTCGGAAGCTTCAGAGATGGAGCAGATGTGAGAAAAATCCGATGGAAACCCTTGTAAGGTCTTGACTTGAAGGATCTCGCATGAATGACTCTCTGAAAAGGAAGTGGAGTTTACAAATGTATAGTTGCCATAGTAACTGCTGGTGGTCTGTTTTAGCATACAAGCTCAAACTTAGTTACAAATGGCTAATTGGACTAAAGGTACTTGAGAGGGAAGGAAGCAGAAGAATCTATCGAGACGGAAAGCAGCTGTGCCGCACACCACTGATGTCATTAAATCTGTGGGTGTAAGGTATACGAGGACACAGTGTGTATGATAACATGTGTATAACACTGTAAAAGTGGTTTACGAGGACACTTTCTGTGTCTCAAAAACTTTCTATGCTTAAAAAATATGCTTTTTTACAGTATCAAAAACATTCAGCTTTTCAAACATAAATAAGCTGGCTGGCCAAGTAGTCCCTTGAGGGCTAAGAGACTTGTTTGCTTTCCTAAACTAATGAAATGTCAAAATGTTAATTGTCACACTTAAAGTAATCATGTATACTCACACACTTCCATATTTTACAAATAACAATGGCCAGGAGAGGGTGTAATGCAATGTGTCACAGTCACCAACTGGAGTGCCCTTTCAGGTCCTCTAGAGCAGTGGTTTTCAATCCTGGTCCTGAGGACCCACTGCTCTGCACATTTTGTACGTCTCCCTTCACTTGTATGCTAACTTCAGTTCATGGTGTCGGTACACGATCCGGGATGCCTGCACGATCACGAGCATGCGCAAATGATAATTCTGTTTTGCGACGATTTACGACACTGCACGATCTGTTCCATGCTTGCGCACCTTTGTACCGCGAGACATTCAGTCACTCACAGCGAAAGAAAATGGACTGTCCACCTCTGGTCTCATGTCACTTCTGTGTGCACAACACCATTGAAGGGATTACTTTCCTCATTTAGATTATATAGATAGATATATTAGCCTATATAGCCCATACTAACACAAAATTTAAAGTGAACAAATATTAGCAGCTTTTCATAAAAAAACGTCTTTGACAATGCTACTGACCTCAGATCGAAACACGGCAAGTTAAGTTCCCCTTTGCAATGAATCGCAAAGGGGAGTACGGAGGAAACTGAAGGAGTGTCAGAAAGACTCTAATAGGTGAAAATAGGTGACAATTTACATGAGCTCTGTGAACGCACAAAAAATATGGACATGATTCGCAAATGTTAAAGGCTCACAAAAAATTATAACAATTGGCTCCTTCGCGGTCAAAAATGACCGACTTAGGAAAGGAATGGGAAATATGAAAATATGGAAACTCAGAGAATCTTTTGGTGGTGAAATTACGAATCAGTGTCACGCCCTGTTGCTGGCGCCTCTGTTCACCACCTGAGGGCGCTACTCTGTGTTCTGCCTGTGTGTTTCTAAGGACTCCAGTTCCCATCATGCTTTATGTCTTGTTATCGTGTATTGGTTTGACCTCTGTCTCATTACCTGTTTGTCCCTTCATCTGTGTGTATATATAACACTTGTGTTCAGTTGTCCGTGGTGAATCGTTCTTGTATGTTCCCTCGTGTTTCACTGGATTTTGTGGATGTAATAAAGACCTTTGACTACACATTTCATCCTCTCCTTGTTTTCCCTCTGCCAAACAATGACAGAACGATTCACCGAAATAGATCCAGCAGTTTCCCTCGTCAGCACGCGGCAAGGCAACCGTACCCTCGAGGACCATGTTCAAGACTTTCTGGACATTTCATTTTACTCTGATCTCCCGGACTTTGCCCTCATAGATTTTTTATCTGTTATGGATTAAACCAACCACTTCAAGAACTCCTCATCCTTAATGGTCCTCGAGGGTCACTAGTGGAACGTAGGGACTATGCTCTGTTGTTTTCAGGGTCCACCATCACCGTGGAGGAGGTGGTCACCCTTAAATATTTTTGGGGGGGCAGTAAGCCGGCTGAGCCCACGTTGAGGGTGGTCACCCTGGTCATTATGGCTGCCTTACCTGAGCCTGTTCACAAGATGACTGCCAGTCCAGAGCCCCCTCGCAAGATGGTCACTAGTCCAGAACCTCCAGCCATCATGGTCGCTTAGCTGGTGGTCCTAACTCCAGCGGTCCTGGAGGCATCTGTTCATGAGGTCCTGTCACCGGAGTCAGCTCTGTCGGAGTCATTCAGGCTTCCTGCCCTGGCTTCACCTCCATGTCGTCCAGCCCTGCCTGCCACGGCACACACACACACGCACGCACACACACTCAATCAAAAAAAAAACTAGTAAGGTTGCAACAGACCAAATTTTGAAAATATGTTAAATTAATTAAATAAAAATACAAAAGAGGCTCTCTCTCTCTCTGACACACACCTGCACGCACAGACAGACACACACAGGTAAAATGTATAATAATTATAGCATAAATATTAATTGGTACCATAAATTCTCTCAAAATGCAAAAGAAGAATATTTTGAACAAAAATGTATTACATTAATACATATTACATAAAAAGTGTGAGCATGAAACAAAGAGGAAGAATATTTTCCATCACTATGTTTATCACTGTTGAATAACCTAAACACTAAATAATCAAACCGAATATCTACAGAACAATAGCAGTTCTGAGAAATTATTGTAAAATCTAATTTAGGAAGGGGAATGTTACAAATGAGGCCCCATATGGAAAAATGTCATGTGGTTTGTCTGTATGAATCAATTCGACAATAAATCCAATGAAAATAAACAGTTGGTGCCACCAACCTTGTAACATTTAACAATGAGGGGCGTTTAATGTGTCATAAACGTGTTGAATAAGACGAAACAGTCGACGTCATAAAGAATCAACTTAATTCTGTTGAGTGGTGTAAACAGAGCGTACTTCCCCATGGTGGTTGATATTCTTCACCTCACGCCTGCTCTCGTCAAGTTGACCAGGTTGTGCCTAACAGGTGCTTGTAGATATTGGCATCACTCGCTGTAGAACCAACATTCTTTCATTCTCCACAGCACACAGTGGCATATCACAGGTCAATAAGAACAACAGAAAATGAAGAGGAAGATCCACAGTAACCACCTCCTGACAGCTGCTCCGGCTCAAACTGTCAGTCTCTGATAAAAACATATTCACTGTGACATCCCGCTTCTCAGCTACTGTACCTTTACATCACCTTCTTTGGCAGCAACTCACACTGAAGAAATCTTCTGGAATTACATAAAAACGATGTATATCAGCCGCACATATTAAAGTTATGTTTACTCAGCATAATTGATCTATGTTCAAGTTTCACGATTCATCTTCCTAAAAAAGAACAGACTTTCACATGTGAAAAAGTTTCAGATTTTTGTGTAAAGTTTTCAACCTCAATATTTTTTATGAACTTCATTGTGGTTTAGAAGATCCAATATGTCCCTTACTAAAGTACCCCCAGTGAATGATTTGTACCGCTAGCTAAAGCTGTGACAGTATTCATGAAGTCCAATATGGAATATGTGAGTGCTTATGTTCCCAGCAACACGTTTATTTTGCTGGTGTGGCTGTGTTTTATTCTTGTGCAAAGTTCAGTGATTTGTCTTCTAAATGCATCTGTTGATTTTCACCGTTACTTGCTTTTGTTGACATCTGTTCGTGTCTGCTTTATCCTGCATAGTAAAAATCACTAGAGGTTACAGACGCTCAGTTCATCTTAATAGTTTATTAAATATTAAATTGTAATTGTTATTACAGACACAAAGGAAAGCATGCGTTATGATCAGATTGATCGTGCACTACACTGAGCTCCATGTAAGCAAATGTGTCTTGTAAGTAAGCTGGGAAAATATTTGTTTTATTGAAGTGACCATTATCATGACAAAAGTTCCCTTCACCTGGAGTCTATTCAAAGGAAACACAACTCTTTCCACTATTATCCCACAAATCAGCGCAAATGGCTTTAATATAGAACCTGCAAACATCACGTCAGCCTTTCTTCAGCCTTCACACACGTCATCCAGCCGTTTTACTCTTCTGTCAGGTGTCATATCATCTGCTGAGATGCAGAAGCATGTTAGTAACTGCATCACGGTTACGTGTTAAATGAACTCATGGCTGATATTGAGAGAAAGCAGAAGAACAGTGATGGCAGTTATAGCAGGGAAAGAAAATTGCATCAACTAAAACGATATTGGTCGTATTGTCTGTTTTTAATGGACCAATTCTGTAAATGCACATTGAGTTTTTAGGCGATCAGATGTCTTCATTTATTTATGTCAGAGCAATATTTCAATAGCAATAACCCTGAATCCTTCTGAGTAGCTTTAAAGAATGTGTCAAAACAGGTAAAGGACAACATGTTAGAATAGAAATCTGACTTCAGTCAAATGTTATGTCATTAAAGTGATTAACATATTGATTACATTGATGAAGCATCACATTGTGACTGTTTTGTATGTTGTGCTTTATTATATAATAAATAAATGGGTCACCTTATTTACTCAGAATGCTAAGTAGTGTAATGTGTAAAAACAATGAATCCTGCCAGCTTAAACTGAAAATCAAACTCCAATAGCCCAATAAATCATGTCATGATGGTGGTAAGCGATTTTGCCTGTTGCCAGTAATTCTCCTATGGGTTGCATTTGTGGCAAGAGGACAATATGGTTGTATGGGTTGGAGGATCGGTTGTCTCCACAGATTGACCTCATTTTGCCAAATATGACATAACCCTACAGTCTAGTTGAACGAGTATTGTTGACTCAGGATCATGATTAGGGTCATGTTATGGTTATGGTTGGGTTTTGGGCTGGGTTAGAGGTTTGTATGTGGTTTTATTAACCTGCCATTTCTGTTTTGAGAAAGAGGTTATGCTAATGGTAATCACCGTCAAAAGGCATCTGAGCAGCTGAGACTGCGGAGTGGTGAGTTCTTGATACATTCTAATGAAATATCACCGATAAAGAAGCTCTCACGACACATGCAGCAACACACCCTTCCAGTGTAGCGTACAGTTTGATTTAGGCCTAACTCCAGTTAAACATCTCCAGAATGGCTATTAAGTGTGCTGTGTCCTCTGAAGCTTGTGTTTGCAGCCCAGGTCTAGCACTCAAAGGCTGCTGCATGAATTGGGGCCTGGGGTATTTTCAGAGGTGGAGAGAGTGCCTGAGAGAGCAGGTTTCTTCGACAGTATTGTCAACTAAAGATGGTAAACCACACAGCGGGCATGAAGTGCTTTTCACAAAAAGTTAAACAATGGCTCCAAAGACACGAAGGCTTCTAGGGACATCAAAAGCACAAAGGAGGTGGCAAAAATGAACAGTTTTCTCTGTCAGTTCCCATGTGGCTGGAAATGATGTGATGATGGCACACAGTTACAGTGTCAACGAGTCGGTCAATCTGTCAGGATGTGCTCTGTGTTCTACCTTTCCTTCTTAATTGGGTTCATTATTACTTCTTGCTTACGTTCTCTAGTTTCTTGTATATTTTAGTGGTTTCATTTGTTCCTTGTGTTTTAGTGTTTCTAAATGAGTAATCTTTGGTCACACCTGTGTTTGTTCAGTTGCGTTTTTAACATGGAGCACATTGAGCAGCACTGGATCACAGACTGAGGAGCCAGCTACCAACCATTGTTCCCTCCCCTGAACTCAACTCTCAGACAGGCTTCTGGTGGTATTTGGGATGAACCCATCCCACCCTGTATCCTGCAAACCCCATTGCTCATAGGCTACCTGTTGGCTCCGCATACCCCACTGGGTCTTCCCAGCTCCGTCTCTGCTGTGTGCTACTGGGTGACGCATGCTCGGTGTATGTCTGCACATATGAGGGTATTTTTAGCAAGCCGGTAACTCGCAAAGACCTCATGAAGTCTTTCAAAGCAGTCAGAACAGCGCCAAGAATTCCTCCGTTACGTGCACGAGTACAGATCTAATAAACAGCGGGTTTTTTTCAGCGTTCTCAGTCTGCTTGTTTGTGCGCGCCAGGGTTCGAGTGGCAGCGTTCACACTTACACAAATGAACCTAACTATCAGAGCAATCACGGGTTTGTTTTAATCGAACCAAACATGTCATATGTGAACACACCCTTAGTCACGTTGACCTCTGTGTATTACAGAAAGGTCTTATGTTAAATTCCTTGGTGTTTGATTTGATAAGTTTAAGTTTTTCATCTGTGTCGCTTTGAAAAAGTTAAATATTTTCTTACGATGAAGAACTTTGAAATTGTTACAGTACTTGTGAATTCATTACTACACGTCTTGATTACTGCAATGTGCTTTATTACGGAGTAAACTACATTGCGCTCCAAATGATTCAGAATCCTGCAGCTAGGCGGTTGACAGGGAACCAGAAATTTGATCACATAATTCCAATCCTATCTTCTCTGCACTGGCCAGCTGTTCGTTTTTTTGTTTTTAAATCATTAACCTAGCACCATGTTACATTTCTGAGTTACTCTGCATTTACAACCCATCCAGGTCTGGGAACCTTGGTTTGCTCTCTGTTCCAAGGGCGAGGTTATGGCGAAAATGATAATCTATTACACAAAGCCAGCCTGCAATCATGAAACGCGTGGGAAACCCTGTCTGAAAAAAGGGCTCAGTGCTTGGGCCGTTGCTCTTTTCTGGATACATGACATCCCTCGGCTCTGTCATTCGGAAACATGGCTTTTCCTATCACTGCTATGCGGATGCTAGACACCTCCACCTGTCATTCCAGCCTGACGATCCGACTGTTTCTGCACACATTTCAGCATGCCTGAGTGACATTTCGCTCTGGGTGAAGGACCATCACCTGCAGCTGAACCTTGCAAAAACAGAACTCCCGTCCGACCCTAAGATCCATCAGAACTTCTCCATTCAAATGGGCTCATCAACCATCACATCTTCCAGAGAGGCCAGAAACCTGGGAATGGAGATCGATGATCAGTTAAACTTCACAGATCAGGTTGCCAGCACCACTCGGTCCTGTAGATTCATCATCTACAATATCAAGAAAATTAGACCTTTCTTATCCGAGCACATGTATGGAATGATCTGCCCGCTGCTACAAGATCAGCAGATTCTGTGGCCATGTTTTAGAATCGTCTGAAAACACATCTCTTCCGTCAGCACCTGACTGATCAGTTCTGACTTCTATATCTTTTCTACTGTAGTAGGCTTTGTGAGACATGTTTTATTGCACTAATGTTGACCCAATTGCTTCCTTTGTTTACCCAACTTGTAAGTTGCTTTGGATAAAAGCGTCTGCTAAATGACTAAATGTAAATGTAAAACAGTGCTATATTTACCCTGTAAAACTAATGCTATGCACGAGCATCTCAAGAGATGATGTCCTCTGACTCTCCAACATACAAACGACGAGCAGCTGTTGAAAATAACTCTTTACCGTGTTTTATACAGGGCAGATGATACTACGCTTACAGTGCCAACTGGATAAGAAAAATAAACTTGAATTTAGTTTGATGTTTTTCCCTTAAATACCCATTTCAAGTTTAGTTGGCAGATATTTTTGGCTTGTTTTAAACACAGGTTTTGTGGCACTATATTAAGCAGTATTTACTTTAGACTTTAAACTACATTTTGTGTTCATAATGTCTTTTTTGCAAAATGTTAGGATTTATTTGACATTATTGGTCCATGATACTCTTAAGTGTTGTTTGCATTGTAATTCTGGCACTTTTTTACTTGTTTTATTTAATAAAATGATTCAATAAAAAGTACTAATTTAGTGAAAAGTATCTCGAAGGATTAATTGGGTAATCAAAAAAGAATTGTGAGAATAATAAAGAAAACTATTGTCAGTTTAGTGGACTCATCAAAATAATATTCATATATTTAATAGAAAAGGTATTAGTCGTATCTTTACTCTTATTTCATAGCCCCCTTCTTATCCACCACAGTGGCGCCGGCTCTGGGTAGTTCATCCAAAAAATCCTTCTGTCATCCTAGATGTAAAGTTAAGACTCTTTTCTTTAGTTGAACACAATTTGATTATTACACTTAAACTTACAGCTTATGAAAAAGAGGTCCTTGAGCTTTTAGAGGTAACACCAATGGGGAATGCTCATGCAGCGTTCAAAATGTACTGAATTCATTGTTTTACACTCGAATAGTAGTAATAAATAATATATGGTGCACACATGCACCATGAGAGAAGTGAGAGAGGGTTTGGTTTCTCCTTGAAGAAGAGAGAGGTGAAAGGTTATCACGCCATATGGTGTTTACAGCAGTCGCTGGTGATGTATGACCACGCTGGGTAATTAACAAATGATGCTCCAGCTAACAAAGAGCGCACATGACGGTGGATGTATGGCCTTCAGAAGACCCCACAGTGAGGACCACCAGAGGAGGCGCTTTAATGTGCTGTGATGAATGGACAAACTCCTGCACTGCGCAGGTGAACACACACACACAGCGCAGTCGTTTTTCATCCCGCACGGCAAATCGTACAGCTGGAAGGTGAGAGATGGCAAAGCAGAGGGCAATTATCCTCCAGACAAACCGCTTCCAATGCAGGAGGCCTGACGATTAGTCCCACAGACGTCCAACTCTCGCTGGAATATGCACAACTGATGCCCTGTTTTTCCCCTCCTTCCTTTTGAAGAATCCTTCAACTCATTTATCAGCAGCTAAGCATGTTGCCATGCGGTGATTTAAAAACATTACTGCGCTGGATCCATTAATGTTATAGAATCCCTCCCTTGACAAAAACTGAGCAAAAGAGACATAACTGATTTGCTATGAAGTCATGTATTATGAAGAACATCATATATGAATACCACTGATCATTTAGTCCTTTCATTGACTGAATTGCGAGGCCATTTTTTTGTGGCAAATGCCAAATCCAACACTCAACGCATGAAAGGATTTTGATCTTTGCCAAGTTTCCAGATTTTCAAAAGAAAATGTTGTGCTAATTTCCCCAAGGTCTATTTTTAATCAGACTATACTATCATTTTCCATTTCTGCTTAATGAATCATACCGGTTATAGTCATATTACAAATGGCACAGCTTTGCAGGCTATTAGTTTGTTTCTTTAGGGGTCTAATAGAAGACATGCTTCATTTAGGAGCTGGTCGTGTCCTGAAGCAATACAAAATGGATTGCATTATTTCCAACAGCTGCCTTTTTCAGCCATCTTTTCAGAAGTGTTGTAATATAATGCGGTTGGCTGAAGTTATTATTCCCCAGCAGACCCTTTACACTTCACTGTAATGCCATCCCTGTCTTGGGGGGCAGTTCATGTTTGCTAGACTTTCAATTGTGTTTAATTATAACATGCATTTGTTTCTCTCTCAGGTATATTTTGTATGTTGTCACGTTAACTTGATTTTATTCTTTTGTTCATTTCAAGACAGTGAAAAGCTTTATAAACAAGCAGGTTTTCCAGTTGTTCTTTTTAAATATGAAACTTCAAGACCTTTACTTTGATTGAGATGCGGTTCCTCAACAATATATTAGCCAATCAATCCACCAGAAATGATTGATAACCCTGACCATATTTCATTCAGTGATGAAAGGTGTGTGTTTAACTGTCTGGAGCAAGCTACACTAGTAATATTAGCATCATGATCTCATGAATCACGCCTCAAAACCACACATCAAGCCAAATATATTTTGACCGTGTGATGTCTCCTTTTGTGCTTTAATTGAATCTATTCTGTGTTTTCTGATGCATCATCTGTTGCAGTTGTGTTCAAGGTAACTTCATATTGAAGCCTTTCCTGTTAGTAAACATTGTGACACGTTTTTGTGGGCGGAGCTTGGTGGAGGCAGAAAGACATCCCTGACCGCATTACTTCCCTGTTGAAAAAACAAGCATATGCTGGTTTGGTATGTTTTGATGAAAAATAACCTTGTTCCCCAGTTTCTGATTTGGGCATACGTGAGATATTTTTAGAGACATACCCAAATCATAATCCACACCAACAAAACACAGTAGTTACTAATCTGAAGTGTTAGGAAGTGAAACACGAGCATTTTGATGTTCAGTCGGCTGGTTTTATTGTGTTTAACTACAGCTGTCGTCAGTGGCAGCCGCAGGTTCTGTATGTGTTCAAATATCAAACTGGAGTCTGTAATCCACTGAACAACACAACAAGATGATATTTTAAACTCCTTATGTAGTGGTATCTGTACAGGTTTGAATTGTCCGCCTCCAGTTATTCCTTTATTTGGCCTCCAGCTAATGCCGTGACGGCGGCCGTAAAGCGGTCCATAAGACCTACTGTATGTGATCACTGGAGCAGTGTGACTTTCTTTTAAAAAAATGTATGAAGATATGCTTGTTTTCCTCTGTTGAGTGACGTTCCTCAGTAGCTCCCACACTCAAATCATTAAAGCTCTGGGTTGTAAACGAAAAACAAGCAAAATTCCGGCGGCGTGGGTGCATTTTCACATTGCGAGGCTCTGAGCAGGAAGAATACGCATTTTTATGGCTAATGAAGTCTGACAAAACCATAATTCATCTTGTCTACATAATTCAGCCATGGCGAATAACCCATCTCCACTTGTACAAGGCATCATCAAAGCGAAGAGGCGTCGGGTGTGGTGATAATAAACTTCATTCTGCTCTCTTGTTTTTGGATCAAAACGGCCACTCACAGACTTGAATGGGAATAGATTGCTGCCTGATTGCTTAAATAAAACATGAAGGATCTAATGAACATATTCAGACTGTGGCATATAACTCCAATGCATGGCAGCGAGCATTGATTAAACCTCTCCTGTTTGGCATTTGGATAATGAACAAACACTGGAGAGAAATGGCAACTATTAACCTTTTCCCCCGTTTCCCCCATTGCTATTGAAATGGTGCTATTTTGAAAATCACTGAATTAGGACAAAACGACTACGCATATGAATATATATTTCACGTTTTCCCATTCTTTAGAGTTTTAGTATACACAACTTATAGCAGCAGACTGACTACTGAGAAAGATTCTCTGTTGAAAGTACTGCTCACAACCATATGTTTTGAACCATGAGACATGAAGACTACCTTTGTTTATCTGCTAAGACCTACTTAAGTTTATGGTGATCAACAGCATGGCTTTAAGAGTTCACCTGCTGTATGATGCTGATTTCTCAATCCAAGGTCATGGACTCTTCACAGTGGACATCTTAACAATTTGAAAGGTGGCTTTTTGTAATCCTGGCTCCTCTCAACTCAACATTAGCTGTATTTACACGGACAACTGTGTTTCCACCGTAATCGGTTTAAAAGTCCTATTTGAATGAAAATTCTCCATGTAAACATATATAATAAAAATGGTCAATTCGATTAAAATTTCATTTAGTTGTGTAACTGGTGGTTACACAATTCCCTTGACTGGATTGCAAACTGACCCAGGATTTACTGAATTTGAGCAGTGACGTAGAAATGAAATTATGACATAATGACTCATGAGACACAGAATGAGGTGTTGTTGGAGGCAATGACTGCATGTCCATATCTACAGTTGTATCCTCCATAGACGCCTTGTTTTGGGCAACAAAAATTGCCAATGGGGTAAGAAAAATCATCTTGAAAAAAGGTTGACCTTTTTCTTAGTCACTCAATTCAAGATCATTTTCTTACCCCATTGGCAATGTATTTTGCTTGTTTTAAGCACAAATTCACTGAAATTTCATATTTTTTACTTAAACACAAGACTTATTTTCTTAGGTCAGTTTGCTCATCAAGAAGATGCTTCTTGATTCAAGAATTTGTAGACGATTTTACTGGAAAACAAGAAAAAAAGACTAAGTAAGAAAGTCATTTTTTGCAGTGCTGTAAAGCTGCTCTGAACCAATGCAACATTGTAAAAAACGCTAAATAAAAATGAAATTGAAATGATTGGTGAAGGCTGGTACATTTACTGAGCCTGGCTTGAGTATTTCTCGTAATGGAGCAGTTGCAGAACATTACTTATCTCCTGTCTCCTCTCCACCAATAAGCTGGTGTGTTGTGGGCCTTCTGGCGCAATATGGCTGCCGTCGCATCATCCAGGTGGATGCTGCACATTGGTGGTAGTTGAGGAGATTCCCCCTTCCATGTAAAGCACTTTGAGTGTCCAGAAAAGCGCTACATAAATGTAATGAATTATTATTATTATTATTGTGAAACTTTCATCAATGCATGGGTGGTTGTTTTTAAGGCAATAACGATTTGCGATCCCTCAACGTTTCACGTGTTGACTCGGAAGACATTTTTAACAAACCAGATGGAATTGGTAATAAAGCGGCTCTGTAGAACTATACAGCGGTGTATCAGTGATTGCATTTATCAGACATAACAATTGGACGGCCAGAAGAAGCATCTTGAAGAGGTTCATGTGAAAGGTGGGCGCAGTCTCTCAGACAGTAGACTGGACATAATGAGGCTGGGCTTTGAGAAGAGAACAATGAGGAGGAATGTAGGCGCTCTTTCTCGGTCTGACGGCTCAAAGCCAAGCGGGTGGCAGAACGGTGTGCTGTGTTCACTCCATTACACACCACACAGACTCAAGCATCATCATTTGAAACAGGTCTTTATGGTCAGGTCCTGGACTGCCGAAATAACACGGCTTTGGTAAAACGCATCAGTTTGGTTCAGTGAAGATTTCATAGGATATTCGTCACGTTCATTGGCTCAGAGGAGCCTTGCTTGAGATCCAAATTACCGACAAGAGAATGTCTGTCAGTTTTACTTGAATCAATGTTTAATCATAATTGGAAGCTGTGAAAGGAGAATGCTATTCAGTTCCAACTATTCTTGGTGCCAAAGATTCAAGATTTGCAGTATAAAGCCTGAATATTGTGCAACGAATGACATTTTTCTGTAAGCATAGGGTACGCTTACTACATGTAAGATCTACTACATTTGTACATGTACAGCACAGCGTGCAAATACATGCCACGTTAACCACATTTCATGTGTGACAAATGGACTGCATCATACTTAGTAGAAATATGCCATGGTCTCTTCTGTTCGACTGCATTGCCAAAAAGTAAAACCTTTTTCCACAAAAATGATGGATTCAAATGGTAAGTAATGATTTCATTTCCAAAACAGAATCTTAATGCCACTCACTAAACGATGCATTCAGCATGAGAAGATGACAAACATCCAAATGTCTCGAATGTCTCTGAGTAAAATGCAGACTGGCAAACCAATAAGGGGACTCTCATAATAACGTGTTGGCATTTTGATCTACATTACCCATGAGGCTCTGGGGTGTTACATGATATACTGTATGCAACATATGTATAAGGAATGCGTGTGTTGTTTACATGATGCTGTGGCTGTCAATAAAGTCTCAAAAATGACATACATTGATTGATCTACTAAACATAAAAGACAGAAAAACCATAGACACTTAGCAAGAAGTAAACACTGGTCCAGAAGCACATCTCATTTCATTTCTTTCCTCTTATTATTATACAGTTAAATATTTAAAAAATCGTTTAACATTTTCAGTCGGTTATAGATGTTCTGTTGTTTTGTTTTAAAAAACTGAAAACTGTTTATGTCAACTGATGTGGTCTATATGGAACAACAGACAAAACGTCAATATGACAATAAACCTGCCTGAGTGCATTGTACAAGCACAGAACATAAAAGCAATTCCCATTAGCTGTGTAAAGTGTCTCTGTGTTCACTCTTCTATTTACTCAGCTCAATCTCCCTGGGTGACAGGAGCAGATTCACACAGTGCTGGACTGTGATTCATCCTTTCTGACATCACCTCCTGTGACCCCAAAGTCATGGGCAAGATCACAGATCCAGACCAAACTCTCATTATTAGGCAAACGCCAACAAGGGGTTGGCAAAAAACAACAAACTTGAATTATTTGAAACGCAGTATAAATATGGGTCCCTGTACGTGTCCACACAGAATGCAATACGGCTGTGACCAGTATTAGATTGCGGCCATGACGCCGGCATGTTGCTCAAGGTGCACAAGCTTTCCAAATTTAAAACATAATGAACGCAATGTTTTGCCCATCAGAATAAAATCGTTTTCTCATGTGAGTGAGATATTTGCCATATTCATTTGTTGTACTATCATATTAAAAGTCAATGTAAGGATTATACCTGCAAACACGCCGCTTTTCGCCGAAATTCGTCATGTAAATTAAACGGGTGAGTTCATCCCCCCAAAATTCACCCTCCTCACAGTTGTCAAGAAGGACCAAATTAGCTATATAGACTAAAATATTTTTTGTAGCAGGCTGTAAACATGTTTTTTTCTGCTGTAGGGTTGCCCATTTGAACATGGGGCTCATGAGCCTCTAGCGGCCAGTCGATGAATTGCAGTTTAAGTCACTTCCGAGTTGTCTACACGAAAGAGATAGAAAGGTTGTCGCTTGATTTTAACCCATAGTTGGGGGAGTGCTTGGTGATTTATAAACTGTAAGTCCTCGTGTGCCATATTTGATATTCGTCCGAAGTTTTAGTCGTAGAAGCTGTTGTTTAATGATGATATTTTAATATTCAATTCGCTTCATAAAACATGAATATGTCGTCCGGAGCCGCTCGGATTACTTTAGTATTACATTTATCTGCTTTTTGAATGTTCTTTTTGTTGAAAGCTCTTAATAACTTTTTTTCTTATAACTCGCATTAATCAGTTCCTGCAATTTATCTCTCTTAATAACTCTTTTAACATCAGTCGCGCACTTATTTTTCTCAATGCTGCATGTTTAAAAACCAAAACGTCAGATGCGACGGTGCTTTGCTTCCGATTGACACGCATCCATTATTAAGATTTAGGAATGTGCACCTCTCAGAAAACATAGACAAATTAAGATCCTTTATTACGACGTGGAGAATTGGGATCACGAGACGACGCCAGTGTATTTATATTTGACGAAAATCTTAAATTGAGACCAGAATCCATAGTTCCCTTTCTGTCGGTCTCTCGACGTTGTGTCGAGAACGACAGATGGGGTTCGCCCTTGAGAACCAATCAACTCTGACTACTATAGAAAAGGCCAATGAAATTTGGCGAATGAAATTTGCATGCCGGTCTCCGCCCCGGATGTCCGGTATAAAAGGAAGCCGGCGTGCAGCATTCACTTACCTTTTGTTCTTCAGAGCCCTCGCTCATGACTACGAACAAAAAGAATTCAACAAATTCTTCTTCTACATCGCCGGATCTACGACGTAGAGCAGCGGATCGTCCCTTCCTGCAGCGACCTTCTCCTGGGCGTCTCGGCGGTTCCGGAGGTGATAGAGATTATTTCTAAAAGGTCCTTTTTCAGGACTGAGCAATTTCCAGCGCGGCATGTCCCGCTGTTCTCTTGGGTGCGGCACCCTCATCGAGGAGGGGGATGGACACGATCGCTGCATTAGGTGTCTGGGCGTCCAGCACACTGAAGCAGCGTTCGTTGACACATCTGCCCGCACTGCGGGCGGATTGTCACTCAGAAGTTGCGGTCACAGGTGGCTGTCTTCCTACGGGAACCAGCCACCATTTCGTCTGCTACCCGGGCTGTGACATCTGTGGCTACGGCCCCGATGACCACCCACGTAGCAGCGTTAGTGATATGGGGAACTCTGCGAACGTAAACCCGCCAGCCAAGTGCTCACGGGCCGATCGCACCCCGATTCGCTCTTCTGAACGTTCCCCAACCGGCGGTGGCATACCGTTCGGACATCCGGGGGCGGAGACCGGCATGCAAATTTCATTCGCCAAATTTCATTGGCCTTTTCTATAGTAGTCAGAGTTGATTGGTTCTCAAGGTCGAACCCCATCTGTCGTTCTCGACACAACGTCTCGTTCCCTCCATCAGGGAACAGAGGTTACATACGTAACCGAGACGTTTTCGCTTCTTTTTCCTGTAGCTCAAATTTAGACCGTGCTCATTCCGACTCATTTTGCCAGCAGCACGGGTCTTATTTGCGTATAAGCTTCACCTACAGTAGATCATACGTCATGTGATTAGCTGCTGCTTCATAGGTGTCACGTGGTGCACTTGGAAAACTTGTTCAGGCAAAATGACTGAAGAGATACATATTGACCAGCAATATGACCAATATATACATATTGACCAGACTTGTGGCTGGTGGGACAGTTTTTTATTGAAGCAAAGATTGTCATTTTTTGTCAGAGTGCACCAGAATGCATGAATTCTGATGGGGAGGATGTCCCCAGACCCATCACATCGCATCGCACCGAATTGAATCAATAAGGAAAATGAATGTGAGTGTTTACCATCCCTTAGCTGGTGTTTGATTTAATGTGCACCTGTCATCACGAGCACTGAAGCAAACTGGTCAGGATCTGCTGGGCCTAACTAAACGCCATTTTTGATTGTGTAACGGAGTCTAGCTAGTGAAGAGCTGTGCAGTGTGTAAACCTCACTCCACGATCTCAAGAGATGTTCTAGCGACAAACGCTAGAGGCCGTGGTCTTTAGCCTCCTTTTTAGAGCACCCGACTCCCATGCCGGTCCGACCCGGTTCCACGGGGCGAGTAGATCCGGTTACATATGTAACTACATCTTTTCACATAACAATCAGCCTATAGCCGTGTTGCTGATCAATGGTTCTTCTATCCATATGTGCTGTCTTTCCAAACATCACGTGAGCCCACGATGATTGTTATCGTACACAACACGTGCGTTCAAGGAACCAGATCATAATTAGAGGGATGATTTACATTTACGCATTTGGCAGATGCTTTTATCCAAAGCGACTTACATTGCATTATACTATACATTGGTTTCTGAGTATGTGCAATCCCCTGGGATCCAATCCATGACCTCGGAGTTGCTAGCGCCGTGCTCTTACCACTGAGCCACAGGAAATCTTTTGATCTTGTCTGTTGTAAGGGACGTATGAAGAACGGGTCTCTGCTCATGAGGGCACATATGGGAGTTCATAACACAGCACGTGTTCTACATTCTAATGTGTTTTTAACTGTATAATACACATTTCAACATCTACCTCCACTATTTCCTGCAATGTCAGTGTCTTAATGTCCCAGAATACATTGCGTTCCCATTCCCTATATGTATATAAAAAACCTAATAAAACATTTAATTGATGACAAATCCTAACAAGTCGCCTTTATGCGTTTGAAAGTAAATACCTGTATAGTTATTATTGAGTGTGTGCAGAATACGAGCTGTCCATGATACACAATAAAAGCGTTGATAATTACAAAAACTATCTCTCCGACCGGCAGTAAAAGTCAGCTGGATTGCTTGTCCCTGTGTATTTCACTTCAAGTGCTGTTTAGCAATGACCTTGGCAGCTCATTAGCGATGAGCTGACAACCATTTTCAGCAAATGAGCAAAATAATAAGGGTAGAGTCTCAATTAATTGCAACCTGCTGCTAGTTGGACATGTCATGTGTACTCTCTCCCCTCCAGGTGGCCACTGCACATTGACAAGATGTCTCACATAAACAAAAGCTCAAATAATACTGAAGAATGGCCTCTATCTTCATTCCGGATGCTTTGCATTTGAAAAAAATACTGTGTGTACGGCAAAAATGAATAGTGTCTTAAGTTTGTGCCACTAAAATATGAAGTACTTCTTTTAAGAGGAAGCTTTGTAAATACATCAACATCTTGATTTATCAACACCACGGTTCAAAGACAAGATTTTCTATGTTTTTTCTTGCTACCAAATATATTGCGATGTTTATCAGTGTTTGATCTTCATGCAATTTTATAAGGGAGATGGTATAAAAATGGAATATTCCAGAATATTTAGTGTCACCTAACCCTGCTGAAAAACCCGACCATTGCTGGTCCAGGATAAGGTATGTTTTGCATGCTGGAAATAGCATGTGATGCTGGTTATCTCTGTCTATCGCCAGCACAAGAGTTTTGCTTAATTTAGGTGTCAGCAGTTTGTTTTGAATAGCAAAATATGGCATGCAGTAACCTTACATGAAGTTATGAAAATGTTTAAAACATAGTTCAATGGAAAATCTAATCAACATTAATTATGATTTATCTAATAATTGTGCAGCCCTAGCATGCATCAAGTATGTTCCCTATATTTCTGTTTAGTTAAAAATTGGTGGACTTGAGATAGATTGAAAGTGTGGGAACCCTTGCTCCAACTTGCCTGATAGGTTGCTAACACAGCAACGCTTAGACCTTGTAATATATCTCTCCACTCCACCTCTTCATTGAACACAAGTGAATTCATTTAGCACTGTTTGAAATTCACTTTTCTTTGATCCCCAGACAGGTGGTCTTGAATACACTCCTGGTTGCATTTGAGAACAGCGTAAGTTTGCGCACAGACATAGACTGGTTTGTGTAAGGATCCTCTGAAACCTTTTGACTTATTTCTGTATGTGAATTTAATACTATATGCATGTAGAGTTGTCAATTACTTCCTATGAAGATTAAGAAGTTTAAGTAAATTCGGGAGGAGCATGAGAATGTCATCTAACCAATCAGCGCAGAGTAGACGCTATATAAGCCATCCCACACCTCTGCTCAGTATCTGGCCCCGCCCAAGTGCAGCCGTGTCCCAAATCGATTGTTTCCCATCAGACAACAAAGCTTTTATCTCCACGGAGCCAGGGATAGTTCTCCTGCCTCTCCCGCTGAATCATCTGCTTCCCAACCTCTGCTCGCGCCCATCCAGCAATATCTTTTTTGAAGTTATTTACAGTTATATACAATGGGACAGTCGAGAGGTTGTTGCGATCCGTTATTTTGAATTCCAGCCTGTGACGCAAGCTGAACACCGGTGAACACTCGTACCGCCTCGTGCCACAGACAGACGTTAGATCGCAGACGGATCGACGTCAAATGACATCAAAGCACAGTGAGAGCTATTTGTGAACTGACTGCTCTGTACGCTTTAGAGATGCTATTCTAATGCCGTAGGCTTTTTGTCATAAGGTGATCGGTCTGCGCAGAACTGGAAAAAGTTCAACACACATAACAACGAAAGCACCACAAGCATTGATGCTGCGACAATGGGCCAACAGCACCACAGTACTATAAACACACAGAGCAGCAGTTTGTTTGGATGGAAAGCACAACAACGTTTACATTTTCAAAAGATTTCAGTGGCTTAGGATCTACTTATAGAATAAAAATGTTTTGTCTTCAATTAATATAATATCAAAGTAAGAAAAATAAAATAATTAAAAGCTTGCTAAAATTTTACTAAATAACATTTAGCCCGTTCAAATCATGTGCATGATTTTATAATGTGTGTTCACATAGCAGGGGCCAAAAACCAAACTTTGGACTATTCTGATTCTTATAAAACATCAAAATGATCAGACACTAAACATCCCTATTCCATGCAGAATTGTTGGGTTCCTCTACATACTGTCTTGTACAAGAGAGATTCTCCAGGAACTATTACAAGTTTCCAGATCTTACAAGAACCATTTTTATGAATTTGAGTTCTTCAATAACCCGCAAAGCACTTTGAGGTCTCAGTGTAGTGAAAAGGGACTCCAGAACTTCAGAACTGAATATGGGGTTATTCAAGAATCTTATAAGTTCCTGGAAGAACCACCAAGACTATAGATGGTTCCACCAATAAAACTATTATGAGAATAAGAGCTGTGAAGCATTTTTAAATACACAGTGTATTTTAGAAAAGACGAAGTTAATATTTTCGGTGACAGTATCAAGATCTTCTACGTTATCAGTCTTTCACTTTAACCAAAAGACCAATCACAAAAGACTGGCTCAGCTTGACCAATCAGAGTGTTTCTGAAGGAGGGACTTCACGAACACCAATTGTTTAGAACATCATAAACATATAAAGACTTTGAAAAATAGGCAAAATAGGACCCCTATAAAGATTACATAGGTTTTAATGTCTTCACTTGTAGAAAGCCAATATACGTTCATATGATACTTGGTGAGTGTTCATTTCATCACTCACATGAGATAAAAACACAGCCAAATACTGAGCGCTCAGTGCTTCAAATGCTAAAAGACTGCCAAGCTGTTTTTCCCTCTCCATAAGCTGTGGGTGTTGCAGATGTGCATCATTTGAACAAATACTGTGATCAAAGAGGTGACCCTGCTGTCTGTCAGACCTTCACTATACACCCAGACTTTTACTTTCAAGCGTCTTCATGGTCTTTGCTGATAGGAATGGACAGCAGTCATGACTGGGTCGGGAAGCCTTTGCTCTGCCCTAATACCTGCTGTTTATGTGGCACCCCCGGATGCACTTTTTTTAGATGCTAGTAGGGCTTTCTGGTGTAGAGGAGCTTTAAAACCTCGTATCCTCTCTAATATTTTCTGTCACTCTGATGTTTCTCGTGTTTAAAATATGTTTGATTGGAGTGCATGTTTATCTTAAAGGGCAGAATGGCTGGAGTGTTTGATATTCAGCTGCATTTTGGAGGACTGTATTAAATCTTAAAAAACTCAAATAAGACTTGAACTCCAGTTTTTTTATTCAAATCAAATTAGCTTTGCACATACTTGAATTAAAGTTATATTAACCTGACATAAAAAATGTAGGTGGATTAGGAGGTTCATGAATGCTCATTTGTTGGGATCAGTTTTTCTAAAATCATTTGGCCTAAAAAAGAGTGATACATTGAGAGGTTATAATAACCAAAAGAGAAAGTTTACCATTAGCATTGCGGTTCATCCATAAAGCAGTGGCTGGACTGTTGCATGCAACAGGACCAACAAACCAGTTATATGTGTAGTACTGTCCAAAGATACATTGTTTGGGTCAAACTGATCGAATTTTCTTTTATGACAAAAAATCATTAGGATATATAGTAAAGATCATGTTCCATGAAGATATTTTGTAAATGTCCTACCTTAAATATATCAAACCTTTATTTTTGTCAGTGGATGCTGCAAAATTGCAAATAAAAATGGCCGGAAGCTTTAAAGACCATTTTCTCAAGATTTTGATCTTATGCACCCTCAGATTCCAGAGTTTGAAATAGCTGTATCTCGGCCAAACATCTATGGAAAGCTTATTTATTCAGATTTCAGATGATGTCTAAATCTCTTTTTTTTTTATTGACCCATGTGACTGGTTTTGTCGTCTAGGGTCATAATATGCAGCGTACATGCACTGCAAATGTTGTATGTAAGAAACAAGAATTCTGAATGCAGAAATGAAGAGTTCATTTGCAAGAACAGAATCGTTTTTTACACAGTGCATTCCAAATAAACGTCAATCAAACTAAAGTTGGGTTGTTTGATTAATAATACCTCCCAAAAAGTAAAACTAACTGACACAATAAAACATCATGACATAATTAGAAACATAATTTTAGAATTTTTTTTAAACTGAGTTTTGTTTTTGCAAATAATCTCTTTAAATAATCACTAGTGAAAAAATTAAGAAATAAATGACCTGTGTGTGTGCGTGTGTGTGTGTGGGTTGGGTTGGGTTGATGATGCCATTATAATCAAGCCTGATTTTCGGCACTAAGTTGCCCTGGTAACCAGACTCATTTGCTACTGTAGAGATTGCAGTGGCTGTGTTATAAGCCCACTGTTTCATTTCCCCCTTTTTAGCAGTAATGAGAGAAAATTGTTCTGAGGTCAGTTAAACAATTATAGCTATTTACGATGAGCTGTTTAAGTCATTTATTTCTTATTCTCCAGGACAACTAATGTGCACCTGCTGTTCCATTTTTACGGAAGCAGAAAGTCTTTCTAAGATATTACATCGCCATGCTTTAGGTTTATGAGATATGAATCAATAAACGCATGTCTTGAGAGAAAGAATACAGACATGCTAGAAATGAATGTTTTTTACAAATACACAACATACACAACCACAGTATCACTGCCATTGTTTTTTAAGTCCAGCTTGTTACTGTGAGGAGCATTGTAATGAGCTTTAGCTGATGAAAAATCAATGCTCGATTTCATGTTAGATTGATGAATGAGAATCTACATGCAGCATTCACAACATTATCTCGCCAATGCTTTATTATTCACTCAAACAGATTAGTGCTGGTCTGCAAATATTCCTCTCTTATTTACATGCCATTACTAAACAACAGTAGGCCCTATATGCGATGACCAAAACTGTCGGGTATAAATAATACTCAAAAAAACATAGTCCGGGTAAAGTGATATAAAAAATTTGTCACACAGCAGAAAAATATAATAATGTATGTGCACTCCTCAGTGTTCCAGTGACACTACATCATGTGCATTAACATACAGACACCTGATTCACATCAGCAGCCCGTTAGCCGAGACACATGCAGCGCTTACATCCCAACCCAATTCTGTCTGTCTGAGGCCTTTAATACATCTATCTAAACGAATAATAATTGTCATTGTCCCCCCCATTGTCACATCACTTCACTGTTTTCTGTCACTTTTCTGCTTGATTCAAAACATTATGACTTTCTTTGTTATTTTTGCTTTGTTCTTGAAAACGTATTTTTATTATTATAGTTTTTAACGTGACACTGGCTGTTTTTACAGTATTCTTAGACAAATAAATAAGGTAAAGGAGCTTTCATCTTTCACACCATCCCTGAAGCACAGCAACAGTGGCAGCATTGAAATCCTATAAATTCCAGAGAACGGCTGGAAACGTGCGATTAGCCACAGCAGCAGGACGTCTCCATCTTATCTCATGCCAGCAACGGCTCTGTCAGATTGAATAGTCTGGGAGCAATAGTTCAGCCATCGGTGAGCTCTGAAAATCCTTTGCCAATGGCTACACTTACAGTTCATAAGCGAGCTTTGGTGACAGTGTGGCATCCTCTACCAGTGAGTAAACACAATTAAACTTACACAATGTGTTCATCAACGCAGGCGTCCTCCAACAAAAATTTGCTCACGCTGTCATCAGAATAGATTGTTCTACATCAAACTCGTACTTTTGACTCAACCCATTCAACTTGAGGTTTAGTAGCATGCACAAAAACAACAGTGAAATGTGGTACCGTCATCTAATGGATGCAAAACAAACATTCAGGACAGGTTGTTTTTCACATCGGATGGAGTTCAATTTGCAGGACCAACTTTGTGTAGCCACTGGCACATCGTCATTAAAGGAAAGGCTGAGCGGGTGGCAGTATTTCTGTGCCAGGTCAATACATTGGCAGGGATTTGAAAAGATGAAGGCCCTTAATGCACGGCTGGCGTTAAATTGACTGCGGTTACCAGAGCAGACTGATATTTGGACACTTCTCTTTAACTGGCGTGGCAAGGTGTTGACTCGTCATTATAGTAAGAGTTTAAAGCTACACATGTCAGTCATTATTTCTCTACCCTCTTGTCATTCTGTAGAACACAAAAGGAGAAGTTCTGAAGGATCTTCACACAGTGCTTTGTTAACATACATTTTTCCTTTGTCGTAGCTCATGAATGACATCACTTCCTGTCCAGACAATATGATATGACATAATGGCACACAATTTTATTCAAGCTCTACTTGTTTTTTTTCAGCTGTGTGGCTTAAGACTTGAAATAAAGTAAAGGGCAAATTATGGGCTAGTTCATCAAAAAGTAAAGATTCTGTTATCATTCACCCTCAAGTCATTTAAAACCAGAATATGACTCTTTCTTCAGTGAAACACAAAACAAGATCTTTTGAGAAATGTCTGAGTGGTTTTGCGTTTATACAAAGGAAGTTCAGTATTGTTGGATTATCAACATTCTTCAAAATATCTTCTTTTGTGTTCAGAAGACCCTTTAATCTAAAGTGAATTACAAATGAGAGATTATTTAACATTTGTGACCCTGTTTGTGAAAACCAGGCTCAAGTCTCATAATCTAATTACAAGATAATGAGCATCGACGTTTGAATCCAAGCATTCATTTGACTATGATTTCAGTCTTTAACATGCCTTCACTGAATCTATATGAAAGATATCAAGGTTCTATTTTCACAGAATGGTCTTTAAATGATGTAGGATTTCATGTAGAAACAGTAAATCACAAAAGAACTTTAGCTGGGTTTTCACAGGCAGGGTCACATTTTGTCAGAGCTAAATAAAAACAGAAGTTTACCGAACCATGTTTTCAAGTAGGATCAAAGCCGAAGCAAATACCAGACGTGTTGCTACATTCTGCATTATTTGCAGGAACATGGTTGGACTTCTTCACTGAGCCCAGAGAGCCTCACTCTACATATGTAAAGACACAAGCGGATCAGCGCTCTCAGCTGGAGAGGTTGTTTCAAGGCCAAACACAATCGTTACTGTAACCTAGGATTAAATCTCACATGTATTCATTCACAGCACACACTATAATAGTCCACAATTCTCCTGCTGGAGTTGGTCATCTCAAATCAGCACAATAAACCGTGCGAGTGAAATGATAGAGTTTTGTAAAGTCCTCTGTAAATATGTGGCAGATAATGGGTTTCACTCTGACCACCCGCAACCAAATCTGATATACTGCAGGGAAATGTTGTTGTTCCCTGAATGAGCTTTTGCTTTAGAGCACACGACCACATGTTGTGAAATGAAGCAGGCAGCTAAACTAAACACTTTGTCATTTGCCCTTGTGGCGATGCCATTGATTTACTGCTTCTCACTGATGCTGTCCTGCTGGCGAACAGGGCAACAAACCCTGAAAAATGTGCTCATGCAACGAAAGGTTCATTAACCGAACCCCCCCCCCCCCCCGTGAGACCACCTGAAGCACAATCAGTAAACCGTCTGTAAAGTGGACAGTAAGCTTCTTCAAGATCACTAATACATCCACCTTTACGTGACAAATTAGCGGCTCCACTTAACAGACTCCATTGAGTTGAGTTGTTACCTGTCCGTCCCGGATCATACAGTCAAATGTGGACGTGAGCTTACAGCCGTGCTGCTTTGCCTAACAGGTTGAACTGTGATTCTGCCCATTTATGTCAGACTGTAAGTGCTCTGAACAGCAGCGCCATGCTGAATTATGGCCATTATGTTCCCTACAGCAACCAGTAGTGAACGTGTGAGTAAATTCTGCTGCTCGATTCTTACAGCAATTTGTCAAATACATATGGATGTATTTCAGAAATGTGTCCAAGAGCTTTTGCTGAAAAGCCCATCTAAACTTGACAGAGAACCCAAAATCTCTTGCACTTTTGCTATGTGTGGCTGTATGTTGAAGGATCTCTCAGAAAGAATGATCTCTTCCCTTGCTGTTTATTATGCAGCCTCGACCAGAAGATGAACACAACAAGGTTTCAAGAGGACCTCTAGAGAACGTTCATAAAGAGAAAGCTCCAGTGTGTATGTGGGATTTTGCTTTGTTTTTGTGCTTTAAGTGGACAGCGGCTCTGTACTGCCTATGCTCATAGTGTATAGCAGCTGAGAATGGCAGTTCACATACTAGCTAGCTACAGTCTTAACAGATCAGCAAATCAATTCAAGTCAATTAAAAAGGAAAATGTTGGCAATCGGTGCGTATGTGCATAATCCCTTTCCAATGTTCACCATCCAGAGGGTATTCTAATGGAAACCATTAGAAATTCTGTGATGGTTTCTATAAGTGTTCTATGTTTTTTTCAGCAGGGTGATATAGCCATAAAATATGAAGAACATTTAACACAAATTCAACATGATACCCCCTTGATAATTATACAGTATGTGTATCTGCCTCATTTGTTCTGGTTTTATATTTAATAGATCATTACTGCACTTGTTTTGATACTGTAAAAATACAAATGTCAATGTATACGTTACAGTAGTAGTCATTTACTTTTAAGCACCTTTTTGGTACTTCGGCCCCGGATCCAGCAGATGTCTGTGCACGCCACTGAATTCAGTCTCCATATGATATCCTGACAGCAACGTAACAGTTCTTTTGTAGGTGTTGCCAATGGGAACAGATTTGAAGGAGATCCAGCAGACAGGTAGGTGCCCTGGTATGTAGTTCTGAGGTGAACAACATGATCCGTTGATGATCCATGACTGTTCCAACTAGTTTGTTCACATTATATTCATTCTGACACAATTTAATTTGATGAGTTCTTAACTTAATGGTTTGTATAATTAATAACATTTTCTCAGCAAGTGTTAATTAAAAATCTTTGATTGAAAAGGAAAAAGTTATCAGTGTAACTACTCAATAAATGTTTGCTGCGCGTCTCGCTGGTGCATCTGTGACTAAGACAGCAAGTCTTTGTGGTGTATCGAAAGCCACGGTATCCTAGGTAATGTCAGTTTACCAGCATGAAGGGTGAACCACATCCAACAGGAGTATCTGTCGACGCAAGAGGAAAGCTGTCTAAAGGGAATGTCCAGGTGATAACCCGGACCCAGTATACGCAATGATTGACATATTGTACCCTAAAGGTGGTGCCGTGTATCAGGATGATAATGATTTGATGAACATGAAAGTGAAGTTGAACATCTCCCATTGCCTGCACAGTCACCAGATCTGAATATTATTGAGCCACTTTGGTGTGTTTTGGAGGAGCGAGTCAGGAAACGTTTTCCACCATCAGCATCACATAGTGACTTAGCCACCGTTCTGCAAAAGAAATGGCTCAAAACCCCTCTGGTCACTGTGCAGGACTTGTATCTGTCATTCCTAAAGGCTCGTCCACTCCGGGACATCAATCGCGCACCTCGTGACTTAAGAAAGGGCATTAATGTGAGTGTGTACACAGCGACGCGCAAAGCGGCAGGTGTAAAAGCGTCATTTTTTTTTTAAATGTCTCTGGGGTCGTTTTTTTTGACGAGTAAAAAAACTGGCTGACCGATGAGATTAGAGCTTTTGTTCACGTGCCCCGAGCTGCTGAAGGTACAATAAAACACCACTTGGTGGCGCTCAAGCACAAAACAGTCTTGCCGAGCACACATTGACGAAGAGGAAGCAAGATGAATCCTTCTTCTGTGTAACAAGCTAGTGTCAGACGCTTAAAGTTGTGCAGCGCCACCTTGTGTACCAGGGTGTTTGTGGTTTTCATTAAGCGCCATCTATGTAAGGGAGGCTGTTTGCATGTTCAATAGGCTCATCGCCAGTGCAAATCGCTAACGTCAAAAAACGTCTTGAAAACGCTGGCGTTAAGCACGTGCGATTACTGTTCCCGTGTGTAAAAGCTTTAAGACGAATCAGGGAGAACAGAAGAGAACAGATTTAAAGGAAAATGATTGAAAAAGTTCTTACATTATAACCATTAAATCCATTAAATGTTCAGGGCTCTATTGTTTCGGCAGTGATGGCTTAAAGGTAAGAATAGAGTTACAGTGCTGTAATCAGCAATGGTTTCTTTAAGGATTTGTGCATCGAACTCTCCTCCTGACAGTATTCACAACTATCACAGCTCTGAGTAAACAATTTCATTTATCTGCACCATTTGATGTTGACACACCAGTTATGAGAGTTTTGGGCCATTAGATCAGGAGTGTATGGCTTGCCAGTCTTCAGATGATGTTTATGCTGACTCATCTGAATGGAGAAACACATTCATTCTGAATTGTACTCATATGTGCTGTTTGGGAATCCATAGACTTCACAATATGGAGCCTGAGGACACACACACACCTTTATTTTTCTAATGTGTTTGTGTCACATGTTGCTTAAACATGAGAAACAAGGACAGGATCCATGTGTAGATAAGTGTGGCATGATTCCCAGCAAAGCAAATAATCCTGTAGCATGAAGCAATGAGACAAGAACTGCATAGACCATAGACGAGGACTACAACAGCAAGGTACACGAACTTCAGACCATCTGATAACAACATCACGCCATTGAACATTAACTCTGCATCAACCAGGAAAATTCGGAGGAGTCTTAATTGACCTTTTCCAAGCGCGACTCACATAGGTTCATGTGACGCAGTTAACACTTTTGCATTCCTGCATCCCCGATAATGTTGCCCTCAGGAGGAAGCAGCCGGAATCCTATGCAGGGGGTGTCCCCGGGAACAGGCAAGTCTGGTCACCTTACTGTTTATGTAAAACTGGGTAGCAATCTTTTCACAGTTACAATAATTATTTAACAATATAATGAGACTGAATGAGAATAATGAGACTGATTGTCAATTGGTCACATCGGAAAGAACGTTGCGCGCCCCAACTCACCCCAACATCAATCAGAGCAGATAACTGGGATTTTATGGTGCTCCTTCGTCAAATCTATGTATTCGTGGGCTTATTTTCAGGCAAACTATGTTCATGTTTATATATCCAAACAGTCGACAGAACAGTGACAGGTGTTTGAAAGTGCTGTTTTGTATTATTTTATGAACAAGTCGGCTGCCGTATGGTGAATTGAATGTGTTGCTTCTCCCTGCTGCTCACTGCTTAGAATTGCACTGTGAGAGAGACAAGCCCTGTGCCCGGGAAAGAGAGACCTCGAGCCGTGCCTCCCGGGGCAGTACTAGTGACATTTTCTCACGCAATGAAAGATGAGGTTTATAATAAATGGCGCTTGGAATGTCATTATGTACTTCGTCTGAACAAAACACCACATACTTGCATCTGCCATGTTATTGAAGCAATGAATGCAGGATAGGCTCCTTGCTGTAACATCCCTGCTGTAAAAACAAAAGTGACATCTAGTGGAGAAGACTAATAGTAGCAATAAGAGTCACGTTAATGATCTCTACAGTATGTTCAGTGCTTGCGGAAATATGAAAGTAAAAAAACGTATAATGAATCGACCACATTTAAAAAACTATTAATCGAAAAAGATTTTTTTGCCCAGCCCTACAGCGGACACAACACAAGAAACAGATGTGCATAAATATAAACATTATGGGCCAGATTTACTAACAGCTTGCGGCAGCGCAAATGCCTTTTTTTTTGGCGTAAAAAAACTGCTGTTGGTATTTCCTAAAGACACAGACAATTATGTTTTTGCGGCTGACCTTATTGCAAATGCATTATAGGTGTTTCCTCTTCAGACGCAAACGTAATGGGAGGAGAGAATTTAAATGAATCACACAAGGTGATTTACTGGGGTTTGCTCTTGTCGTTGAACTGATATTTGCCGCTTTATTTAACGTCCCAAAAAAAGCAAGTTTTAAAACCTGCGCTAAGGTGATGCGCAGATAAGCTCTAAGGTCACCCGAATCCGCTTTTAAGAATCAATCACCCATTTCTCCATCTGATCTGCTCAGGGGGAGAGACAGGGATCAGTGGCGCGTGTCAGATTGCATTCCGTTATTTTAAATATAGTAGATTAATAAGCAAAACCTCTTAAAGAAGCTTATTTTGCTTTTGAGCATACAACTTCCACATTGTTTTTAGTTGCTTTATGAACCGTGTATAGTGTGCGGTCCTAAACTGCTCTCCAGAAATCAAAGTACATCCCTATGAATTAATGCAGCCTCTTCATGAACTGAATCCTCTATAAAAGCACATATGACGTTAGTCAGTGAGATGGTCTCTGTGTGACCAACATGTGTGCCATGAATGACTGTATTAATGAGGGACACCACTTGTGCTTTATAAAGAGGGAGGAGATGGAATGAAACTCTGGGTTTACTAAAGAAAAGCTGCACTTGACCAGGTTCGGTTCACAGAGGAAGTTACTATGGTTACTTACCTCTCGTTGAGAAACGGGCATGAGTTACCCCGCTTTCTCGGCTTTGACACACCTCACATTTTGAAACGGAAAACCCAGAGTTTCCCTCATTTCAGGGTTACTCAGTTTTCACTAAACCTCCTTTTTGAAACGGGCCCCTGGAAACGTCTGTTGTTGTCTGTATTTGTTTGTGTTGTATTCAAACGTCTGTTGTTGTCTGTATTTGTTTGTGTTGTATTCAACAGGCATTTCTATATGTGATTGTGTTGCATTTGCTGCACATTTCTGTTTTTGATTGTGTTGTAAGTATTTACGTTGCGTGTGCTTCCGTTTTCTTAATTATTGGTGTTTTTTCTATTTGATTTCTTCCATTGCACCACTGTGATATATCTGTCGGCCTAAATGCCACATGAATGAGATTTTCCCAGGACATGTGTCCAATTTTGATGTCAAACTAAGCGGTTTCGTCTCGTCTGGGAGATTTTGAGACGTCATTGACATCATGTCTTCCTGCAGTGACAGGAGTGGTTTTTGGCTTACACGAGAACCCCTGCAAAGACAGGCCTGATCAAATAAATAAACTGCCTATGGGGTGCCAGCTTAAAAAACAAACTCATTTATTTCTCAGTGTCCCTTCGCAGTCTCATGGACGGCAGTCACATCACAATTATTTCCAACAAACAGCCTCAAAAACCAGAAAATACATATTCCGAATATTAAGTAGTTGTGTTATGTCTGGGTATTATTAAAAATAATTAAAAGAAGAATATGAATAGTAATTCCAAATCTCCAACACTAAAATCTACTTCATTGAGAGCTCAGTGAAGCTGCTACACACAACCCATGAATGCACAAATTCCTACACCTGTTGGCACTGTCCTCAGACTGGGCTTTAAAGTCAGCTCCTTCCATAACATGCTAAGCCTATGGACTTTGAGCAGCGTGGCAAGTCCTTATCAGCCGTGGCCAGGTCTGGATTTAGCAGCGCCGCCTGCATCACAGCATCAGAGAGGCTTCACACTTCATCTCAATTCTGCCTGTGTATTTGCTTCATGTGTCGCTGAAAAGCTTCAGCATATACTTTTGAAATGTTTCTGACTAAATAATGCAGGGAACCTAAAATAAAAAGTTGCAACAGAATTAATATAGACGTTGTTTGGAAACATCTAAGATTAAAGGTCAAAGTCAAATTCTCTTCTGATTCATTCTGTAATTCATTATTAAAAATATAAAATGTAAAAATATATATTTAATGCTTTATATTCCAATGTTTTAAAATAGTAAGAGATCTTTTTCATTCTGCAGATGAATAAAAACACATAACCCATGATAGGGTGATCAGAAACCTGAGAATCAGAAATCTGCCAAAACAACTTGCTGAAATTAACACATAATATAAATGTTTGGCAGGAAAAAAGATCGAGACATTGAACATACGTATATTTATATCTATAGTAAGACCTCGAGCAGTGTGTAGTAGTAGTACATTGTTCTGTAGTAGTACCAGATGGCCGTGTGTTATTGGTTTTGAGCCGTTGTTATCAGGGAATAACTCACAACTAGAAAATCAGGATCAAGTGTTCCAAAGTACCCTGAAAGAACCAATTAGAGCCAGAAAGGTTACTGTCTTGCCCCATTCGATCGGATTAGGTGAGATGCAGGCTCACAATGAGACCGACAAAGATTCATGTCTGTGATCATGATGGTAAAGAGTGAGGTGTTGTGTAGTTAACGGGATAGTTCATCAAAATGTTGTCATTTTTACTCACCCACATGACGTTCTACACGTTTTAAGACCTCTCACCATCTTTGGAATACAAATAAAAATATTTTTGATGACATCAGAGAGCTGACACATGCACATCCGGGTTGCGCGCTCGAACACTGCACTGCGCATGCGTTGGGGCACAACCTGGATGCGCATGTGTCATGGGGGTCTTGTCGGAGGCTCACAGGGGAGAGAAGAATATGTTTCAATTGATCCAGTATGATCAGATGGGCCATTTGATAGATTTTTGGATGAAGTATCCCTTTAAGAATAGAGAGTAGGACTTTCGGTAGATAATCTGCAGATTTAAAAAGCATTGAAACAAGCATCTGTGTGGATTTCAGTTTAGTGAGGCTTCTATCATGGCTTGAAGATTTGCACACATGGTTAAACATTGCAACTTTCATCAAAAAATTTTTTTATTGTTTTCTTTATATGCCAGAGTATTGCACACAGTGGTCAGTTCTGAAAGTTCTGACAGTTCAAGTGATTTCATACTTTTCAATGATCCGATCATTGTATGATAACAATCAACAGGCACACACATACAAATGAAGAGCGAGCTCTCCTGACGTAGACTGTGGATGCATCAAGGGGTCTGAATGTCAAACCAACACAAATTCACCTGCATCTCTAATGAAAGTTTTGCAGTCATGTCACAAATTCTTGACTATTGGCACAAACATTCAGCTCTTATGCCATCACTGAAATAACAATAAGCCATGCCAATAGTGCAGTTTGATGTGATGTCATGTTGAATTCATCTTTCAGCATCTCTTAATCCCAAGCAGCAGGGCACTGGAAAGTCAGACAGAATCAGAAGGAGGTTTGAAAGGATCAATAGGCCACACCAATGTGTCTAAAACATCTGTTTTGAGCAGCAACCATTTTCTAAAATCAAATAGGTCTCTGATGCTGGGCGGTATTCTCACTTCAATTATGTTTAAAGGGGTGATATGACACGGCTAAAACGAATATTATGGTTTGTTTTAGATGTAATGTAATGTGTAAACACGATTTAAGGTTCATAAACGCTGTATTTCCACACACCGTGCATGTTTGTATCTCCCCTTTGCCCCGCCCCTCTGAAACGCACTGATTTACTACAAAGCTCATGGCTCTGAAAAGTGAAGTATGCTGTGATTGGCCAATTCACCAGTGCGTAGTGATTGGTCGAATACTGCAACCATGTGACGGAAATGTAACCCCTCTGACCATATTCGGACGATCAGGTTCCAATTGTACTGACAGGTGATATAATGTCATCAGTACTTCCTTATATCAGTTAGAGCCCGAATCTGATACTAAAATGAAGTTGATCAAGCCGATACATCAACTTTGCCAGCACGACTAGAGCAGAATGTAAAGGATTCGTAAGGTTTTATAAAAAAATATGATGTTAAATAGTTAAAAACTATAGCTAACTGTTTTACCTTTTATATACGACGTTATAAAGACTATAAACAATCAACCATATACATCATACAGAGTTTGTGTGAGATAGAAACAAGCTGGCATTACAGCAGGGAATGGTCACATAATAAATAACGCCAGCGCTTTGAGCCTTCTTGATCAACCAGTGGTACGCCACGTCTCGTCGCGACTCAACAAAGACAATTAACCCAAAATAAATACTAAATAAAAAGACATTATAAACACCACACTTGGAACAATATTACTGATTATTAGGACTTATGTTGTCTTTTTTCACGTTGCACGCGTGTCTGCATTTTCAGATCACAAACACACGACAAACTCAACCCGAGTTAGTCCGTAACAAAGTCTTTTACAACGAAAATAAACTTAAGAGCTGTCAATCTGAAGCGCAAGACTGACATTGCGAAGTTTTAATGGTTGGAATGGCCCCACTTTTTAACCAAAGCTTTCACTCATAGCCGGTCTTAACCTCTCTCCCAGGATCGGGAAGCAATCGTCGGTGAAATGCGCTGCAGAAACTTGAACATTCAGATTGTACTTTTCTGGAACGGTGTTGTAAATGAAATGTAACCATTCGTTCTTTAGTTTTCTCATCTTTTGGCAGGGCAAACAAAGAGTCTTACTTTTCGCAATGAAACACACAGGGTCTATGCGACATGGCTGCGGCAGTGACAATACAATGAGATTTACAGGTACGCCCACTTTACTTTCGTTTAGATTTGGGCAGTCTTTAGTCAAATCATGTTACGAAGTGACGTACATTCGCCGGGGTGTGGTTACACGAGGCGTTTCAGGCAGGTCTGGGTGAGCATTCGCTTTTAGATAGAACGCATCTTTTGTTCCCACACTTTCATTTGTGCAATTTTACAAGTCTAATACATGCATGGGCAACTCATAACACACCAAACACACAGAAAAACACGTAACTGCGCCATGTGACCCCTTTAAGAATATTTTATATTTAACATATAATTCCACCTCTGCATTACTGCTTCATTCTTGTCTTGGTAAGATGTGGAAAAGGCTGTGACCTTTTTAATAGTGTGTACCTGCAAAATTGCTTTGATTTTTTAAGCAGTTTATATAATGTGATATTTTCGAATATAACAGAACAGCATTTAAATCAACAATACAAATTTAAATTTCCTAAAAATACTTTATTTTTCCTTATTTTATAAAAACACGTCATTTTTGATTACATGACCAGGGCTGCGTTTCTCGATAATGATCAATCAGCAAATGAATTTGATTGATTTTACGAATGTTTGTCATCGTTTCATGTACATTTCCTAAACATGCTTTTAACACGATCACATGTACTGTAGTGCTTTAAAGGAGCAATGTGGGATTTTTAGGAGGATCTATTGACAGAAATGCAATATAACACACAAAATAAAAAAAATTCAGAGGTGTATAAAGACCTTACGTGATGAACCGTTATGTTTGTATTACATTAGAATGAGCTATTTCTATCTACATACAGAACGGGCCTACATATATGGAATTGGCCATGATTTGTCCAGTAGCCCTAAACGGACAAACAACTATTCAAAGTGCGTTTCCTCTCCCTCTCCCATGCGGTAGCCTACATACTGCTATCTTGCTGTCAGATCAAACACGTTAGTTAGCTGTTAGCTAGCTCTGCCCTCAAACGTGCTGTGCAATGCAAGCATTACAACAACAACAACATATCTTGGTTCTAAATACCAATGTTACTCACATAATGATCCGAATCAAACCAACCTCCTCGTGGGTGATTTTTAGATGATCTTTCTCTCCATATCTATGAGTATCTCCGCTAAAAGCCTTAGTACCGCGGGTCCTGACGCGTCTCTGCTGGAAAGTCTTTATAATATTAGTGCAGGTCCTAGCTGCTACCTGACGTTTATGAAAGTGAAATTGACCTGTTTGTCAGGTATGGTGACCCATACCCAAAATGTGACCTCTGCTTTTAACCTATCCAGAGAGTAGTGAACACACGCACAGCAAGTGGTGAACACACGTAGACCCGGAGCAGTGGGCAGGTGCAGCGCCCGGGGAGCAAGTGGGGGTAAGGTGCCTTGCTCAAGGACACCTCAGTCGTTACCCGCCGGCCCTGAGGATCCAACCGGCAACCTTCTGGTCACGAGTCCCACTCTCTAACCATTAGGCCACGACAGCTCCTCTCCTTCGTTTTATATTTAAAATTAAATATTTTATATTTAAAACAAGACATGTCTTTTTCTACAGTCTTTCTAATGCCTGCATGATTAGGGACCAAAGACACGTGAGCAGAATATTTTGGGTTATAACCTTCAAATTGAAGGCTGTGCTGTTACTCCAACAAATACAGTAACAGATCTAGGCGTTACATTAGACAGCTCCCTGTTATTTATGAAATCACATCTCAAATGTCACAAAAACAGCCTTCTTCAACCTTAGAAATGTTGCAAAATTCCTAATATTTTATGTATTGTTGACGCAGAGTAGCTTATTCATGCATTTGTGACCTCAAGACTTGACTACTGTAATGCTCTTCTTAGTGGTTGTTTTGTATTATCAATAACTAACTACAGTTAGTTCAGAATGCAGCTGCCAGAGTTCTAACCAGGTCAAGAAAATACCATCACATAACCCCAATGTTATTATCTCTTCACTGGTTACCCATTAAGTATCGTATTGACTTTAATTACTTATAAAGCCTTAAACGGTTTAGCCCCTACCTACATAACAGAGCTTCTATCACATTTACAACCCATCACACTCTCTAAGATCTAGAGACAACACCTAGAATAACTGAATGTAGTATGAGGGTCTATTTTGTCTTACACATTTCTATAGGGGCAGACAACTTGCTTTACCGGCACTGTTCTATGAATACGCATGCATAATTATCACGTTATTTTGAACCTTACATCTCTTTTCTTTGTTGTTCTCTGATTGTAAGTATGGTCTTCTTGTGGAGTGGTTGGAATAGATGATAGAACGTGTGTGATAGTCTCACAGAGGAAATCATGACCGCACTACAGCTGTAGAAGACAAAGACCCCATTTCCCTTTTAAACACAACACCACAAACTTACATCCAGCAACCACCATTCATCCTTTGTTAGTACCCATAACTTGTCCATAAACTGTCCTTTTTATTCCTTTACTGTTATCATTTATGTTCAGTCATTTCATTTTAATGTAATGTTTATTGTATTGATTAAATTGAAACAACATAATATAGTCAATTAGACGTGGGAGTGTTTAGGTTTAGGTTCAATTCTCCAGTTGTCATGCAGGTGACTTTATAATTCTGTCTTCTCCTGATGGATTTTAGGCATTTACAAGTAAGACTTTTAACGAACTGCTCCAAGACTGGAAGGGTTGAAGATCTAAGTGCAGCTTTATTAATTCAAAACAGTACAGGCAAGGGTCAGGACAGGCAGCAGAGGTTCACAAAACGAGCTACAATCCAATAAATTACACTAATAATCCAACAGGGAACCACTCAGAAATGCAGTGTAACACAAAACAAGTCTTTGCCATCAGTGACTGAGGAAAACCGGTTTTAACTAGGCAGACAAACAACAGTTAACAGGACAGGGTTAAAAGTAATGATGGATAAGAAGTCCGGACAATGGTTTATGGGTAATGCAGTCCAGTTGAATGGCAACAGTCTGGTTTATGTGGGGAGTGCCCTCTACTGGAGCTGGAAGGACACTCCAGCTGGTGATTGTGCTTCACATTAAGATTATTTCAAACAGCACGGATCCAAGGTGCCTCAGTATGTTTGGCAAGCACCAATGATTACAGGCATTTATAAAAAAACCAGCATGAAGAGGCCTGAGGAGGTCCTCCGGCAGGAAGCGTTTGGACGTTTGGCGAAGCATGTGCAGAGCACTTGTGCAACATGTCTGGAAACTGGAACATTAAAACTGCAAACAGCAAAAACACCTATAGTGTAGGAATAATGCATGTTTTGGTCCTATTCATCTGACAAAGCCAGATTCTAATGAAAACTAGACTGGATGCAGAGGAGATTCAGATTATTATCAGTTTCTATTGTCTTTTTTGCTTCTCAGGCAGCAATGAGACAACATGGAGAGGGAAAAGATTTTCTCAGAAATTAGTTAAAGATCTCAACACAAACCCAGCACAGATTGTCAAGTCTGCAATCAAAAGTCTATATTTTTAACATTTTAATATGAATACATGTTCCTCGTTGAATTGATCAACAACAGATTATCTTTGCTATACAAAGCTACATTTACTTTAAAGTATAAATGTATTTTCACATTTTGCAGAAAGTAATCCAGTTCAGAGCTATTTTAATTATAAACAGTTAAAAAAGAAGCACCGGAAAAAAAACATTATGTTATGTATTGCTGGATTCATTTTCCCAGCAATTCATTTCATAAATCCCAATGTGTCTGCATGTGGGACACTTTTGGAAGCCACTTTTATGACTATATAACGTTTATACATGAGGCATCTGAACTTATTTCCTCTCAGGACAGCCTCAGACATTTTAATAAAATTCTTCAAGCCATCAACTCCACCGTGTCTACCTTCTATTCCTACAACATCACTTTGGTAGTAAAGCGATATATACTGACATCTGCACCTTAGAGAGTATTTATAACATGCTAATAAGATCTTGTCTTGAATATTGATTGTTCAAATCGCTTGCTTACAAGAGGTCTCTCATTGTTATTTTCTTAACTTGGCACTAGAACATAGCAGAAGGAGAACAGTAAATCAAAGACATCTCAAAGCTGAGAGAGGTGTGTTCCAGATGCATCCCCTTGAAATGACAGAACAGAGACCATGACATATCAAGCTGCTACCGCAGGTGAATCACATCATTAGATGCAAGAGATTTATAGCTGCGTGATCATTGTTATTACCACCAACACCACAAATACATGACCTGATGTCTTTATAAGAGAGTCGACGCTTCGACTACAGTCAAGGTACAATGTGACCTGAAGAATAACAAAACAACATAAAGTATACAGCTGCAAGCAGCGACACAGGGCCAAGTCCACAAAATGCAGCAAGCACGGAGCAGAACCATACCAGCACAGAGCAATAAGAGGAAAAAAGCAGAAACGTAAAAGCTGTGAAGAAAAAGGGACAGGTCGAGAATAATAGGTGCAAACAAACTCAAAGCGCACAATTTACACACCAGCACGTAACACGCCCACCACGGCCGCATTCAAACCAATGACTCCAAAGACTCCAAGCTAGTGACTTAGCGAGTCTTACCACTGACCCGACATCCCATAACAGCGCTGCTGAGCAAAGCTGATAGAGGTGTAAGTAGCGATGTGTCACAATAACCAAAGTTGCAGCTTTGACAACACACCGCTACAAGAACAATATGTACGAGAAAAACGCATATGCTTAGAGAACAATCGAGAATGTAATCACAACATACACTTTATGTATACAAACAACACACGTGCCTCTGGGGATCTGAACCGCGCATGTTCTTCGGTAGATTGTCAGAGGGCAGCGGACGGGGGGTTGAGTGGGACAGCGGTAGGTGTTAATCAGGATGAGGGGATGAATGTGTTGACTAGAGGGCATGATTTGGTGCTGTAGGCGACTCATTGGCAGACCGCCCTTGAAATGTTTTTGCTTCCGAGAAAAACCCGGTTGTGGAGATCAGTGTCCAGGCCCCCCCAGTAAGGGCACTTGTTTCACTGAGGTACTCGGATGGCGCATTTGGCGGCATATATCTTTCATATATCTTTGGTCAGTGTAAAAGTGAGTTCCCCTGTATGATAGTGCGAGTTCTGTGATTATCGCGTTGATTTACGGACCTGGCTTGGTTTGTCGGTGGCTTTCAAAGAAGAGTTGGATTTTGATGAAGGGTCTCCCAGCTGGAGGCAGGTGTAAAGACTGTAAAGCTCAGCCTTGTTCATCTGCCTTGAAAAGTGGATGTCATCGTTGAATAGTATCTGTCATAAACCTAAGAAGGTCCACTTCTCGATAGCGATTGACTTGTAGGAGGACGCTGGAGATGGTAGCTTGCCTTTGCCTTGGGGTACAAGAAGGGTCGTGGGAAGGCTGGCACTTGAAGCCGCCGGAGGACCCTGGTCATCATAGGATTTGTCATTTGGGAAAGTTTCAATCTCTGACATCATGGTGATGGGGTATTTCAATGCTTGAAGACTGTAGAGAGAATGCAGGTAAGACAGCTTTTCCTATTTGTAGTAGAGAAGGTGTGATTGCTGACAGCTAAGTTCTCCTGCTCCTCCCGAACTTTGTTAATTAAACATCATGAAAACCAACAAGAGAAACACCCAAAATAACGTTCTTTGAACATGAAAAGCATTTTCTTTACTTTTACAAATACTACAGATGTGTAAACCTGTAGAATTTTTATGTTCTGCTAAACACAAAAGGAAGATATCAGTAAGAATGTTAGCAACTGAACAAATCTCATCCCCCATTGACTCCCATAGTATTTATTTTCCCCATTATGGCAGTAAAACGAGGAAGAGATCTGTTCAGTGTTGGGGAAGTTTCTTTAGAAATTGTATTTAGATAAAGTACAAGCTACTCATTACTAAAAGTAGTTAAGTTACAGTTTAGCTACCCATCTGAAAAAGTAGTTGGCTACACTACAAGTTACTATTAAAAAGTATCTAGCTTTATTTTTTTACAATCTCACATTAAAAAAATACAGGATTAACAATTTTTTGATAGCAAACTGTATAGCAAATTTCCTAGATACAGTACAGTTTTTTACTTTAGAAAATATTAAAGTATACTACAGAATTTATAAAGTGTATGAATTTACTAAAGCATGATAATACAGAATACTGTAGTATATGATAATAGAGTGTGAGCGTTACCATAATATTCTACAGCTGTAATATACTACAATTTAATTAGTATAAGTATACTATATTATTTTTATGTAATGTGATACACATGTGTTATTGACTAATGCTTTAAATAAATAGAGAAGTTTAAAACATACCATTATCATTGTATTATTATTTCTTATTTTCATTACATAAGATAAAACATATGTAATTCTTAATAGGATGGGTGCTTTGAACTATAAATATTTACCCACTCATGAAGTGAAGCGTAAAGCCGCAATACACAGTTACTGCAGTAGATGGCGATAATGAACCACTTCAGTTTGTGATAATACGAAGAAGAAGTGACACAGCGCTGCTCTGAAGGCAGAACTGAATGTATCTTGTGGTCGCTCTACACCGCTTTGTTAAAAAAGTTATTAACTACTGGAAAAGCTACAATGTTTTAAAAGTAATTGAGCTACCGCCAAGCCACTGAAAAATCTAGATAAGTTAGTAGCGTCGCTACTTGTAGTTAGCTACTCCCCTACACTGGGTCTGTTTGGTTGCTAACATTCTTTCAAATGTATTTCTCTGTGTTCAGCAGAACAAAGAAGTGCATACTGGTTTGAAACAACATGAGGGTGAATAAATAATGACAGAATTTTCATTTTTGGGGGAACTATTCCTTTAAATAGCCTGTGCTAGCTCTTCATCTTTATTAAAGGGACACTTCACCCAAAAGTGAAAATCCGGTCCTCATTTCCTCACCTTCGAGTTGTTCCAAATCTGTATAAATGTCTTTGTTCTGATGAACACAGAGAAAGATATTTGGATGAATACTTATAACCAGACATATTTTGCCCCCCATTGACTCCCATAATAGGCAAAAATACTTTATCATTTTTTTGTTCTGTTGAACACAAAAGAAGAAATTTTGAAGAATGTAGGACAGCAAAGAGTTCTGAGGCCCTTTTTACTCATTGGGGGAATATGTCTGGTTATAAGCATTCTTCCAAATATCGTTCTCTGTGTTCATCAGAACAAAGACATGTATGCAGACTACAACAGACTCGCGCTGTGTGACGCTGCCCTCAAGCCATCCTCAGAAGATTCTTCCCTAGATTTTATCTCAAGGATTAAAAAGTTCCACCCTTGGGTACAAGTGTCTGTGTGAAACCAAGTCCAAAATAAAACTTTTCTAACAACAAGCTGAGATCTGATAACAGCAGATACCTCAAACCTTAGCCCAGCCCTCAGTGGTGTTCTTCAAATGTAGTGGATTGCTAATGTAGGATCCTGCTCCAGATGTCTTCTAGGTGTTACACGTGTTGTGTCCCCCACACTCCTGTTTCCTCACCAAGTGTGTTGTAATTGCTTCATGGAAAGAGGTGTGGAATAGATGTGCAAGGGATTGTGGGCAAGCTGGATTTCTTCACTTATAACAGTGTCTGGAGTGAAGGCTCTTATCGGCAGAGCCAGTGGGATTGCACTGACCTCTATATAGAAGTAATGGATATTAGAAAATCTGCCCACTGTGATTGGAGGGGATTGAGTGACAAAGAGCTGCACTGAACAGAGAGAGAGAGAGAGAGAGACATAGACAGAGAGGGAAAGAGAGAGATTTATGCCTTACTCAGCACCTTAGTTTAATTTGACTCTAATATTTGTACTTATTGTATGTCTTTTGATATATGTTCAATGCTTTGGCAATATTGTAAGGACACGCAATCATGCCAATAAAGTACTTTGTAATTGAAATTGAGAGAGAGATTCCTTTTCAAGGACACAATACTGGAACATTCTAGCACAGGAACTCTGCAATCAGCCAACGATCAACTTCTAAGTCCATAACATAGAATTGAAACCATACAAAACAAGCAGACTTGATGATGCATGATGGACTATAATGGGACCTCACTGTGCATGTGATCTGCAGCTCGTGTGGGTTGTTTTACTTATATGCTTTTCTGTGCAGAAGTTCTCAAAAAAAAAAGGTATACAGACTTGAATTTAGTGTAAATATAGACAGGGTTTTCATATTGTTTCACTAAAGATACTGTAATATTGTATTTAAATGTATATAAAACCTATCAAATATGCCACCCAAATCATTCTGGGACACCTAAAGAAGTGGTCGTGAAAGTGTTGAGGAGCTGGAACTGTTCAATGGTCTCAGATACAGGATTCTTTAACTTTGCATTGGTTTTTAATGATTTGTGTGTAGTATAAACCTTAAGGTAAAGTTAGAAATGTTTGATGAATGTCTGAGCAGTAACAGGACTGTTCACAGCAGTAGAAACAGAAGGCCTATAAAGGGATTTAAAGAAAGGTTTACTCTAGATTTTGGCACAGATGGAGGTTAGTGTGACTAAAGTAAACTCATGGCATTTTATTAGATGATATAATTAACTGATCACAAGACAAAATAAATTGCTATGGTAGATGCCTTTCAGCTCTTTTAGCAATAGAGTGACATTTCATTATGGAATTTCATCTACCCAATCTATTATAAGGGACTTTCAATTACATGTACAGCTTCTAGAGGCATGTTATCTAAACTCATCCTCTTGCTGCAAAAAAAGAACAAAGATTTGCTTGATAACTGCTCCTAAATATTCTTCCTTGTCTGCGTTTCATTTAAAACTGCTGTAAGGGAAACGGCCCACTCGCCCATAATTAACCATCAAAAATATCTCAAAGTAATAATGCAAATAATTCTAGTCCAATTGAAAATGTCTAATTAGTTTTAAATTGGTTATTGCTCGAAGACGTACACAAAAGGGGAAATGTCATGAAGAAAGTAAAAAATGAAGCCACAATGATGTTCTTTCATAGTTCCTCCATACAGTAGCAAGTCAATTAACAGTTCAAAAAAGAAACGTTCCGTCTGTGTTTTAGAGGCCTATCATCTCTACAGTGAATGTCACTCTGTGTGGTATTGATTGTAAAATGAATCATCATAATCTGTCAAATATTTCCTTTACGCTGCTCTCTGTCAGCAGATCGACGGCTAACTTCCTGACGGTGTCTGTCTGCTCTTCCATTAATCAGCCATACAGCATCTGATAAAGCCGCTGGCTGGAGTAATGTCTCGTCTCGTTCAGTCAACAACCTGATAACAAGAGCCGGGCCTTAGCATGGTAAAAGACCATGAAACCCGTGACTGTTTCCGCATGTGTTTCCCCGGCGGGTTTTCAGTGATAGTTGAACAGTGTTTTCATCCTATGCAAGTTGAGCAGCGCACCATGTTCTCGAGAAGGTTGGTGGGATTGACCACCGCACAGAGGAAATGTTGTTGTCGTCATTGAAAGACTTCAAATACCTCTGCATTATGCAAATGAAAAACACATGGTATTGACTGTGGCAAGTTGGCTTGCAAGTTGGAGATGGACCTTTGAATAAAGCATGGAGCTGCGTCACGATCGCCGTGAAAGCTTGTACAAAACTCATAACGTTACCTGCTAAAATCAATAGATACTGTGATAATATCGTTGTTGCAAATTTCTTTAGCTACGATAATCTGAAATCTACGATGACCGTGGCCATCTGATATTACACACAATGAGCCTCATTCATGAAAGACGAGCAGAACACATCGTTCGTGCGGTTGTTTTGATGTACATTTTCTGAATTATGAGAATGTTTGTATTTACAAAATGTTAGTTGGTACAAATAAATGTACACCTGCTCCCTACCGCGTGTAAATGGTCCGTATTCTCTTTGGCTGTATCTGAAACCGCTCCCTACCTCCTATATAGTGCACTATATCCAGTGTCCAAAACCTGTGTGAACTACTTCATTCACTCTTTTTTACCCACAATGCACTCTGATTTTGAGAGTACATTCAATGTACAATAGCTCACTCACTTTTTCCCATGATACGACATGCGACGACCGCTTCATCAGAATCAGCTGGAGGAGAGTGACCGTTAATGCCACGTTTATACACTATATTTTTCGTGTTTCCGATTAAATGAATGTTATAGACAGAGGTGTTTTATTTCAAATATATTAAATCATTTTATTAAATGAAATAAATGTTTGAGTAAATAGACGTGGCAAACATTTATTTTGTACTCTTTATTAAAAAACGTGACAAATAATGTGAAATTAACTTTACCATTTTAATAAGCAATCCATGAAGCCGCAACGTGTAAGATAATCGTTATGTCAAATGTCTGCGACAGTGCTGTCAGACGCAGGTTATATTACGTCAGTGTCCATAATCGATCACTCATTTTCATTCACTTCTACCCCATATAGTGGACTCAAATGTCATTCGCTATATAGGGAATAGTGAAGGAGGGAGCGAGGGAGCAGTTTCAGACACCGCATTAGAAAAACTGATGACACTGTATTTTGAAGTACGATGTATCACACTTTCAAGAGCTGGGTTGCCCTTTATTTCATATTTTTTTACTCTTTAATTTGGGTAAAACAGAGAGCTTGTCCTTGTCCCTTTTTACACATCCATCCAATCACAGCGGAGAAGGGCGGGACAAAACACTACATTGACCAGCCATCATACTTTTACAAGACAACAATGAAGAAGTTAATGTTTTTTATATAAAACTTTTATATTAGTCTCTTATGCATTTACTGTATGCAACACAATGTGCCAAACCTGAGAATAGAGTTCAGAAGATTTCACAACATTCCTTAATGAGTCACTTGCATAGCTGCACTTCATAGGCAGTGATTCTGCTAATATTGAATGAGCGTGCATGTTCCAATAATTAGAATTCTTTAACATTCACAGATTTAACTATCAACGACACTTTACGTATCTGACGTTTAAGAAGTATGTGTACATTTTCGAGAAGGTCGGTTTTATGCACAAATCCCTCAAATTCACTTACACTTACTCATATACCTATTTACGAATGTTTCATGACTGAGGCCCAATATATTCATTCTGCTACACATAGGCCTATAGGACCTGTATGGAGGAATTTCATTCATTTTGATTACACTGCAGCAAAAAATGATGGTTATCTTCTTGTCTAGTAGTAACAGTACAACAGTGTATTATGACATATAATTGAAACATGTGGCTTGAAAACTGCTCTACCTTTTGTCCATTTCAGCTGTGATGCTTAAGCCATTTTTAAGAATGATGGGGCTTAATGATTTCCCTCTTCAATTGAGGTTTTATATAAAGCATACATGATTCTAGAAATGTGTATTGAGCTGTCTGCAAAGTATTTTTTTTCCAGAATTTATAGTAACTTTGTTTCAGAAGTGTTTAGGGGAAGTGATGTCTCACTGTTGGTATGTATGTGGTTGATTCTACTCAAGCTCTACGCAAATGTCAGAAAGTGTTGCAGCCAATGGATGGTTCTGACGGCCATAGCCCCACCTGGTCTGGTTCGGCACAGAACGATTAGAACCCTCTCGGACAGGAATTTTCAGCGTCGATCATCTAACCAAAATGTAGTCAAAACAGCAGGTCATTTAAATAGGAAATGACTTAACAGGTCAACAGCTGGAGTTAGGGGGCACCAAGAGAAACAAAAACATTTATCAAGTCATAGCTCAGTCTGTTGTGTTACCAAGGCAGCGAGTGATGCGTATGTGTTTACATTCTAAAAAGGTTGGTTATCAGCCCAGCGGTGGAAAATAAAACCACGTACCAGCTGGCCTGGATTGGCACAGAGTGGAATGATTAAACAATGAGAGCGGTTCGGCGCGATGGTGGAAAAGCACTCAATGATTTTCTATCAAATAATGGGACAATACTGTGAACTAAACAAGAGGAACTTCCAACTTCCCTTTGAACCGCAGCCTAATTCAACACTGTTGCACTTGCTGTAAGCACACACTTGATGTACTGCCGCAGAGTGTGATTAAAAGTTGATTTAATACAGATTCACCAGTGGGGAAAGTTTAATTATGGGTCCAAAATACAAATAAATGATTGGGCTGAAGACCGAAAGAAACCACTGTAGCTGCTGTTTATGTGTTCATTTGGGTTGGGTGTTTCTTTAGGGTTGAAATGCGCAGCAGAGAAAAGGCAGATTTTTTCTATTTAGGTATGCAGAGATCAATATGTGGTAATGGAGTGTGAGAATGAAGAGAGGGCCGGGTCACAGGTGTCAATGAATCTGCTTATCGGTTTTCACATATACCTGTGGATCTGTGATCTGTGTGGCAACCCTGAATTCACAGATATCAGTACTGTCACCCACAGGACACAGGGCAAACGTTTAGCAGAGATAATTAGTCTCTTTCGCTCTCTGTTGTTCAGAAAGTATCAGATTACAGAAACAATAACAATATATCCTGTGTATATAAGCTGTTGTGTTTTGTAGGCAATAAAAGCAGTTTTGTACAGACAGTGTCTGCAGACTGGTAAGAACGTGACATTGTGTACGGACCATTCTACACAATCAGTACAAAATCAGAGTTGGAAACATCTTGACTTTTTTTTTCAGAATTTTTTAATGCAAATAGTGTAATATCATAGGTACACAATTCTAGTAATTGTGCAGATAATGTTCATATTCTAATTTCAGAATATCCCCAAATTGTGTCACTACCGAAACATAATAATATATAATTAATAAGAAGGATTCTATTAAGATTTTGTTTAAATCTACTTTTCACATAGATTTTTTGATGTTTAAAAAAAAATCTGCATGTAAATCAATAACAGTTTCAAGTGTAATTTATGAGATTTGTTGTTTTTTAATCCAATCTTTCTTTGTAAAAGGCATAAAATGATCATACTGATTTCAAAGTTAAGGATTCATTAGTTTATATATACATCGAACCAAACACTATCATAACATCTTAGTTGATCATTTAATTTACTTTTTATTCTTGACAAAACATCCCATGTTTCGGTCGTGACACACACATTTTCAGTAGTGATGGTAATGTTTTGGTAGTGATCCCAATATTAAATGTTCACAGCTGAAGACAGATTTTCAAGATTTTATGTTAATATAAATGATTAACTATGTTGCACATACGCAGCCAGCACATATAGCAGACAGACATCTGACGGTAAATATCTAATAGAAAACCTACAGCTCACGTCCTATAGCACTACTAAAACATAGCAAAATACTAATGATTTGAGGTTTGTTTATTCCCCAAATAAAGGATTAAGTGTTCCTTCTTCTCACTACCGAAACAACTTTTGTCACGAAACAATGATACCCAGTGATAAGTTTCGGTAGTGACTGTTTTGGTAGTGACAATTTTTGAGTACTTTTAAGCCTAGCTCAAAGATGCTAATCAGCACATGGTTTGCAAGCACAGTTCTGAACAGATGTACACACATATAAACTACAGATTATGGAATAACTCCCAAAGAAGTTTGTTTAATTGCAGAAAAAGTTCCTTAAAGTTACACACAGACTTTTGAACACATTTACTCTTAAAATGATAAGACCGATCTACTCACCATGTAGCTTACTAGAGAGATGGACACAGTGATGATTCTCAATAAAACATGTAGGGGTGTGGCTAAAATCAGTCTCAGCCAATGGACTAAAACATACACTGTTTCGGTATTTTTACAGTAGCAATTCAAGAAAGAATCTGATTATGTCATAATAAAACACTGCACACAGTCATTGTTGTATGAAATCATGTTAGAAAAATCCCTCCAACAGATCCAGGGTAATCTTCAAAAAGTTTATTCTTGCAAGAAGGAGAAACACAGAAGAGAAAAAGCTCATCCTGGTCTGAGAAGATCTTTTATACACAAGACTTTCATATCATGTTTTATACGTAAGAGTTATTTCTATGATTGGTTAGAGACTCTTATCACTATGCAGAATAATACTGAAATGTTAAAGTTACAAAGGTCTTTATACAGTTCCTCAAAGAAGCTTCATCAATCTTCTTGTATCATGATATGATGATATTTTCACTCATACAGATGTCTGTTGACCTATTGAATTGCATATTCTGTTTCCACTATAAATCCCCTAAAATGTTAAGTTAAAGAAAACATGTTTAAAACAAGCAACAGTTTTCCCAACAATTATTATACAATGTTCCTACAGAATATTCATTATTGGGTGAACTTTCCCTTCAAACTGCAAGAATCACAGTGACTTTTTAATCTTTTATAATCTAATATTCTCCATACTTTGGAATATGTGGAACACAAACACAATCTTGGGTACTCAAATATAAACTGACCTCTTTAATTCACACAACACGTTTTCAATCTGGTCAAAGTCTGGAAACTGAGAGGGTTGGTGCAAAACATGAATTGTGTTGAATTTAAAGCTATTATCAGCTAAAAGTCTTTGTTTGTCACGCAGTGTTGGGTAAGTTACTCTGAAAAAGTAATGAATTACTAGTTACTAGTTACATATTCAATAGTGTAATTAGATTACTTTACAAATGACTCTCTCCAAAAAGTATTTAATTACTTATTACTAATTACTTTCTATATCCTATATCAACCTTGATTAGTTAAGTGATTCAAGGATAGACATGAAACGGCTCTTTTAATTCATTCAAATCAATAATATAAAACTACATAAAGTAGTATTATTAACTGACAAATTATTACAAATGTGAGAATAATACATTAAAGCACAGATTATAAAGTTAGACTTTGAATTTTGATGTCAATTCCATGTTTGCACACACAGATATTACACAAAGTATTTAGTTTAATTACATCAGAAGTAACTGTAATTAAATTACAGGAAAACATAGAGTAATCCCTTACTTTACTTTTTCAAAGGAAAAGTAATTTAATTACAGTCACGTGTCTACAGTAGTGTTGGTAGAATAAGCGTGCTGTGTTGTCTGCTAGGGGTCAGCAGTGAAGTGGAGAGAGAGATCCAGTGAAGAATAAAGCCCATTTGCTGTGTTTTAGTAGTAGTCTGCTGCTTTTTTTAGCTTTTTTAGATTGCTGGTTCATTATCTCAACGGTGTGTGCACCCTGTTGAATTTTTTTTTTATTTGATTTTAATTTACGTACTGTATGTTAACTTTTTAAACACTGATAAAACATAAAATAAAATAAACATTTATGTAGACGTTTACGTACCTTACAACATACTGTTCTGTGAGTCGCGGCAATGCCGTCTAGGTGAAATCAACTAAAACGCGGATTACTTAACAAATGATACAATATGGCTGATGGTGCAAGTCCTGCAAAAAAGAAAAAGACATTATTGTAATGAAGACTGGGAGACAGAATTCCTCTTCTCAAAGGCAGGGGAGGAAAGAAAAAGTTATTGAACTGAAAGACATAAATCGCTTTTTACCAGACCTTACAAAGTCACAAAGTTCAATCGAAGCTTCATTCAGGGTTGCTCATTTTTTGACTAAACACAAAAAATCATTCTGGGATGGTGACAGCGTTAAGGGAGCAATGACTGTGATAGCGAACACTTTGTTTAAGGTTCACAAGAATGAAAATAAAATCATGTCTGCACTTTCTGAAGTTCAGCTGGGGGCTAATACAATTGCAAGACGTGTCACGTCAGCGAATATAACGGAGCAGCTGGAAAAAGACTTGGGTTCATGAACATGGCAGTGTGACGAGTCTGTGGATTCTAGTAGTCGCAGCTGGTGGTTTTCATCAGAATGGTTTTAAGTGATTTTTCTGTGAAAGAGGAATTCCGAACATATCTGCCCTTGCAACCCAGTCTCACGGGAATTTGTGAAATTGTCACAAACTGTGATCTATTCATTCGTGTTCATCAACACAAATTTCCCCCTTTTTTCATGTCACCCAGCACGACTTTCCATCAAAATCATTTTAATACGCGATATCGTTCATATATATATATATATCTACGGAATCTGAGGGAAATTCATACCTATTTTACAAGGTGGCTCATTCGTGTGAAGGGTTAGGTTGTGACATGACTTTTCCCCTGTGACGGTAGGTTTAGGAAGTTTTTACATTACCACTGCATACTACACCAGCAGGCAATGTGTGCCACATTTTTTGCAGCGGTTTTATCACTTTTGTGTGAAATTAAAGTGTTGGTGGAATCCATCTCTCTGCTTCAGGACACTGAGTGGCTTCTTGACCTGGCTTTCCTAACTGACATCACTGGGAAGCTGAAATATTTGACCTGTGAGCTGCAAGGTAAAGGTGAGACCATCAGTGACATGATCAGTGCTGTAAATGCATTCAAAGCTAAGATCAACCTTTTCTTCTCAAATTTGCAGAGGAAGAAATTGCAGCACTTTCCATTCTACCAATCAATGCTACATAACAATGCTTCTGCATAAGGGGTCTTTAATAAATAATAAGCACTGTGAATGCTTGACCAGGCTTGGTCGAGAATTTGAGAAAAGATTCAATGACTTTGATAAGCTGGAACCATGCATGTCACTCATTTCAAACCCTTTCATGCAAGTTGACACTGTGTGCATTTCTGAAAAACTAAATGATGCATTTAACCTTGATTCTAGTGAAGTTGAGATGGAGATTCTGACTCTGCAAAGTGACATTAACCTCAAAGCCCATCAGAGGCGGCAAACTTTTGGAAACTTGTTGACCCAGAGAAGTACAGTAATATATACACTGCAGCCATGAAAGTTGTCTGTCTTTTTGGCTCAATATACTGTGATGGCAAAGGCCACACAAATCACAATTATTTACAAATATTTAAACTGTTTGGTCTATTTAGTTTTGGAGTAGGCTAGTAGTTTTCTGTTTGTTTATGGTATTGAGGTTTATTTATGTATTTGTATTTTCGTTGGTAAACCCAAACATGTGCAGTTTATGTGAAGCATTATGCTGGCCTTGAATATAAATGGAAAGCGATGGCGTTTTTGATAATTGTATTGCTAGAGTGAACGCTAACAGGCGAATAAATAAAGACTCGATATAGAAAAACCAACAAACTGAATATTTGGGGTTAGATTTTTATTTAAATGTAATATTTTTGTTTTCCTTACACATGGTTCTGCCAGTATTCTGGAGTGGTGGATTGTGGCAATCAAACAGGAGTTCTACTTCCCGATTATCCTTATATCCTGTTAGGGTATTCTGGGGAATGTAGGAGTGGAGTTGATTTGGTTTATGGGGTTTGGTATTTAAATGGATGATATTGTGTATTTGTTTATATATTATATTGTTTCCATTGTACATGAATTTAAACGTTATGATGATTTATGCTTAATTTATTAAAATTTGGTTTGAAATGGTGTCTGGTGTGATAATTATTGGTGGTAATTCCCCCCATTCATATGTAAGGAATGGTTTGTTCCGATTGGTGAAAGGGGGTGTAATTTGAAAGCCAGGAAGAGTTGGGCTGGGAGTCCCTGGTGATAACGTTGGGGACCCAGTGCATATTATTGTGAAGGAATATGTTCCTGACATTTTCAAACATGTCTATGGTAAATAAATGGACATTTATTAAACTCTACCAGCAGTTGTTCCTGTTTTTGACTTGAACCATCACACATACCTATTTGAATCGGCCTTTTTTAGACATGAATATCACTAAGAACAAATACAGAACTCGCCTTAAAGATGCACATCTGGGTGATTTAATCACAATTGCTGTTTCAGGATATACTCCTGACTATAGGGCACTTGTTGACATGATGCAATGCCAAGAATCCCATTAAAAGCCGTTAAAGAATATCTTTTGCCTATACAAGTAGGCTAAAATGGCCAAGACAAAAAAACTGTGACTGTCACTGTGAAATGACTAGATTTTCATGATTTTCCAGGTTTGGTTGTTATCATGACGTGATTATGATTAACTATGATTGATAATCTTAAGGCATTAATTATACATGTGTAACAGAGACCAGCTTGTGTGGTATGTGCAGGTGAACTTCACTCCACAATTAATGGGCTAATATATGGGCTTTAATTTTCACCTACAGTATTATTTTCTCAGTATTATTGAGAAAAAAATAGTAACTGAATTATTTTATTTTCAGCATTATTAGTAATTAGAAACATTTTTATTACAAATATTTTGTAGTTGTTATTTATTTACTTCCGATTGATGTTAATCACAATTCATATTATATAAAAATAAATATGATTTTTGCTTTAAAAAAAGTTATAAAGATGTTTGTATTTATTTATTTTGTATAGTAGGGGCGCAATCTAAAATCTTGCCTATGGCACCAACAGAGGCTGGGCCGGCCCTGACTTAAAGGATCGGTTTTAGGACCCTTGCTATTCTCAATATACATGCTGCACTTCGGTAACATTATTAGAAAACATGGATATGCTATGCAGATGATACTCAGTTGTACATATCATCTAGACCGGACGAAACCTCAAAAAGAACAAAACTGGAAGAGTGTGTTCAGGACGTAAAACATCGGATGACTTGTCATTTTCTTCTGCTAAAATCAGAGAAGACAGAGATTACTTATCAGACCAAATACCTGTAAGAAGAATATTACAGATTACAATTTGCAAATGGAAGGATGCACTGTTACCTAAGCAAATTAAGAGTTTGGTTGCAAAATAAGATAACTCATTTGTTATCGTGTTTGTATTGTGTTTTATTGTGTTAGTTAGCTATATTGAGTTATTATGGCTTAAATCAAAACAAACCAACTGCTATTTGATTGATATTAATTGAAATGCACAATAAAAAAACATGATTGATGAAAAATAAAAAAACGGAGATATCTCATTCTGAAACCAAACTCTTTAAATATAGTTAAAGACCTCAGCATTTTATTAGGCCGCAACCTGTCTTTTGAAAACCACACCTCAAACGTTACAAAAACAGCATTCTTCCATCTTAGAAACATTGCCAAACTGCAAATATTCTGTGTATTACTGATGCAGAAAAACTAGTCAAGATTTGATTATTGTAATGCACTACTAAGTAACTTGTCCTGCATCATCATTAAACAAACTACAGTTAGTTCAGAATGCAGCTGCTAGTAATTAGAAAATTTGACCACATAACACAAATTTTATCCTCACTACACTGGCTACCCATTCAGTACCGTAGAGACTATAAAATACTTCTAATCACTTATAAGGCATTAAACTGTTTACCTCCCGCTTATCTAACAGAGCTTCTATCACGCTACAACCCATAACGCTCTCTGACATCACAAAACTACAGACTTCTGATAGTACCTAGAATAACTAAATCCACCAAAGGGTGTTGAGCGTTCTCATGTGTAGCACCTAAACTTTGGAATAGTCTTCTTGAAACTATTTGAGGGTCAGACACACTCTCCCAATTTACATCCAGTTGAAAAACACATCTTTTCAGCAAAGCATACATGTGATGTATTCCAGTATTATCTCTTGTTTCACAAGTTAGCCTATTGAGATAATAATGCAGGGTACAGTATAAGGTATGCGTATGTGGGGTGCTGTCTGGGCAGAGGGCTCCAAGCCCGGTATTAGCCCGAACCCAGAGCGATCGCCCCGTTGTCCTGCGGGAGTAAAACGGGCTCGTGGTGAGGAGCCAGGGTGGTGGAGAAATGCTTGGAGATCGTAGAGAGATTGCAGGTAAGACAACTTGTCTATATGTAGAAAGCTTCTCTTGTGCTGATAGGGTAGATATTGTTATTGCTGATAGCAGACCAGCCGGGGTTGATTATCTGCTCATGCTCCTCCCGAACTTAGTTAATTAAACAGTGGCGGCTCCTGACGAATTTCTCAGGGGGGGCAACTTTTGCGATTATGGCTAAGATGACCCGTTCAATGGGTCAAATATTAATGAATAAAAGTCAGATAGCTAACTTGACAGTGTTACATTGCATCGTTTAATTTGGTTTTCCTGTTCAACCACTAGATTGCAACACCAGACATGAATTATACATACTGTACAGTAATTTTGTAAAGCTATATCAATTTAAATGTCTCAAATATAATAAATTTGGTTCCACAATAAAACACTTCCACCGTGGCCATCAACAGATACATTGTCATCTACTAGTTAAATTGCTGTTAGCACAGTCTACAATTTATAGCCATCATGGATGCCATAGCGATTATCAAATCAAAACATATTATACTACCATCATATTATACTACCGTGTAATAAATCAAATCTTTCCAGAACATATTCAGTATTATATTTGGCTGGCAATATGCAATCAATACAACTATTTACAATTCAACATTTGGAGAGTACAACATAACACAACTCACCATTTAATAACACACTCACTCATCACTTGTATTGAAATTTTGAACGGTAATTCCCTCAATGAAATAATGGAGTTGCTCTTGCTAGCCATGTCCATCTTGCTGTCTCACTACGCTTTCACGCGCTGTGCGTGTCGTCCGAGCACGCATCGGTGTGTATGACGAAAACACGCTGGGGCGAGACCTCCCTGAGCCCATAAAAATGCACTGTAGGATCCAAAAATTTGAAAAAAAAGAATCTCAACATGTAAGTCTATGGAAGCGCCCAAGGGGGCGGGGCTACTGGTTGGAGAGTGATTTTCAGGCTGCTGATTGGACAATAATATTAAGACCTTTATACAGTCTATGATTAAGACTTAGACCGGCAAAATTAAAAAGATTTTCGTGTGGCTGAAGGAGGGCGGTGCACTATCGCCCACTGTAATTAAAACATCATTTATAAGTAAATGGACAGCAGCTACGCTAATTATTCTCTCTATGCTCCCTTCACTACCTCTGGATACCCATCCCAAAGTAACCACAGATAATGACGGCTCAAGTAGGACCACCTGGTGTTATCCTCCTGTGAGAGCCTGCGGACTGACTGACCACCGGGATACCCATCCAGAGGAAACTACACATTGCACCAGCACCAGTTGATCGTCATGTGCCATCCTCCTGCCAGATCCTATGGACTTAACTGATCATCCCAGCTCCAGCCCAGGCAATCTCTGTCAGTGTTTATGTTATACAATGAAGGGGAGTTGACTGTATTCAAGTAAAAAAGTATTTAAAAGTAAAATACTTTTAAAGTATTTAAATATGAACAACAATTCCAGTTTTGCAGTTATAGCAGTTATCAGCTTATGCATGAAATATAACAGAGTAGATGTTTTGTACAATATTGTCCATTTAACGTGTAATCTCTTTCCTCGGCATGCATCTTCACCGGGGTGGGGTTAAAAGCAGAAGCATCATTCTCATGATCAGCTGCTCCGAGCTACACACTCTTATTTCCTTATCACAATGACATGCCCGGAACGCCCTCATGCCAACTAGGAGGGAGATGCGCTATTAGCATGCTAAGAGAATGCTTCAATTCAAGCATGTAAAAGCATGACACAGGAGGCCAGCTTTCATGTTGTTTCTCTCCCTCACAACTCCCACCTTCTCTTTTTTCTGGTCTTTACGTCTCAGGTCTACATAATTACACATTTCCCCCTTGAACAAGCAGATGGTGAGTTACCAGTAGTCCGTTCTGTCTGGACGAATCTGTTAGAAATGATGGACTGAGCTGGAAGTTTGTCATAATCTCATGAAAAAACTGCCCCTTGGATAACTACCAGATATCAAATTGTGTTTCTGTCATTGATGGTTTTGTAACAAAATGATGAAAAATGATGAGGTTTGAAGAAGTTCAACTTAAATCACATGAAACTGATCCAGTTATATTTCAAGCAGTTATGGTGCATGTTCTGTGAAATATAAGGTGAATTCAACACTATTGGGTGGTTTCCTATACAGGGTTAGAGACTAGTCCTAGACTATAATAAATGATACAGCAGTCTAAACTGAAATCAACTTCCAGTGACATATCTTAAAATACATCTGAGCCAATGTTTCGTCTCGTAATGCACACGGTAATGTTTTTCTCGTAAGGGATGTTTGTAAAAACTATTGAAAGCGGATGTAACACACACAGCCTCTGCCAATCTCATATTAATCTTGAGCACCTGTAGAGTAGTATTGCGTACTTAATATCTTTGAAGAGTATTTAGTCTCATCACATTTATAAGACAGATACACCTTTACCAATATTTCTAAAAACAGGTGAGCCCTGAACACGTGCTGGGCGGCGGAACTAAAGCACAAGCACACAATACATCATCACATTATAGGCTGAAGTATGGTTCCCTTTCACGCATACTTTGTTACCTCGCGTACAAAGTACACTTAGGTCACGCATGTGCATTCCATTTCTTGCAGTAATTAGATCAACCACCAGATGGCAACAGTGTCCTGGGAGCATCAATTCAAGGTAGTAGAAAACCTAAAACCTGTAGGCCTGGATAGGTATTGCAATATGTCATAATGCGCATGCGTAAAAACCCGTGTGTATGCGTATGCGTTAAAAATGGAGCATACCACAGACATTATCCCTGCATAGCTGTTGATTCATTATGGGGTAGTTTCCTGTACAGGGTTTAAGACTAGTCCTAGACTAAAATAAACGTTAGAGCTGTCTAAACTGAAAAAAAACTTGCACTGACATATCTTAAAATACATCAGTGCCCTTGTTCTGTGTCAAAATGCACATGAGTAATGTTTTTAGTTAGACATGTTTGTAAAAACGATTTAAATGCCTAATCTAATTAAGGCCTAGTCCTGGCTTAATCTAATCTTTCTCTGGGAAACCAGCCCTTCAAATTCATGTGGTTTACCTTATGCACAATTTCCAACAAAACACAGACATTTGACTCAGTTTCACTTCCCGCGTGCCATTCATTTCCGGCATCTTTTAGCACTGGGACCACTCAATCTATCAGTCTCAAACCATTTCCAACTCCAGCATTATAGCCAGCGTTTTTTTCCAGCGTTTCTACATTCCTCTCCCAAATGAAGTGAATAAACACATCGGAACGAGCTGAAGGAGCACATTGATGGGCGTGCTTATTCTCTGGCTCTAGCTGTTTGACGCATGGGCTTTTCTGGGAGAATTGTCCAATAAGGGAGAGGGAAAAGTTGTCACGCAAGGGAATTTCATGTTCGAAAAGAACTTTATGAAACCTGTTCGAATGCTGGGGGAGTGTATCGCGCACAGAGATACTACATCAGAAATCCAACTCGTTTTTTGGCAAGTTGACCATTTAAAGCATGAGAAGCAAGCACGTTTAACATTGTAAAGAAGTCAGAATTCATGAAAGACTGTGGCACCCTCCCCCATTTAAAAGTTTAATTTAACTAAAGTCTAGTCCTGACTTAATCTCACCCCTGTCCGAGAAACACACCCTATTTTTATACTATAAATGAAGTTGTGTACTAGCAGATATTACACTAACATTTCTTAACATCTGTAATAAACATGCTTCTGACTAATGTCTCGAAAATAGCTAATGCATTTGTTTACACTTCAGAATAGTAATATTTGTGGGTCAATACTCATGAAAACAAATAATCTTATCAATTTGAGGATAATGCGAAAAATTAAGAGAATGATTGATGATTATTTTAAATAAACTATAAATTATAAACACATATGATAGATCGTGCTGCATTTGGACGAAGGGGCTATTTACCAGTTCAACAGAAATCTATTTGATTCTTTATTCTGTAACTGTTTTCTAAACACAAACACATACACAGAGAACCTTTAAGGTTATTTAAGGGACAGTGATCAATAAGTTTCCTGTAACTCCCTCTAACTCACTGTAATGAACTTCATTGCTTTAATGAATCACTGTGCTGTAGGAAATGACCACTGCCCGTAAGCCACATCAGCATTACTGACTCTTCCGAACCCTATCATCCATGAATGTTCAAACTCTTCTGATTCAAATAAAAAATCGCTTAGATCTGCACGTTTTAAATTCAGTTATGTTGTGGTGAATTTCAATATAACAAAGTGAAGAAACCATATCTTCAGGGCACTTTGTGAAGATGGTGTCCACTAATTCGGCTTAACCAAAATCTGTTGTCAATATACACATCTATAAAAACTCATCGGAATGAAATAACACTTGAATACTTTCGTCATATTTGCTCTGTGAACACAAAAAAAAATATGGACATGATTCGTATATGTTAAAGGGTCACAACAGAAAATACTCACACTCATAAATGAGTGACATAGGAAATGAATGGGACCAAAACAATTTATTATTATTATTTCCTACCCATCATTAGTCAAATCGGCTCACTGTGCATCGGAAGGTAAATCATTTATGAATAACATCAGCTAAGGTCGGCTGACCTTTTGGAGGTATAGTCATAATATCCCTATCTAAGATCAAGAAACCCAAACTAACACCTAAGGTCACAAACTCGCATGGCTTAGCATCTAACGACAACAAGCCTGGAGTACTTAACATCTAATGTCAGAAAAAAAGTCCGTAAATTTACATGGCAAATATGTAACATCAGTAAATAAGCAGACACGGTTCAGGCAGTGACAGGGTTTAAAAGGGTTAAAAAGTTTTTATTTTTTCTTCCGCACCAATATCTAACACATGGAGGGCTAATACCTAATGTCACTAAACTCAAAGGCCTAACATCCTAAACAGTAAACCCGGAAAACTTAACATCTAAGATCAGTGACAGCAGAAAAAAGTCATGAAACGCATAGAACAAAATATCAGTATAACATTTTAATATCAGGGGAATAAGGCAGTAAACTCACATGACATAATTTCAGCATAACATTTAATATCAGTAAAAAAAGTCAGTAAACTCACAGGACATAACATTTAATAGCAGTAACAGGTCAGGAAACTCACATAGCAAAAATTCGTTATCAGTAAATAGCAGACCGAGTTCAGGTGGGGACATGGCCTAAAAGATTCTCTTACACGCACCAATCTCCAACACCTAATGTCAGGAAACCTGTAGGGCCTAAACACCCAAGGTCAACGAACTCACATGGACTAAATGACAGTAAGCTTGGAGGACGTAACACCCAACGTCAGTAAACTCACAGGGCATAATATTTAATATCAACATAACAATCAGTAAAAAAAGTGAAGTAACTCACAGACATTACATTTAATAGCAGGAAAAAGTAATACAACAATATTTAATAGCAGGACAACCTCTTAATATCCGTAAAAAGTAAATAAACTCACAGGGCATAATGTTTAAGTCAAAATTCAGTAACTCACATGACATAACAGTTAATATCAGCAAAAAGTCAGTAAACTCACATTTAATATTAGTCAATCTGGATGGTCTAATACCTAATATCAAGAAAAATGGAGGGTCTAACATAGGATATTAGTAATACTGGATGGCCTAACATTTTAGGTCAGTAAACTTACATGGCATATGTCTAAAGTCACTTTACTGGTCCGGACCTACCAGATTCAATTACTCCAAGGAGGGCGGCACTAAACTGTGGGCCGGATACTTTCCGGGAAACTTACCTATTTAAAGGGTGTAATTTCCTAGTGGAAGAAGGAGGTGGAACGGTTGTTTCATGAAACAATACACACACATATATATATATATACATACACCAACATATATTAAGCAAGAAGAAGAAGAAAAAGGCTAGAAGAAAAAACACAGAGAGGGTGTGTTTGCACCAAGTCAGTAAGGTGGTCCCGGGACTCCTTAACAAATCAGGGGGCGTGGCCGTGACAGTGGAGCTGGGGGAGTCAGGCATGATGGCCGCCGTGGCCAAGATGGGGGAGTCTGGGATGGTGACGCTGGCAGCTTTGGCGATGGAAGTGGGCGTGGTGGAGACGGTCGCCCTGGCCGCTGCATGTGAGGATGCTGGAGACAGTCAGGACAACCGGTGCAAGGAGGTTCTTTCAGTGGTCGGTCCTCAGAGTCTTTTCCAGGGAGGTAGGACTGGCCACATGCCAGCGCCAACGCCACATTGGCCACTGTGGTGGGCTCCGGGGAAGGCTCTGAAGGCACAATATGCACAGTATGATCTGGCAACACGTCCCTTTTTACGGCAGGGCTGGTTAAGCTTTTCAAAACGCATAAAATAACAAGCATATTTTCATGTGACTATCTTGCCCTGCGCTTACAGAAGAGAGAGACATAAAATATGTCATTAAATCAGAAGTTGTTCAGTTCGGTTCCATTCACACTGCGTAAATGCGGTGCAGACACATTAGTGAACCGTGCATCTACAAAACGGGATTAAACACTCCAGAAACTTCATAAACCATTATCAGTAACATTCTGCCATATATAATAAATACTAAACGGAAGTTCGGAGCATCAAACAGGAAGTCACTCGCAGTAACGGCGCCCTCCATGTAGACATGAAGAAATTCGATTTTACTCAAGCTGTATATGTCAAAAACACTCTCTTGGTTTACTTTAAATGGTCAGTTGGTCTACTGTGTTGTTACTGCTTTGACTTAGAGGCATGCATGACATGAATGTGTGATGTAGTTATGAACACTGAACTACAAAGCTATTGGGAAAGGCCAAATAAATAAGCATAATGGATGTCCTTTCATGTTCTTATATTTCATGATCTAATAAGACATAGATAGGCAGACAGACCGATAGTATTTCCACACTAACCACAACAGAAAGGGCTCAGTTGTTATGGTCATCTCCTCAGGAGAACGCAAGGTTTCTTCAATGTGTGTCAGATAGACATAAGCAATCTTTCTAACTTCTGTGATTCCTGAAACAACATTTGAAAATTAACACTCAATAACATCTTACATTATTTCATGTATTTTGTAGACCGGCGGCACGGCATATGAATGCCAACTGTGAACACTATACACCAGTAGTCCGGCATTATTTCAATTTAACAACGTGAAGAACGTTGCTGAAAAACTAAACTTCTTTCTTAATGATGTTTTTTATGTGCAAAACCGAATCTGCTGTATGAATATTTTGCTGAGATAAAGTGCACAAACTGCTTATCTCAGTCTGACACGTCTGCTCAGCGTATTATGGTTTTGTTTTAGATGTTTTGGAAGATTAATGTGTCAGTTAAGATTAGCAACCTGTGAAGAATTTGTCAGATGTTGAGATGCTGTTGTAGAAGAATAGGTATCTCGAATAGCAGAAAACCGTATCATATCTACATTTCAAATCATCTGTCAGATATTTTCCGCTGGTCTCAGGAACAACAGGCTCAGGTACAGGTACAGTCATTTAGATAGGAGAAGAGGGTGACAACAACAAGACTGCAACAAAATCAACTCTCATGACTGCTTTTCAAATCAACTATCGATTCTGCTTCTGTCCTAATGGAGGACTATGATCACCAGGAGGTGAAGCCATTACAGGGACGGTGATGTGCAGCCTGTAGAGCGAGCTAATATGTGTCCTTTTCCATTTGTTAGTCACCTTATAGTGAAGGGAAGCAGGGTGTTTGGAGAAAGCAGCGAGGGAGGAATTATCTATTAATCTTGAATTCAAGCCAAAGGGCAAAACATGCTGTGGGAAAATATGTTCTGGTATGAGCAATCACCTGAACGAAGGCTCTTTTGACTGCTGAGAGGACATTAGAACGACTTCTAGACACAACTGAAGACACGTGTCCGCTCACAAACACACACAGCAGGTTTGTATTCATACAATGTGAGAACCTTTGAAAATATCATGATTTTTATGCTATAGGAGCAGTGTATTGTATCTCTCTCCTTTGCCTTGAACTGAACCCTCACACAAACCTTTTTTTATTTTGACATTGTTAAACAAACTAAATGATAGTTATTTGAAAATCAATTTAAATGATGGGTACCAGTTGGACCAGTTTGAATCCCGGCTTGCGGTCCTTTCCTGATCCTCCTGCCCCCTAACTGACTATCTCAACTGTCCTAACCATAAATGGAAAGGCCCAAAAACTAAATAAATTATGGGTACCACTTGCCAGTGCCCACACTGTAGGTGGTTAAGACTTTTACTACACACACGCACTGATGCTCTGCACACACTACACAACACACTTACTGTACTGTACGTGTGTCAACTCGAATCAAATCAAAGTTATAAAGAAGCGCCAGTGCGACACATCTTAGTAAATGGCAATATAGAAATCATCACAGCAGGGTATCTGCACTCAGCATCAAATGTAAATGCTTCTGAAAATTATGGCTCTTTGTATATCTAAAAAAATATTTTCATTGCAATGCTTTTGTGGCCAGGAGGAACTTTTTGTGCATATGCATACTCTACCATCTGTATACACAAATACTCATTACAAACCAAAAACAAGACCTTAATGCACAGAAGGAACATGCTCAGTTTTTGCACGCTATTTCAGACTCTGGCTTCTTTATACTGTATTTGTGTCATTTTCTTTGTATCTTGTGATCTGTACAAAGTACAGATTCCATGAATTGGAATGTCGTGTGATCCAAAGTTGTGGTATGTGCTTTATAAATAAATAAACCGACATTAACAGGGATGTCACGAAAATGTAGGGTACTTGGGCTTTTCTTTTGTCGCTATATCCTGCTATATCCTGTAATATCTTTATCTAGCGCCAAACACGCTTCATTTGAACCCTTTCCGCTCAGCTCGTGCTGCTTCTCTCCCACCAAAGATGTGCCGCATGAAGATCAGCAGACACGTGATTATTTAACAACACTACTGCAGACACTCAGAGTAGGTAAATGGACAGACAACAGTTAACAAAAAGCAGAAAATATGAAAGTATTTGTATCTGTCAGTCTGTTTTCTGTTTGCTATATGTCTCCAACCTTTAAAACAGATTTGTGAGATTTAATGAACCATAACATTTATCTACATTTAGCACTAGCGTTATTGATCAGCATGTAAACATTTGTGACCCTGTGAAAAACATAGGCTAAAGACACATCAACTAATTCATTATTAGATAACAAACATCACAGATTTATTATTGTATATTGTATGTGTTATACGATGCCTTCTCGCCTCTGTGTGATTGTATGCACTGTAAGAAGACACCCATGAAACAATACGAAAATCCTCCATGCTTGGGCTGGATGGGTGGAATTGGATAAGATGCTAACCCACAGGTTGAGTGTGCCATCACAGGGCATCTCTGTCCACGGACCGGCGGCACCTAGAAGAGCCCACCAAGGTTCACTTGTCCTTCAGGTCAATGTGGCCACCCTTCTGGTGAAGGATGCGATAGAGCCTGTCCCTCCGGCCAAGATGTCCTGCAGGTTCCACAGCCTGTACTTCACCCTGAAAAAGGCCATAGACACGAGGGAGCAAACTATTCATACAGTAATGGCCTGACACAAGCAATGCAAACATCTTCAACGTCCTCCAAACAATGCCATAAAGGGCATCAGGTTACATCATTAAATTCATTTAGAAGCACAATTATAAGATGGCACGCTACACGGGTGAGGAAGCTCTTCATATGTTCATGATTTAGTCTCCCCCTTTTCCTCAGAAGAATAGCATATTTCCAACAATGAACGTTGAACTTGCTTTGTCAAATATCTGCTCAAATGTGTCAAATATGCTGTAAACAAATGTTTAAATGTTTTGCCTTGAATGTGCACCAGAATGGCCCATTAACAGACAAACTGTTACGATACTGACCAGGGGAGACAACAGGGTAAAGTGCAAATTCAATGTTTACTGGTAAAACATGAACAAACAGGTGAATATAACCTGTTAGAAAAAACTGCATATGGTGGTTAGGCATGTTTTGAAACAAGGTAGCTGGTTTAAGCTGGTCATGATTTTAATATGCCTTATATGGTTAAATGTGGGCATGTAAAAGGCAGTCGATGAGATTTGTCACGTGCACACATTATCAGGAAGGCTGTGATTTATAAAGGGAAAATTGCGTGTAGGTCTGCGTGCGCAAGGTTTTACAAATCTCAATCTTTGTTTGCATACTCCAATTTCAGCTTTCTGGCGTACGTTCATTTTGAGTAGGAGTTCTACGCACTCTTTTATAAATGAGACATGACCAGCTTAAACCAGTGTAAGGGTTGAAGGGAAATTAATTCCAGTGCAAGAGTGCATTCAGAAGTCTGGTGAAAGTGAGGGATCTGGTGCCGGGGGCATGCAACCATGACACATACAAAGCACATGAACGTGACGTCCGAAAGTTGCAACGCAATGCATTCTGGGAGTGTATGCTAAGGACGTTGTGGTGGCTCATTGATGTATATGCGGGGGACTTTGTGTAGTACTGGAATAATGCAATGTGCAATTGTAAGATTTAGGGACTAGGCGAGGAAGGGCGAATGCCATGGCATGCCAGTCTCCGCCCTGTACATACAGGTATAAAAGGAAGTTGGCGTGCACATTCATTCACCTTTTGGGCTAAGGAACCTGAGAGGCATTCATCAGGGAATGGAGGTAACATTTCGAAACGTTCCCTTTCTGTCTGGCTCTCAACATTGTGTCGAGACAGAATGGGGTCCCTATACGTAACACCACAATGCTGAGCCCCGTCATGACTTCCAGCGGAGCAATACTGACTGGACTGAGCGAGTCACAAGTGAGCGTACCGCAAATCATGACCCAGTGGTGTAGTAAGGCATCAGTAGGCATCAGAGTCAATGACTAGAGTGGACTGAAGGGTGGAGTCACTACGTGAGAAGCACTAGCTCAGGCATAGGGCTTCACCTCGTGAGGGAAACTCTTCCTATACTGGGCTTAGAATACGGGCCCCCCCTGCCTGGCTCATAAACTAGAGAGGTGTTAGCGATGGATGCGATGCATGTACATTGCCCGGTTGGGGAAGCTGGAATAGCGCACTGACTTACCTGATGAAGTGGAGAAGGCGCTTCGCTGGCGTACTCCAAGACGTGGGCATACACCGGCTCTACAAGAAAGTTGTGGAATCTACAAGTGTTGGGCGTAGCCAGACCCGCAGCTCTGCAGATGTCTGCCAGAGTGGCGCCCTGGCCAGTGCCCACGACGAGGCTACACCCCGGGTGGAGTGAGCTTTCACTGCCAGATGGCACGGGAGATCTTGGGACCGGTACGCCAGAGTGATATTGTCCACGATCCAATGCGGCAATCTCTGTTTGGAGACAGCTCTCCCATTCTCCTGTCCTCGAAAACAGACAAAGAGCTGCTCAGAGCATCTGAAGCTCTGTGTGCGGTCAAAGTAGAGGTGCAGGGCGCATACTGGACACAACTCGGCAGGGTTGGGTCTTCCTCCCCAGGGGGGAGCGCCTGCAAGTTCACCCCTTGGACACGTGCAGATCTACTCTTGAAGGAGGCAAGCGCCACTAGGAGAACTGTCTTCATCGTGAGATGAGGTAGAGCAGCTTCTCCTTGGGGCTCAAATGGGGCCGGAAACGTCTGATACTATTGGCAGTTTAGTTGACTACTATGACAGGTAATTTGACCATATTAATACGATAGATCAGACACATCCCTGGAGTCCATATGGAAATAGTGAAGTTCGTAATATTGTTGTTGAATCAACATAAAAGTTTTCAAAACCTTCGGCTAAGCTGGTGTCAGTAGTCGCCCAGTAACATATGTCTCGTGAATTTCAATTTAATGAGGACAGAAAAATGGGGAGATCTAGTCTTTGACCAATATTATATTGTAAGTTACCATCTTGAACCCACAGCACTGTTGAAACAGTGACCCATAAAATAAGATGATGACATTAGGACAGTTGAAAGAAACACTTTTAATAGTTTTGTACAGTCAGTATGAATAAGATGATAAGACATACGTTTTGTGAAACTATGCTCATTCAACAGCTGGAGTTTTTCATTAACAGGCCACCCAAGAAATGGGAACACAGGTAATATATTATTTTCAATAACATCCAATAGGTTATACAAGAGAAACAATCATAGACTTTAGACTAGAGTTTTGCATTTAATTGACTGAGCAGAGTTAATAATCTGTGTTTATAATGCACGGTTTATTCATATGGGATGTGTAACAGTGATAAAATCTCCTATCCTTGTAATTCAGTTTGTCATTTGTATTATTCTCATCATTATAGTTCTCTTTTCTTTCAAGCATGATTTGAAACTCGAACATTGTTTTTGTGACTGCTTTCTACTTTTAATCTAAAGATGCAGCCATTTCCTTAAGGGTTGATATTTATAGATCAAGAAATGCACATGGCTTATTTACTGTCATCATATCATCCAGGCTGTCAAGTAGCATCTTTTGCAGACTAAACCTCACCCACATCTGTGTACTCATAATTGATTCCGTGTTACATCGCCACCAAAATACCGCAGAGATAACCGCGCTGCCGTGTACACTGCTCAGCCGCTCCTGAGAGATCAAAAACACTGTCACATCTTACCACCGCAGCGGGTGGGGGGGGTGCAGACGCTGCGCTGTGCTGAACTTTGAAATAGCATTGTGTTACCATGGCAAATATTCAAATGGAGAACTCTACAGTCAATGGGTGTAAAATTAGTTTTTGTAATCAAATGGATGAAGAGCCTGATGGGAGGAAGTTTGAGTAATTGTGCTGCAAAATGAGTGCTGAAGCTTTGAAACCGTCCACTCTTTTCATGAAAGGGGTCATATTGGGCGAATACATGTTTTTCTGTGTCTTTGGTGTGTTATGAGTTGCTCATGCATGTATTAGACTTGTAAAATTGCAGAAATGAAAGTGTGGGAACAAAAGATGCGTTCTATGTAAAAGCGAATGCTCACCCAGACCTGCCTGAAACGCCTCGTGTAGCCACACCCCCACACATCTACGTCAGTTGGTGGTCTGATTTGACTAAGACTGCCCAAATATATACGCAAGTAAGGTGGGCGTACCTGTCAGTACTATGGAAGTGGAACCTGATGTTCCCAATATGGTCAGAGGCGTTACATTTCCCTCACACGCTTGCAGTATTCCACCAATCACTACACACTGGTGAACTGGCCAATCAGAGCACCCCTCGCTTTTCAGAGCCATGAGCTCTGTAAAAAATCTGTGTGTTTCAGAGAGGCGGAGCAAAGAGGAGATACAAACATGCACGGTGTGTGGAAAATACAGCGTTTATGAACCTTAAATCCTGTAGACACATTACATAACGTAATTAAGCCGTGTCGTATCACCCCTTTAAAGTGTCCCAGCTGATATGACCATAAACCAACACATTAATCTAAAATTCCTCTTCTAGGATTTTGAAGTTAGCAAGAACAGTATGAGAGCTGGGTTTTATGGTCCTGTTGTGTATTTATTCAGACAAAACTAGTAAAAAAAATCTGGGGGCTCCAGCCTCACATGGCCCGCCCACTGTCCACAGTCTGAAAATCTTTATTTTCATTAGAGCTTCATTGTTTTCTATTCACAAAGATTATTACAGCAATGTTTTTCTATCCTTCCATAATTTTTATTCATATTATCCCACAGAAACAAAACATGCTACAAAATGAATAAGAAGTAAGATTTTACAAGAATCAATATTACTTAACAGTCTTAGGAAGCACTCATAATTTGGTATAAGTTTTAGAAGTTTGTGATAAATTATGCCTTCTGGCTAAAATCATTCATGAAGAGAATTTGAGTGGAGATGGGCTGTACATGGAATATAAAATAAGAGGAATAAATCATTTGAACATTTGAGAGAGCAAAAACATTTGTAGCTTCCCACGGGTTAAGACATTAAAATGTGTTAAAGACAACATAAAAGATTGTATGGATAAAAAAAAATATCAGTAATTATTAATGAAGATAAGCATATCAGACAATCAGCATATAGGCACTACTTCTGTTGACACCCAGGAGCTTTAAACTTTTCCTAGTTTACTGGTTTGTTTTTTTCCACCAGAGATGAAGAGAAATATGAAAACTGATCAACCAACCTCATCCGTCATATTACTATTACCTTTACTAACAATCATAAATCACCAGCTTTCATTCACTTCACCAGATATCTTAAATACATCTAGTTATTATAACTCAAACATGAAATGTTGCCTCCTACAGTACATCCAAAAGCTTACGGCCCAGCTCAGCTGCCGTTCCTCTCAGTCGTCACCTACATGACCATGAAGTATAAAACTAGCTTGCTTGTGTCCATGAAGACAAGTCAAATTCTAAACATCTGTGCATAAAATAAGAGCATCAAATGCCTAAATATAATGTGAAAAGTGAATGTTATTAAAGCCAGCGTGCAGCCATTATGAGTGTAGTATTTTTAATCCAAGTGTTTTGTAATCCATACTTTTTTTATTTGCCCATATCTTATAATGCATGGGGCAGATGGGTTTCCCCAGCCAAAAGCTTACAGACAATAAAATAATATTCTTTAATAATAATAATAATAATTTAATTGTAATCAAATGGATGAAGGGCCTGATGGGAGGAAGTTTGAGTAATTGTGCTGTAAAATGAGTGCTGAAGCTTTGAAACCCTCCATAATATTCTTTAATGCTGCTTTGAAACAACATGCATTGATTTCAGTGGTGGCTTGAACTAACTTCCCTACGGACACAATCACAGCTGCACTCCTACATGATTCTGACAGTCCTCCATCCTTAAAGTGAATAAAACACACACTTAAATAAATAGTTTTATCTGTGACAATTTAACAAGCCAAACAATGCCAAAATGATGGAACATGATGTGTGGAAAAAGTTGTTTGGAGGCCAGAAAAGACACAGTCGCATTAGAAAGCTTGTCGCAATCGTGTTGTAATGTTGTCGCCATCATCTAATTATGTTGAAAATCAAATACATTACAAATGACCCAAGCGCTGCATGTACCTCACCTTTCTTCAGTGTGACATGCTACATTCTGTTGAGTAACGTAACACAGATTTGCTTTGAATAAGCACTACTGATTTCTTTACTGTAGGTTATATGGTTTCAAGTTTTATTCTGTGAAAGATTGTAAGAGGGCAATTCTTTGAAAATGTCAACTTTACCATGAAAAGATGTAGTTTTAGTATATTAACAGTACAGACATCAACATTCGGTGGTTCAAAAACCCATGTGAGGTCTCTCTTCAAGTTTTTAAAGCATTTGTTTTATTTTTAATGCATGATTTTTCTATAGTCAGATTTTCAGGATGGTCATATCCATAACGCTACATATTCCTCATGAATGGAGACATGAACACTAAAATAAATAAAACTGTTTTATGTTCTATAAAGAGGCATCCCTTTCTCATTTGTTGGGTATACTTGTTTCTGATTTGTACATTTTACTTCAGAGAAATCCTACAAAGTTTTGTGTCTGCCAAAAACAGTCTCCGTTTTTGTCGCATGTTTATTTTCATTCTTTTTGTTGAAAACTTAGACTTATTCTGATGTTTAAACTCTATCGACAAGGGTTTATTAACATAGAAAAAACAATATACTGAACCATCTGTTTATGTCACATCCGTAACGCTGGAATTGCCCATGAGGTTTGTTGAAATTTAAAGAACGCTCTGATCTCATCTTTAAAACAAATATCTCCATTCCAGCTCTAGCTTGTGTCTTTAATCTAGCACACACTGTAAACGTTATGACAAAACTGCTTGTGAAGTTTAAAACAATGTCAGATGTTTTCAAAAGTCGGCTGATTGACAGGTCTTGTTCCTTACCTCTTTCCTTCCTTCAGCCTTTTTCACAACATGCACATTTATAGAAGAACTGCAAGATAAGCAACGCTGATATCAGCTCTTTTCCAACTTAATTCACTGCCCTCTTAAAAGACCCCATGCAGTTATAAAGATGATTCATTTCAACAACTTGTAAGATAAACGTGATTCATGTAAATTCAGCCTTATAAATAATTCATGTAAAATACACGCTATGGGTGGTCAGATGTTTATCAAAGGCAGGTGATTACACACAGGTGATGCTTTACATCAACTCAAAGAACAGTTTTGCATTCATTTTTACCAGTGTCAGAATCACAGGGTCAGAAATCTTTGGCACAAAATATTAATACTGAATTATGGGAATTATTATTATCATTTGCAGTGGTGGAAAGAGTCCTGAAAATGTGTACTTTAGCTAAAATTGTATTAAAAGTAGGTGTTAAAAACGTACTTCATTAAAAGTAAAAAGTACTCTTCTCAAAAACTACTCGGATTACTAGTTACTTTTAGCCAGTGATATTTAATGGAAAATCTGTCTTCATATCTATGTGCTTAATTTTCCTAACTTGTCCAGTACAAAGAGCACAGCAGGCTCCTATTCGTTTACAGTCAGATATGTGGATATCTGTCAGATATCCACAAGGGGCACTCTCTCCATCACCCGGACTTTCACTATTCACTACATTTCCCATAACCCATTGCCCGGACTAATCGAACACTGATCATTCTCACCTGTGTGTAATTACCTCTGTCAATATAAGCCTGGTTCAATCTTTCTGTCATTGAGAAGTCTTGTTTATTGTTGCTACCTTTTGCCTGTGTACCGTAATAAAACTGCAGTCGGAGCTGCAACCCCTTCAAGTCTCAGAGCGGTTTGTAACAATATCGTTATTGGCTACCAAAAGTACAAGTATCCAAAAAACTTTAGTTGCTTTGTTTTGTACAAGACTGACACTTCCGTTACTGTGCAGCATTATTTAATCACGTGCATTTATTAAACAATCGTTTTATCAGTTTGCCGCCATAATGTAGCTCATAGGGGTCATAGCCATAGTGTAATACTGCGAGCTACTGCGGTTTTCCGCATTTCCATCGTCCACAAAGCACACGTGTGTTATTTGCAAGGTCAGCCTCATTGGGTGTTTTAGCCCTTTATCACAAGACACCCTCAGCTAAGGGTGGCCAACCACAGGTTGAACAGACCTGGGAGTGTGTCGCATTGTTACAAGGTGTAGCGAAATTCATGTGTGAACTTCACTTAGTAAAAGGATAGTGTTTCCCTTTAAACACAGGCCTAGTATTTGGGATGTGAAATCGTGGCGATAGCGGTTCAGGAAGTGCCGGTGAGATAAGTCACGGCGGTGTCGCACATGCTTGAGTTTAAATTTTTTCCCGCTGGAGTTTATTGTAAGTGTTCTCCTGTGGAATCTCTCATGGAAAATATAATCACATCTTAACATTGAAACTTCTGCTGAAACTGTGAATGAATCTCCGGCCGACGCTGTGTTTGGAGTATGGAAATCTTCCAATGAAGTCTTGTTGGAAAGTATTTGTTTCTCCTCCTATGATGAGTTTGGAGAAAAATGAAATCCTTATCCTAATTTTAAACGGAGATGGATGATAATTCAGACACATTAGGCAAACCGTAAATGCATTATTTTGTTTAATTTATTGGATTATATCAATATTTAATTTTATACTTATTGATCTTTGTTAGTGTTCAGGGGTGGGTTTTTGTTTTGGTATTTCGGTCCGAATTGTGAGTGCTACACCAGCTAACGGACTTTTGTAAATGCGTTTGCTGATTCACAACATGTAAGTTCAGCGGACATTTAAAAGAAAAAAAACGATTGAAGACTCAAGGTACGAACACAACATGTTCAATGTGCAATGCTTGATTATGAATGGACTGTGAAGTTTTATATTTATACCCAAGGAGGTTTTTGAGAGTGAATATGGTTGACATATGTACTACACAGGTCTAATATGCATTGTGTGATTTATAAATGGACTGTGAAGTAATGAATTGCTTCCTAACGAGTTTTCAGAGTGTACAGTATATGATGGAATATGACCTTTCTATGGTATGCTGGATACATTGCACATGATAATAATGGAATATTTGTTGTTTGAAGTTGATCTGGCAATCTGAATTCATCTCAATGTAGAGATGTGTTGAGATGTCTTTGAGTTATGTGAAATGAAATCCAGTGTAAACGGGTGAACTGGGAAGTTGTAATTCATTGTCTGATTCTAGAAATATATGTGATTGCACAGACTATGATTTATGGGAGTTAATTTGAATAAAATATATATCAAGTGTATAAGAAGGAACATGATATTTTAGTGATCTTGTAAATCAATAGAACTTTATTTGATTCCTTTGGAGACGGTCAATGTATGAACACAAACATTTGTCTGGATATTATACCAGACTGGCACCACTTTTTACTTTTCCAAACAAAACCATCACAGGTGTCCATCCACCTCAACCACAGCTTCTTCTTTTCGCACCACCGGCCAGTTCTTGATTATCCTCCACTGGGAGAAGCATTTTGATTTTGCCACAGAAGTCAACAGAAGTGTAATTGCGTTTAAACTCAATAAGACAATATTAATCAGTGTTGTTGCATTGTTTACTACCGCCGTGTCACGTGTTGAAGTCGCGTTTGTGCGCGTGCTGGTTTCGCTTGATATTGTGAGTGTGAAGGCGTGTCCTGCTGGATTCATTTGCGTGATTAAAACAGGTATTTAAGTGCGATTAACCACCGTTTGCAGTGGTCGCGTGAAGACCGAAGAGTGTAAAGACCATCGACTCTACCTGTGCGACTCCACCGAGCAAGGATATCGACAAGGCACTAGAGTATTATGTTTTAGAACTTCGACTGTTGCACTTTATTTATTCTCTTTTTGTCATTTGTTTTGTAAATTCCTTGTATCCCCGCTTTAGACCATGGATTTTCAAATTTCTACTGTCACTACAACTCGTAAATCTCCTGTATCACGTAGAAGGCCACGCAATGATAATAATCTGTGCACTCTGTTAGCTTCCACAACTACCTCAATTAGATTTCCCATTGGTTTATGGAACTGCCAATCTGCGGTAAACAAAGCAGATTTCATCACAGCTATTGCTAAGCATTCTGGTCTTTCTCTTTTAGCACTTACTGAAACCTGGATCAAACCAGAGGACACTGCCACACCGGCTGCTCTCTCAAATAACTAGATTTCCTCCCACAGCCCACGCATATCAGGGAGGGGTGGAGGAACCGGTCTACATATCCCCAACGACTTGAAATTCAAACAGCTGGCACCCTCATATGACAACATCTCATACGAGTCACATGCTGTTACTGTAATCCACCCTGTTAAACTCATGTTGTAGTTATCTATCGTCCCCCAGGTCAGCTTGGACATTTCTTGGAGGAGTTGGATACGCTTCTGTTCCCTTTCTGTCGGTCTCGACGTTGGGACAGATGGGTTCGCCCTTGAGAACCAATCAACTCTGACTACAATAGAAAAGGCCAATGAAATTTGGCGAATTAAATTTGCATGCCGGGCTCCGCCCCGGATGTCCGGTATATGCAGCATTCACTCATCTTTTGTTCTTCAGAGCCCTCGCTCATGACTACGAACAGAAAGAATTCAACGAATTCTTCTTCTACTTCGCCGGTTCTACGACGCAGAGCAGCGGATCGTCCCTTCCTGCAGCGACCTTCTCCTGGGCGTCTCGGCGGTTCCGGAGGTGATAGAGATTATTTCTAAAAGGTCCTTTTCAGGACTGAGCAATTTCCAGCGCGGCATCCCCTGCTTGGGTGCGGCACCCTCATCGAGAGGGGGATGGACACGATCGCTGCATTAGGTGTCTGGGCGTCCAGCACACTGAAGCAGCGTTCGTTGACACATCTGCCCGCACTGCGGGCAGAGTGTCACTCAGAAGTTGCGGTCACGGGGGGCTGTCTTCCTACGGGAACCAGCCACCATTTCGTCTGCTACCCGGGCTGACATCTGTGGCTACGGCCCCGATGACCACCCACGTAGCAGCGTTAGTGATATGGGGAACTCTGCGAACGTAAACCCGCCAGCCAAGTGCTCACGGGCCGATCGCACCCCGATTCGCTCTTCTGAACGTTCCCCAACCGGCGGTGGCATACCGTTCGGATCCTCAGGCACGCACTCGGAAACGATGTGTGACGTAGATGAGATTTCGTTCGCAGCATCGGAGGGAGACTGGCATCCGACTCTGACGAATCCGAGCTCCCCCCCAGGGGGGTCGAGCTCAGGAGGAAGCAGAAGTGATGTCAGCCATGCTAATCCGGGGATATGTGGTTCCTGGGGGCGGAGCGCGGTGCAAACCGCGCCCACCCCGGGTGCCATTTGTTTCCCGGAGGTGCATGAGGAGCTGTGTAAAACTAGGAGCGCTCCACGGACTGCTCCGGTCGAAACAGCTCCGGCTCCCTCACTTCCCTCGAGGATGGGGCAGCCAAAGGCTACGTCGAGATCCCCCGGGTGGAACGTGCGGCTGCGGTGCATCTGTGCCGCAGACGGCTGCCGCCTGGGGAGAATCGGCCACGCCTACGTCCAACGCGTGTAGGACTTCGACATCTATGGTGCCGAAGCCTTGCGCTGCCGCGGACCGGGCTGCCTCCTCTCTCTACGCCATGGCCATCCTGCAGGTCCGCCAGGCCAGGGTGTTGAGAGAGCTCCACGAGGGTAAGGCCGACCCAGGTATAATGCAGGTTTTCTGTGCCGCCACTGATAGCGCTCTACGTGCGACCAAGGTGGCGGCACGGGACCTGGGTCGGACGATGTCCACGGAAGTGGTCCAGGAGAGGTCCCTCAGGGCAGGTTATGAGGCAAGTCGTGGTGACGACGGACGCCTCCCTGCAGGGGTGCGGTGCAGTGTGTAACGGGCACGCAGGCGGGGCATTGGGCGAACCCCCACCTGCGCTGGCATATCAATTGCCAGGAGTTGTGGGCAGTGCTACTTGCACTGAGCAGGCTGCGGCCTCTCGTGCGGGACAAGCACGTGCTGGTCCGAGGACGGCACTACAGCTGTAGCGTACATCAGATCTTAGGGTGGCGTTCGCTCACAGCAGCTAACACAACTTGCTCGACGCCTCCTCCAGTGGAGTCAACAGGTGATCCGTTCCCTGTGGGCCACACTCACCTCGGGCAAACTGAACTAGACAGCCGACGAGCTCTCTTGTCAGTTTATGCCTTGTAGAGAGTGGCGACTCCACCCCCGCGTAGGCCGCTTGGTACTCCCTGTCCGAGGCTCTCGACACGGATATCCTTGCGCACAGCTGACCGCGGGACGGGCGGAAGCAGGCGCCCCCCCCAGGAGCCTCCTTGCACAGACACTGTGCAAGGCCAGGGAAGAGGAGCACCAAGTGTTATTGGTTACACCGCACTGGTCTAACCGCACTTGGCGTCAGAGCTGATGCTCTGGACAGCGACTCCCCCTGACCCATTCCCCTGACAGAGGACCTGCTCTCTCAGGGGAAGGACACGTTCTGGCATCCCAGATCAGACCTCTGGAACACCATGTCTGGTCTCTAGACGGGACGAGAAGTTCCTGAGTTGGCTACTCCCCCTCTATGGCGGAGACCATCACCCAGGCTAGGGCCCCATCTACTGGGCGGTTACACGCCTCTAGACGGCACCGCTTCTTGTCCTGGTGTCTCTCTCAACGAGAAAGACCCACTGAGGTGCTCGATCAGGATTGTGTTGTCCTTCTTACGAGACTGGAGACTAACATCTCCCCTCCACACTGAGTGTGTATGTAGTCGCTGTCGCCACTCATCACAACTCAGTTGATGGAAAGTTTCTAGGATGACACGACCTGGTCACCAGGTTGCTAAGGGGTGCGAGAGGGCGGCTCCCGCCTCATCTCCGCTCCATACCCCCTTGGGACCCTAAGGGGTCCTCGGGGGGGCCTCTGGGCCCCCCAAGAGCCCCTCGGAGGTTCCGATCTTCCTCACCCGAATAAGACGGCCCTCCTTATGGCGCTCGCTTTCTTCAAGAGGGTAGGGCACCTCCGAGCATCCTCCGTGTATCCTCATGATATGGTTCCCACTCCTGGTAACCCATGAGCTTCCCCAGGTGGACCTCCACCTCGCGGTTAACTACTCAGCCCGCACGTTCCATGCGTTCTCCTCCAAGGACGAGACCATACCTTATCCACCGTATTCCTCCCCACGGGTAGGAGGTGGCCTCTGCAGCGCATCCCTAATTAAGGAAGTTGCGCTTACCTGGTGTAAACCCGAGCCGGACGGCCTCTCGCCAGTAGAGAGCTAAGACCTCCGTCCGTGAAAGGTTACCGGTCAGGGCTGTTCCATCTTTCTCCAAGAAAGCTCTGGAACCCCCCGACCACCACACTGGAAGGTTACAGTTTCGCGAAAGCATCGAGCTGACACGCCCAGGCCTGTTACCGTCGCTTCGCTAGAGATTGTGACGCGATACAGCGTTGTGGCGTTTTCCATAGGGAACCCCATCTGTCGTCTTCGACACAACGTCGAGAGACCGACAGAAAGGGAACGTCTCGGTTACGTATGTAACCTCGGTTCCCTGATGGAGGGAACGAGACGTTGTGTCCCTTATGCCACTAACACGTATCGTATTCTGCTGCAGTCGTGAGAGGCTCTCAGGCTCTTCAGAACAAAAGATGAGTGAATGCTGCACGCCGGCTTCCTTTTATACCGGACATCCGGGGGCGGAGCCCGGCATGCAAATTTCATTCGCCAAATTTCATTGGCCTTTTCTATAGTAGTCAGAGTTGATTGGTTCTCAAGGGCGAACCCCATCTGTCGTCTTCGACACAACGTCTCGTTCCCTCCATCAGGGAACCGAGGTTACATACGTAACCGAGACGTTATCCTTCCCCGATGATGGTACTCCTCTGGTGGTACTTGGAGACTTCAATATCCACCTTGAAAAACCGCAGGCTGCCGACTTCAACAACCTGACTGCATCGTTTGACCTCAAGCGAGTTCCCACTGCAGCAACTCATTAGTCTGGTAATCAAGTAGATCTTATCTACACACGCTACTGCTCCTCTCACCACTCCTTCAGATAATTTCCTCATTACTCTTGATCTCAACCTAACTTCCCCAGACACTACACATGCATCCCCACTGCTCACATTCCAACGCAACCTAAGTACACCCTCTCCCTCCCGCTTATCCTCTGCGGTCTCCGCCACGCTCCCTCCCTCTGAACAGCTCTCTTTTTTCTTGGATACTAACACTAACACCGCCACCGACACTCTCTGCTCCAAACTAACCTCCTGCTTCGACAGCTGCTTTTACATCTAGGCCATCTCGTGCAGCCCCCTGGTTATCTGATGTTCTCCGCGAGCATCGCGCTACGCTTAGGTCTGCTGAGAGAAATTGCCGCAAATCTAAAGAACCCACTGACCTCGGTCTCTATCAGTCTATATATCTCTCTCCTCTGCGTACGAACACTTTCACGAACAAATCATGATTCACAAAAACTTTCGTACTAAAATGTATTTCTCAATTCTTCTGGGACCACCTGGACTCTGTCATGGCAACAGAGGTTCACTCTTCCCTGTTACAGTCTCGATGATGTACCAGAGAGAGGGTCATAAACTGTAAATTTGAGTACTTTAGAGATGCTGATAACAGACTGGGGGAAGACCCTTCCCCAGACCGTTCACAGCCCTAAAGACATGTTATCAAGAGGCCTGGTCAAGGATGGGTGTCGTACAACCCACTCTTTTATGATCCAGACACATTTGATCCAACAATGTGGCTATGCAAGGGTTAGACAGTTCCAACAGTTGAAAGCCCACATACGAAAAAATCAACAATCTTTCTTTCCTACTCTCACTCCCTCTCTCCAAGACAAAATGACAAAATGCATGTCCATCTCAGGATATTAGTTGTATATTTTAAATAAATGTATATATAATAATGCGTCGATGTTTACTTAATTTAAAAAATATTTCATCATATACAGTGAAAGAATAATAAAAGCTGCGTTAGGCTACGTCTACACTAATCCGGATAAATTTAAAAACGGCATTTTCGTCTAAAAACGCTCGTGTCCACACTAACGTTTTCAATCATTTTTAAAAGGTTTCTCATCCACACTGAAACATGTGAAAATGCTAACGTCCCTGTACTGCACATGTGCAAAACGTAGGACGATGCAAATGTATGTAATTTCCGCATAGCGCTTTTTTTTTCGTCCGCGAGTTCAACCGTCAAACAACAATTGTAAGTAACCATTACTTGTCCGCTGAAGAAACGAAATCTGTAGTACATACAAACTAATATTAATCTTTAACAACGCTGTTAAATCCGAGAGTAAACAAATCAAATGCTGATCAGCATCGTCCACCATCTTGTCTAAAAGGATCACATGACTGCATCACGTGACTACAATTATGTCATATTTTCTAAAACCCACCGTTTTCACTATCCACACTGCAACACGTAAAGGGCGTTTTTAAATGTATCCACTTTCGAGAGCGGTTTGAAAAAGCTCCGTCTTCGTTGATAAAAACGCTGTTTTGATGTGGACGGAAGGACAAAATGGAGAGAAAAATATGCGTGGATGTGCCATTAGACTATAGCTCGAGCTGCGAGGTTTCTCTACACAGCACTGCTTTTACAGCCGGCTAACGAGAAACTCTGCAAACTGCGTGTCTGTATAAAAGGTGTTTTATTGTGTATGAACTGACTTTGAGGACTGTGCACTTGAAATTATTTGCGTGATGCGTCTGTAGACAGCGTCACATGGGGTTGCCTTGAGTAACTTTAACTTAAGTAACGACAGGTGGTACAGGAAAAGTTAGGCGAAAAGACCTAAAATGGGTATGGACTGGGTGTGTTTTATGCAAATGACTAAACGCGTGCACGCGGCCGCTCATTTAGAATACTCCAAATTCACTAACATTAGGACGAGGTTAAAAACAAATTCATGAACGTACGCACGTGTTGAGAATTAGGCAGAACGTTTTCTTGGGAGGTTCAAATGTGCGTATAAATTCGAAAAAACTATAGCAATTATTAGTGAATAAGACCCAATGTTTCCAAGGTCATATCTTCGAACAACCCAACAACCTGCCCGCTAGATCCCATCCCCACTCATCTCCTCCAGGCCCACTCTGACCCACATTGTCAACTCATCTCTCACCACTGGTACATTTCCCGCAGTCTTCAAAGAAGCCTGTGTTACCCCACTACTGAAGAAAATCACGCTTAATCCTGCACGGTTAGATAACTACAGACTGGTATCACTCCCATTCATTGCTAAAACTCTTGAGCGAGTTGTGTGTAACCAGCTCTCCTCCTTTCTCACGCAGAACAACCTGCTGGACAGCAACCAGTCAAGTTTCAAGAGCGGTCATTCCACTGAGACTGCGCTGCTCTCTGTCATTGAAGCCCTGGGACTGGAAAGAGACGCCTCTAACTCATCTGTACTCATCCTACTGCATATATCTGCCGCCTTTGCCACCGTTAACCACCACATCCTCCTGTCAACCCTCAAGGATATGGGCGTCTCCAGAATAGTGCTACAATGGTTCAGGTCTTACCTCTCATGTAGGTCATTTAGAGTATCCTGGTGAGGTGAGGTCTCTGAGTCCCAAGATCTTGACACAGGGGTGCCTCAGGGCTCAGTGCTTGGGCCGTTACTCTTTTTGGTATACATGACATACCTTGGCTCTGTCATTCGAAAACATGGTTTTCCTATCACTGCTATGCGGATGATGCACAACTCCACCTGTTATTTCAGCCTGACGATCCAACTGTTTCTGCACGCATTTTAGGATGCCTAGCCGACATTTCGCTCTGGATGAAGGACCATCACTAGCAGCTGAACCTTGCAAAAACAGAACTGCTTGTAATCCCGTCCGACCCTAAGATCATTCACATCTTCCAGAACGGCCAGAAACCTGGAAGTGGTGATCGATGATCAGCTAAACTTCACAGATCAGGTTGTCAGCACCACTCGGTCCTGTAGATTCATCCTCTACAATATCAGGAAAATTAGGCCTTTCTTTTCCGAGCATGCTATGCAGGTCCTAGTCCAGGCTCTTGTTCTGTCCAGACTGGACTATTGCAATGCGCTACTAGCTGGACTTCCTGCTTGCACAACAAAACCTCTACAGATGATCCAGAATGCAGCGGCATGAGTGATCTTCAATGAACCGAAGAGAGCACACGTCACTCCTCTCTTCATTAAGCTACATTGGTTCCCTAGTCGCTCGCTTCAAATTCAAGACTCTGCTCCTGGCCTACAAGACCACCACTGGTTTGGTACCCCCTTATCTTCATTCACTAATGCAGACTTATGTACCCGCCAGATCCCTACGCTCAGAAAACAAACGACGTCTTGTGGTGCCATCCCAGAAAGGTAAAAAATCGCTCTCACAAAACTTTACTGGATAGTTCCCACATTTGTGGAATGATCTCCCTGCTGCTAAAAGATCAGCAGATTCTGTGGCCATCTTTAAGAATCGGCTGAAAACACATCTCTTCCGTCAGCACCTGACCAATCATTTGAGATTTTTATATCGTTTCTACTCTTTATTTAAAAAAAAAAAAACTTTGCTCGATACACTGTAGTAGGCTTTGTGAGACATTTATTGCACTTATGCTTTTTGTTGTCCTAATGTTGACCCAATTGCTTCCATTGTTTACCCAACTTGTAAGTCGCTTTGGATAAAAGCGTCTGCTAAATGACTAAATGTAAATGTCAAGTGTCAATTAGCTCATCTAGATTAGTGGCTGCAGCCTCAACAACACCTGCTTTACTGGTAGCTCGGTGGCATCATACCTCGATGCAACCATATGCGTCAATATGTTGCCTAAGGCTGTTGTAGCCCCACTGGCACCATTAATGCATGCTCTGTGCCCCCAGTCCTGTATGGCATAACATTACTAAAATCAACTCAACCATACGTGCCACCCCGTTGGCCAAGGCTGTTCTAGCCCCATTGGCACCGTTAATGCATCTCAGTGCCCCCGGTTCCGTATGGTGTAACATTCCAACACATAACCCCTTTTTATTACATGGTCATTTGGCAGCCCATATTGTGTCCTTCCATTTCAACCACAGCCAGTGGCTGCTTCTTTAAGCAACAGTGGCAAGTTCTTTGACTACCGTCCATTGGGCCTGTCCTCTAAACCCCACTTTCTTAAGCAGCCTTATAGGGGAATTGGAAGCAAAGCCCCTGCAGCCCACTTCCACCAAGAACACAAGAATCACTGCCTATCCCCGATCTTCAGCCTCCGCTGCCAAGTTGGCGTACCGGTGATTCTTTCTTTCAAATGCTTTGTTAATGGCCTCTTCCCAAAGTACAGACAACTCACCTATGTGGACTGTCCTACTCGAGCTGGACCACAAAACCATGTCCGGCCGCAGGTTGGTCGCTGTGATTTCCAAGGGGGAAGTAAGTCTGTGGTTTAAATTAACTCACATTTCCCAATCCCAGGCTATGCTCAGCAGACCTGAATCTGGGGTTAAGGGCTTGGCCCGCGGTTTCTGCCCCTCCTGAATAAAGGGTTGCCTTTTAACGCAAGTTAGCCTTGGCATTTTGGGGATGGCATTTGCTGCCACTCCCTTGGTCTTTACTGCTGCAACCAAGCACTTTAGTACTTGATTGTGGCGCCATGTGTATCTCCCCTGTGTCAAGCTCTTCTTACAACCCACAAGAATATGTTTAAGATTTGGTGGATCTGCACATAGGTGGCAGGCTGTCCACCCAACATGCAGATGTGCTCTTATGATAAAAAAGTGATTTTGCTCCGTTCAATACCTACCCACCTCATCCAGCGGCCTTGCTGGGCTTGAGAGACCACTCTGGCGCATCTATTTGCTTCCTCTTGACGCCAAACCTTAGTTTAGATAATAAACTCAACTGGCTTATTAAGAAGGCTTCTCTATATAATATAACTTGATCTGTTACTACTGATAATCTTTGCAATCAGTTAACAAAATACAGAACTTACCTTTGCAAAAATGTCTACCGACTCGCTTATATCCGTTTGCTTTTTTATATCCCATCCAAAATTGTGCGGCTCTGGTCCCGCCTCCTCAATGATTTCATTAGTTGTCTCAGCGAAGCAATAATTTTTCTTTCTGCCCTCAAAACACGTTTGAGTAAGTAAATTCCTCTCTGCCAGGATTTTGCATTATGATATTAATTTGAGAAGTGACTTTCTTTTGTTGCCCATTAGCTTCATCTGAGATTATGATCTATGTTGATGAATATTATGAACGATATTTTGGTTGGTTTTGAACAGTCAGTAGCTGAACTACTATATGTTGAGGCATAAATGGGGTTGCACAGCTAAAATACAACAGACAGATTTTCAGTTCCAGATTGAGTAGCTAACGCTGATTTCAAGTAACTTCAACACTCGTAGATGGGATATTTCTCACTTTTTAAAGGAATCAATTACATTTTCTCCATTTGTTTCCGATAATTAAATATTATCGAGTTAAAAGTTTAAAAGAGTTTAAATTTAAGCTATAAATAAAAAAAAATTAAGTACGATTGTCTTTTTTAATGTCATTTAAATGGATATTTACCTTACACATTTTTTCCGGCACATTACTAAAATGTGCAATAAAAACTCCTATAAAGGTGCAATAACCCTCCCCTACTATATTACTCTGCTGCACTATTGCTTTACTTGCACTGTCATTGCACTACCTCAGAGGATTTATATTTGTATATTATTGTGTGTATACATACCTTTGTTTATGTATGTAGGTCTTGGCTGTTCTGACATTCAACTGTATATATTTTATTTCTATAACTGTACAACCGTGAAGAGCTGCTAAACTGTATTGTCATTGTTTAGGGAACAATGAAATAAAGTTCTATTCTATTCTATTATTATTTGCTATCCATAACACAATGGGTCCATAGTGTATACAGTGTGTTAGTGTTTTTATCTCTTCAGTAAGTAAACAGGATGCTTTTTATAAGAACCGACAAAAGTCCCTGTGGTATTTGTATTGTGGTTTAACACTGCCATCTAAAGATGGTCTCAAGTTCAGACACACAGTTCAGTAAGCATGAATAAATATACAGACAGTGTTGGGGAATCTACTTTGAAACTGTAGTTAGATTTGCTACAAATGCTCACCAATAAAAGTAGTTAAGTTACAGCTTAGCTACACATTTAAAAAGTAGTTAGCTACACTACAAGTTACTATAAAAAATTAGCTAGCTACATTGAAACTACTTTGATTTTAGAGTGTCATTTTATATTAAGAATAACTGAATTATTGTTAATGAAAAAGTTTTAAGAAAACAACGTTTAAAACAATGTAATACAATACGGTTATGATTTCAGAGTTGTTTTATTTTGTAAACTACATAGTACGCAAGTTAAAGTTAAACTCAAATGTATCTCAAGTTTGCAAAATGTAGACAATGTGAATCATTAAAACCACAAAAATAACAAATGTATGCAACTATATATTTTTCAAAGGGCCAAATAACGTGCATGTATGTGTTTCCTTAAATTTGTGCTTGAAGTATTCCATGCAAACAGCGTTTAAATTTTTTATTTGGACAGAATACATAAAAACGTGTAACCATTACTGTTTGCATCTTTAAGAGACATGAACTTGGACAAATAAGGCCATGGACAATTAATCACTGCGGTCAAGCCAGCCGGATATTGGGTGGTTTACGGTAAATTCCAGGAACACTGCTTTTAAAGCTTTATTTAAATGTAGAAGATCTGTGTCTCTTGTCAATAACATATTTCTTCTTTTACGTTTAGAATATCTTGTTTTTGTCGTAATTGAGGCATTTTTTTATAAGAATGTTTCAATTATGATTGCTGTATATTGTGAAAAGAATGTCTCTGTCTATAACTTTTAAATATTTATTATTTTAATGCCTTTTAGACCTTTGTCCTGCAAATAAAACGGTTAATGCAGCTAAGTAGTTTGTCTATAATATGTAGTCTTACGAAAATTGTTGTTTTTGTTTGTGGTAAAAGTGTAGTAAACAAGTTTGTGTGTATTGATTACTATAGGCAAACCATGGTTGTAATACAGTACCCATGGATTTGAACAGGTACTAAGTAGGTACAGTATGGTTTTTGAAAGCATTTTGTTGCGTTTTGGAAAACGATTTTTCCACTATAATGGACTATAGAAACATTATTTGTAATAAGTAGAAAAAACGGATGGTGGTTCCAGTCGGGGCCATTCCGCACTATATACATTTATATTTAGGCATTTGGCAGACGCTTTTATCCAAAGCGACTTACATTGCTTTATCCTATACATTTTACATAGGTATTTGCAATCCCCTGGGATCGAACCCACAACCTTGCGTTGTTAGCGCAATGCTCTTATCCGCAAGCTACATGAAAGTAAATAGTCTAAAAGTCTATAGAAACATTATACATCTTCCGATTCCGAATCTGCCGTGGTCGACATGCCTTGCTCCATCCTGGATGCGTGTGTGTGTGTGTGTGTGTGTGTGTGTGTGTGTCGAGTTTACTTCCGAACATTCACGTAATCATCAGACGCGATCTGAGTACTGTGCGTTAGCCGCGAGATGCGTCACAGAACAACAGATGGCAGTAATGCAAAATGTTTGTTTGTGATCTTCAGTAGTAAGTAAGATGACGACGCATATGCTCAGTGCGCTACACTGCTTATTGCTTAAAAGTTCGTCACAATGGAATGTAGCGAGCAGCGTTTGGGCACGCTACACCGCTACTTGCTTGTAAATGTATTTAACAACCGGAACAGCTACACTGTTTTAAAAGTAACGTAACTACCGTCAAGCTACAGAAAACTGTAGTTAGTTAGTATCTCATGGAAATACATTTAATGAAATTAAACATATTTTACAACCGTGTGTTCTGTAATAGCGCATATTGTGGTACACAAACGGTTAAGTTTCATTCTCTGCAATGAGTCCAGCCTCCGTAGCTCACGTCGCTTATAGGATTGGCTTTGCCTTTACCTTTCTTGAGTCCCGCCTCTCTAACCGAGTTAAAGTAAACATTATAATGGTTAGCAGTGAACAAAAAATGAAACATCAAATAAATACATTTTTATAAAAATGTGAACACAAATCATTTAGCAAAATAACATACAAAACAACCACAGTAAAATTTTAAATAGTTTCCACAAATGAAGTTTTAATTGATTTGAGTAAAAAACAAAAACTACATTTACAAAACACATCAACTACAAGTTACAGTAAATAACGATCAACGAACGTTCTTCTCCTTCTTCTTTCCTTTTAATGGCGGGTCGCAACCAACATGTTTAGGTGTATATCACCACCTACAGTACCGGGGTGTGTAACATCAGGGTTTTCAGTACTTCGGAGGATTATATAAAAAAATCTGATTTTCTAAACCTGTATTTTTAAAGAAATTCATGCAACATCGTCAAAAATATATAAATCCGTCGTATTTATTCATCATTTTTGCGTAATTTCACGGAAGCCATATGCGTTGTGCTTGAATTGCACATTAAGACAGCGTAAGTCTGCAAGTAGTGTAGGGATGCTGAGATAAAATTACCTGAGTTAAAGTTCTTACTTCGGAGAGCTCAGCGATGCCATTTTGCCCCTTCTTTATTATTGAGTGGTGGTGACGTATTTTCTATGACGTATCGCCCCATCGGCTGCAGCTAGACCCCTCTCGCTGATTCGGTTGTATGAATAAGCGCCAATGCGTTTTATTATTAAGGCGTCAAAGCTAGGCCGTGTGAAGACGCGATGAGCATGATTATGCAGGTTCCCGGTAAGAAAACAATCGTACCAATAGCTTATTGACAAAAATACCTGACAAGTTGCGTCACATATTGATTCAGATGATGCAAAACACACCCCCTATTTATCTATGACAATACACACAAAATCCTAAAATTGAATTAGAAATCTCGCTTTCATTTTCCAAATTATGCTTCTGTCTAACCAGCTGTCAACCAGCTACCAATCAGACTGCTCAAAAAATATTTATTGTGGTTGTAAAACAATAGAGCAGGGGATTTCATTTTACATTGGTTCGTTTAGTGCTTAGGTCTGTTCACTAACACAGTAATTTCAGTAATTAGCTAAAGTATTAAAAATAGACTTGGACTTGAAACTCATAGACTTGTGAACATTTCTGGTATAACGTTAAACACATTTCTGTTTTCTTCCTGCAGCAGCACTAGCAGACAGCAGTCATGAAACAGGTGGGGAGGTGGAGAGAGCTGTAAACGATAAAGACCCCTGTAGCTTTCTGGTAAGTTAATTTATAACGCCTGTAGTTTTGCTTTATTGTCTGTAAATAATGGATGGCCTGAGGGTGTGTAGATTAATAACACATTTTCATTTTTGGGTGAACTATACCTATACTAGATGAATGCAAGCGAAAAGACACATTATCATTTTGATAAGGTAAAAAATACTTTTTCAGTTTGTAATTTAAATATCTAATCTACTGATTTTTTTTTTTTTGGTCTGATAAAACAGACATTATCATCTAAAGCATATAGGCATTACAAAGATTCTCCCTTTTCCCTGTCCACACCAGGACTGTCTTTGCACATTTCAATCAATTAGTAATTTGCAAGTGCATCTTTCTAAAATTGTTAAAAATGAGAAAATGAATTTCAAAGTTTTTAAGCTTTGCTTCTGACAAACATGTTTATTGTTGTTTCTTACAGTCTGGTTTTAATTGTCATATGACCAATTTCACTTTTAAGTGGCTGATTTCTGAAGAAATCCTTCAATACTTTGATTAAGATCAAATAATTGATGATATTTACTGTAAGTTTGACACAAATAAAGCGTTTGATGTGAAATCGACTTGTTTATTATTTAATAAAAGTAAACACAAAAAAGCTAAATTTTGAGTTCAGTCTATTTTCCCTTTATGTTATATGTACTTCAAATTTTAAGTTAATTCAATGAAAAGACCACATTAGGTCAACTCAATTTAACTGAGTTGTTAATCTCCTCATTACTCAAATAAACTGAGAGAATCACTTGCCTCAAATCATTAGTCTCAGCTCATTAGGGTTTACAGTGTACAATAATCAATATAATTAAGCAATGGGTAAGTTAACCTGTTTGCAAGGTGATAGCTTTTTGGTTTGACAAATACACATTCTAATGAAAACAGAAAACATGCATGCTATAATTTTTTTTTTTGTGCGATGTTATTGTCATGCCTCTTCACATTTCTGACCACTTCTTCATCACTTTCAACATGCTCCTTCCTATATACACTACACCACCCCCCGTTTATTTTAGATGGAACCTTCATTCTCTCTCCACTAGCACCCTCTCTGCTAAAGTGAGATCCTCTCTTCCCTCCAACTTTGCATTTCTAGATGTTGACACTGACACCTTATGCTCAACACTTGCTCAACACTACATCTTGTCTAGAACCTTTGTCCTCTGTCCTCCAGACCAGCTCGTGCCACCCCCTCCTGCCCTTGGCTGTCTGACATCCTCCATGAACTACGGAGTACACTCAGGGCTGCAGAAAGGAAATGGCGCAAGACCAAGAATCCTGCTGACCTAGGGGACTACCAGTCACTACTCTCCTCTTTTTCTGCTAGTGTTACAACAGCTAAAACATCTTTCTATACCACCAAGGTGAGCAATGCACCTAACACTCGGAGACATTTAACTCTCCCTTATTTCCCCTCCTCCTCCCCCGCCCACTTCATCTTTGACTGCGGAGGAATTCGCTGTTTTTCTAAGCACCTCAGAGTTCGGTACACACTCCCCTCACTTCCAACATTGAACTCTCCTCTTTCGCCCCACTTACTGACACTGAAGTCATCAGACTTCTCTCCAGCCACCCCACCACCTGTCCACTTGACCCAAACCCCTCCCATCTCCTCCAGGCCATATCGGTTCACTACACCTACGTTGTTGACCACAGCGATCTCTTTCCAAACAGTTTTTTTACTTCCTTTGATTCGGCATTTCAAGGTTAATCTTTATATCGAAATCTAAAAAAATCCTCTTTTTGGCCGGATTACATTTCTCCATGTTGCAAAATTTAGGGGCGAGGCATCTACACACCCTGAATTTATATGGGCATGGTATGATAGTTACAATCGATTTCAGCCGCCGCATTTATCAAAGTACGATCATTCGTACCATGAGATTGGCGGCATACGAATGTTTGATGATTCACAAGTGAACCCTGTTGTAAAAGGATTTCTATGCACGGATATGCGCTCGTTTCTACGTAAGATTGGTAAAAGAGGCCCATTGTGCCCTTTTAGAGCTTCAAACATTAGGAATGAATGTCAAGAAGAGTGTGTCAGACTAAAACAGTCATGGGATGGCATGAGGGTCCGTAAAATAAAGATTAAAATTACATTTTTGGTGAAATATTCAACATTTTGTTTGATTATCAACATTCTTCAAAATATTTTTTTATTTCTACAGAAGAAAGTCATAGAGGTTTAGAATTACATGAGAATTAGCAAATGATTAAAGGATTCCCATTATTGAGTCAACCATCCTTTAAAGAGAGTATTTCTATTCTAGAGCATTCAATTTTCTTACTAAGAGACTAACTGTCTTTGTTAGAACTAGTCCTTTAAATGCTTCAATTGACTCCCATTTTTATGAACACAAAACCATTGAGACATTTCAATATCCTCATTTGTGTTCCACATATAAAAGAGTCATATACAGATCTTTCAACCACACGAGCATAAGGTCCCTGGTTCGAGCCCGGCTGGAACGGGAAGCTTTTCTGTGTGGAGTTTGAATGTTCTTCTGTGTCAACACGGGTTAATTTATTCAACTTATACAGCTTTCCTGTAGCTCAGTGGTAAGAGCATTGCGCTAACAACGCAAGGTTGTGGGTTCGATCCCAGGGGATTGCAAATACCTATGTAAAATGTATAGGATAATGCAATGTAAGTCGCTTTGGATAAAAGCGTCTGCCAAATGCCTAAATGTAAATGTAAGTGAAATGCTAAAGTAATTAATAATCAGAACACGGTTTGCTCAACTCATTAAGACATCTGTTCATGTTGCAATGTGCTGATGATGTCAAAACTACAGTGAGTGCCACACATCATAGTGCCATAATCTACATGGTAAACACTTATCAGACTGCAATAATGACAGGCTGCATTGATTATCTTAAGCTGTAATCAATCACTAATGTTCTCTTCATGTGAACTTCAATGATCATGTGAACCTCTGTTCAGTGATTTGGCAGTGTTCGCTCACAGATAGTAATTCCATCCCAATTCTACATTCAGTACCGGTTGATACCACTGACATTCCCTTGAGGAAGAATTAGTGGTTTTACATGCAGAATCACAAACTCCCTACAAACCAATCTGGAAATCAATGGAAACCATCACCCCTGATCTTACTCAGTACAGGCCAATGACAAATGGCTCTGGGCTGGATATCCGGGTGTAAGAGGAAGCTGGTATGCTTCATTCATTCAGAATTATTCTTCGAAGCCGAGTCGTTACGCTTTGGATGAAAGCGTCTGCTAAATGACTAAATGTAAATATTATGCTTGTCCCAATGCTTTTTAATCTAAACAGAAGACTCTTTTATCTGGCGGTGGTTCACCTTGTTCCCGGTCTTGGAGCGGTTGAGCTTCCCCTGTGTGCTTCGGCAGGTACAGGTACTTTTTCAATATCTCTTATTTTCCCTGCGGTACTGGACAAGATCGTTGCATGGAGTGTTTGAGTTTTGAGCATGCGGAGGAGTTGTTGGTAGATGCACTCCTTGGGTTGACAGCGATGACAGGGATATGTTGAGATTCCCCAATGTGCAATTGCGGTGCACCTCTGCCCGCAGAATGCTGCGACCTGGAGGAACCAATCAAGGCACCCCTCCAAACCCTGTAAGTTCCCCTTATCTCTCATGACAAAGGCTTACAGTAGTGCGGGACAGGCTGCTTCCCCGAAGAAGGAGCCATCTACTAAGCACCTTGAATCCTGGGATGGTCCAACATTCAGCAGCAGCAGGTTTACAGGACGCCTTGCTTCCTCAGCTATTGTGAATCCCAGAGATATGTGTTCTACCATCCCCCGCACAGTGAAACATTAGGTCTCCTTTGGACCCTCTCAGCTGATTTCTGAGAGGATGGCTAGCACTCCCCAGCCCTTCAAGGTGGCTTAGAAGGATGATGACTCTCGGCTATGTGATACAGTTTGCCAGGCTTTATACCACTGTGTGGGGCAATGACTCCTTGGTTTCACAAGACAAAATGCACACAGGATTTTTCTACCACGACACAGACTATCCCTGTGTTTTGCTTTTGGGGTGAGCATACCAGTACAGGGTCCTCTCCTTTGGTCTGACACTGTCTCCCCGTGTCTTCACAAAGATCAGGACATTCACATTCTCGACAGGGACACAGAAGATTTTGTGGGTCTATCATCTGCTCTTGCAATGCCAGGTCGGTGCTGTGCTTCCTCCAATAAGCCTTGGACAATTGTCCCGCTCTATAAAAAGTATCTGACACCGTGAATGAAGGTCTTTGGGATGACACGTTGCTTCATATTATACATTGTCGAGAGGTGCCTTGCTAACACACATATGCCAAGCTGCAGGTTCTCCTACACTCCGCTCCTTTGCAAGGTTTTAAAATCTCCGCGTGGAGCCGGTGTCTGCTCAGATGTTGTCAAATGAGTAATAACTGTAGCAAAATGTACATCTGTACATTCTCTATTTCCTGACACCATGACAGGTTCTGAGAAGGTCATCTCTTTGAAGAAGTCGTGCGCTTAGGCCCATCACTTGTAGTTTGGCCCTGAAAAAATTCAAGACTCTGCTCCTGGCCTACAAGACCACCACTGGTTTGGGACCCCCTTATCTTCATTCGCTAATGCAGACATATGTACCCGCCAGATCCCTACGCTCTGCAAACGAACGACGTCTTGTGGTGCCATCCCAAAAAGGTAAAAAATCTCTCTCACGTACCTTCTCCGGATCGGTTCCACCTATGTGGAATGATCTGCCCGCTGCTACAAGATCTGCAGATTCTGTAGCCATCTTTAAGAGAGTCGTCTGAAAACGCATCTCTTCCATCAATACCTGACTGATCAGTTCTGACTTCTATATCTTTTCTACTCTTTAAGAAAAACAAGTTCTTCTAACTTAGCTCTGTATAATGTGGTAGGCTATATGAGACCAGCCTTTTTTTGTTGTCCTTATGCTGTCCCAATTGCTTCCATTGTTTATCCCACCTGTAAGTCGCTTTGGATAAAAGCGTCTGCTAAATGACTAAATGTAAATGTAAATACATAGACCCTTGTGCTCGGAATTAAAGCTCTGAACTTTGTGGTTTCCCTTTTGGGCAACTTTATACGAGTTATTTTTAAGGGACTTGTTGCATTATGAACATTTTACTAAATTGATCATGTATTATCTGAAGTTGTGACATTATGTTACAGGCCTGTAACTCTGTCTGTTTTGAAATGTACAATGAATAACCCTATGACCAAAAAATAACTTAACTGAATACTTTTTCTGAAAAGTTTCTGATTACAAGAATAAAATTGGAACAATTCTTGTTGGACAAGGTTGGGTTGTTCTAAACTGCAGTGTTGTTTTAGTCGTACAACACAGAACCAAACTGAACTGTTGTGATACAGTGTGTGACATCTCTGAAGTCAAGGCCTGACTTTTCCACAAAATTACCTGTTATTAAATATGCATTATTGCATCTCAGGGGACAACGGGCCATGATCGCCATCTGGTCATTCAACTTGTAAAAGCTGTTTTTCAGTGATGGAAATATTGGAAATGTTTCTTCAATGCACGCAATGATTTAGACTCATATTCTTCTTTATTTTACAAACTTGCTTTCATTTAAGGATAATGAAACTTCACTTTGAGCATGTTAGTTAATCTTTTAATTTACGGTCTAACAAATTTTTCACTAGTTTGTGGCTATTCAGATGTGTACATCTTAACTCTCGAGCACATCAAATCACTAACTTTTTCATGAGTTGACAAAAATGTTCAATTAATCTGTTTTCATCAAAGTCATCATCTTTAAAAATGATTTTGTATATACTGTAGTTAACGTCTTGGTTATCTGAGACAAAAAAAGGAAAAAACTTTGACTTGGATTTGAGGCCTCTGCCAGTAGACCTCTAAGCTGATTTGAGGGTGTGGGTCCTTGGATGAGAACATCTTTCCCAACCAAAAGTCGATTAAAGCCGGCAGCTGTGTTTCAGGCGGTGCCAGGCGTCTGCCGCAGTATCCCCACCCCTATCTCCCATCCCTCTTTCTCCTTTTTGACTTCGGGAAGCTGGGGCAACTGTCCAGAGAGCCGAAGAGAGCCAAAGCAAACAGCGCCTTCACACTGAGGCAACGTTCCTTAATCACCTTTCAGAAATGAGCCTTGCTATGCTCCCATGGCCTGTCCCATCAATTACAGCCAACTTCTCAGAGGTTTCCTGGCATTGAATGCAGTTGTGAAGTTAATGGCTCATTAAAGAGCACACCTGGTTTGCCTGAGAAAATTACTGTCAAGGAGATGAAAGTGAGCTACCGACAGTGAACAGGCATGTCTGAGTGTGTGCTTAATTGGATGCGAGTTGAAGTTTCTATAGACTGTTGCGCTTTTCCCTGGACTCTTAATGATCGTCTCGAAATCTGTGTTCTAGTTTGTTACGGTCACTGTGCGCTTTCCACTTATGATCCACTTCAGTCTTCTGGCTCGAGTCTGTGGTTTGTGAGTCTCTGACTGTGAAACGAACCCGTTCCTCTGTAGTCACCAAATAAATTTCCATCAGGGATGTGAAATCAATACTTGCATCTGTCTTTAGCCTCTTTTAGCTTCCTACTGGGATCTCCTCTTTGACTTTTAAAGTATGTTAATGCAATTTATTGAACCTCTTTCCTTAATCACACACATTCTTGTAATTACGAAACTTGTCGGGCTCCAGAGGTCTGATTGCTCAAGCCTTTCCTTGAGTGTCTACCTCAACCCTCATGTATAATTACGCCAGGAAAAAAGAGATTTAACTGCATTAACGGGCACACACAATCATATCTGTGCTGAGAACACGGTTTCCAATGGGTCACCTCAATAATAATAATAATATAAAATACTAACTTCGTTTTGTCAAATCGCAAAATACTTTGTCACAGATTTCCATGCATTATTTTTCACTTGAACATTTGACATCATCATAGTTTTATGCATATTTTGTTTTCAGGTGGAATGTAGACATCGTCTTTAGGTTGCAAGATGTTTTGACTCTTTTATTGTTGTGTAAAGAAAGTGGATGTGAGTGGATCTCAGTTTTTACATTTGGTCCCCACACACACTGACAGTCATGTTTGTTCCACATCAGTTTGCACCATTTAACAAAGGCTGGAGGTTTAAGTCAATGTGGAGAAAAACAGTTTACGGCTCTGAGTTGTGAGTGTGAATGCTGAACAGGCAATGGATGGCAGGTCAAAAACGAACACAAGAGCTCTTCCACTTTGTCTGCTGGTATGTTCTGGGTATTTATAGTATTTTTGATAATTTTTTCTCAAATGTCATTTAGTTGATTAGACAGATAGGCAGGCAAATAAACAGAATAATGTCAGTGATAACAATAAAAGTGAAACATCTGCACCGTTTGCCAAATTGGCACTTTATATAAGCGGTTGGAAGCAGGAACATTACGAACGCTTCGTCGCAGCCTACTGCGAGGGTAACTGTCTGTTTCTGATACCAAATGAACGTTTCCAGCGCTCTGTGTGAATCTCGCAGGAAATAATCCCTCATGTTATTTATTATAATGCTCTCGGTGTCATTTATCCACAGCGTTCATCTCACAAACCCCAGCAAGCTTTTACTCGGAACCCTCATCAACAATCTTTTGAGATTGCTCATAGCACGGCATTCAAAGAAAATAAATGGCATGTTGAAATAATGGGTTTCAAAGGGTTTGGACGTGCAGACATTCTAATGGGAAGAATGCAGTACACAGGGGTAAGATGTCACTAGAGATCAAATTTCGGTAGTAGGATCTTTTTTTTGTAAAATTCAATCCTGCAAACTATACTTCCAATGTCATATTTTATATTAGCTCTTGTTCAAGCACAGTACATGCAGACCATGAGTAACTACATGTGACGCCAGGGTAAGCTGTCTTATACGGCTGTCAGTGATACTCCTTTGAGTAAGTTTTGCGGTTTCATTAATGGAAAAATAATTCAGCAAATGCTTTAGCACTCCTCCATATTCCACGTTAATGTATTTGACTTTCATTTGATTTAAAAGCTCAGAGCCTGCAGGCTGAATATTGTGCTGAAGATATTTGCACTCGTGCTGTGCCGGCATCTCTGTTTCTAATAAGTGTAACGACGCCAATCTTGATTGTTGACTGTCTGCGTTCTAATTTCAAATGTTTAAAATATGATGCTGCTCACGCAAGACATTAGCAGACCCACAACAGGACATGACATCCATCAACAGAGGCTCTTTGTCAGAATCTTTAACAGGCAGATGGTCAGTGGACATCTATCAGTGTCCAGTGTGGTGTACCGAGCATCCACTAGTCTCCTCAGCATTAGTGAGAATAATGATCACAGGCTGGAGAAATCTATCCAATAGGGCTTCCATTACTGCAGTCTGTTACATGAAGAAGCTCTGATCCCATAGTGAAGATGACTGAAGACATCTACATGTACCATTCCTTCATATGTATAGTCATTGACATTTTCAAATGAGCCATTGTTTCACCGCAGGTCTACACATTGCTTCATTTCAAATTCACAACAACACCCTAATTGCAGATTTTGGAATGATTCAGCATGTCGGACAGTTGGAACTTAACAAAGAGAGAAAACACTTTGATTGGCTGTTTAATATATATTTGTATAACGGAACAGTGAGCATGACTGAACCAAAGTGGGATTTCTTGTCTGAATCGAAGATCCATATTGAAAATATTCATTACAGAATACGATGGTCCAGAAGATCTTTCTGTTTTAGTTTGTTTACACTACATGTAGAACTTTCCACCAGGTGTATCTGCTGTTTTGTATGTATATATATATTATGTTCTGGGTATTTGAGGAAATAAGTGTGTATATTTACCGCCTTATTCCATATGCAGGCCATATCCATATTTATGTTATATTTCATATAATTATTAGGTTACCGGTTTGTTTTATTACTGTGTGTCTGTATGTTTAAATAGTCAAAGTGCGCCGGCGTCTCGCCTTTAGGTTTCATTTTCATTTAATTGATGGTCAGGACTGGTACGCCTTGCCGGTGAGTGTCTATAAACTGGCATTACTAGTAATTCAGATCAAAAGTTAATATCACTTGATTGTGTAATTTCATTAGTTAATTCTGGTGTTCGTGTTTGTGTTTTCATTGCAGGTTTACAACCTAACTAACGTGCATTATGCACTATATCTAGCTGATAGGCTAGCATAGCAGTAGCATTCACGCTACCTAGCTTGTGGATGATTATCGTGTATGTGTGTGCACAATAAAAGCTCATAAAGTGCCTCGAGTTGTATCCGCCGTGCTTGTCCTGTAGCCCTTCCAGTGGGGAGTTTATTGAGCTATAGCAGGTAGCTTAGTAGAGAACTGGACACTACACAAACGATTGCCCAACATACAACCATCAGAACATTTATAACCACATCAAAATGTTAAATTAATAATTATAAAAAATGTAGGATTAAAAAAAACGGAAACCGGAAGTGCCTCTGCACCAGTGTTTACATCTTGTGAAGTGGTCTAATCATGCAACTTCCATTTGGTGTACTAATAAAGGAAAGCAATTATTTGACTAAAAATAGCTTCTATCCAATTTATTATCGTATCGTTTAACATTTAACAGATGAGTCGAGAGAAGAAATTAAACGGCTCTCATCTCATCTCAATGAGAGCTTTAAGAGCATTTAGAGAGGTCATTCACATCACTGCCTGTGAGGATGGAGAGCAGTGCACAGGGGTCCTCAGAGAAGTTTTATGAGCTCATGTCATCACAGTGTTTCTCATCTTTTCCATCCATAAGGAATCAATAAGGCACACAGGTAAGGGTGTGTTCCTTGGTTTGTTCCTCATTCCTTTAACCTTTGCTAACATCATACAACCCCCACATCCACATATTGTCCACACACACATGAGGCCGGTTTCTGACCATGATGACAAAATAACTGCTTTTTCATCAGCATGAAACAAGAAGCAGGAGGTGCGAGTGGAAAATGAATGTATTAATTGTTTTTTATTTTCACATGAATATCATTCCTCTCTTATCTGCACACTACTGTATATTAGGTCGGCTCGCTCGACCTGATTTGTCTCATTATCTCAAACATCTGCTATTCTTCATGATCTGTCTGTGGCTGAAAGGGCTGAGTAACAGTTTTTACATCGGCAGCAGATCTCAGGGGGTGGGCTCATGTCACCGGCACTGAGATGCTCACAGTAGCAATACTGACCTCTTGCTGTGGTTAGCCAGGTGGAAACGTGCCGTCCTCTATCCATGTTCACTGAAATCAAAGGGAAGACAACCTCTGCCGACAGTATGCAATGACTGTCATTTGGTCGCATCGCGTGTGTTGCTGGACTGGGTCTCTGTTTTTCTTGACTTTGTTATCTTTCAAGGGCACACATCTGCTGGCGATGGTTTAACTGGTGATGGCAGGAGAAGGAGGTGGCATCTGGTTCATTTGCTATAAACATATGTACTCGGATTAGAATGATTCTGCAGGGATTGGAGAAATTCTGTTGTGAGGCTAAACTCAATGTTTATATACACTGTGCTGGTAAATATAACTATAACCACACCAAGTAGTGATATGTAAAAGCTAAGCTTGTTTGCTGCAGTGTTACAGTCAGAAATATGGATGTTAATAATCTGCTTCTGCTTCACGTTTTCAACGCTGAACGTCTTTACTCCAAAATCTGAGCAGAAAAGCTGTTCTCTCTGAAGGATGAAGGTGCACTCATGCCTGGAATGCAAAACATATAACTTTCCATACTTGTAATATGTAAGTATTATATCAGTAAGTATTTAGGCCTGTCAAACGATGAAATACCATTAGTTTCATCCAGAAGAAAGGTTTGTGTTTACATAATATATGTCTGTGTACTGTGCATATTTATATTGCATTTATAAACACATGTACATACTGTATATTTAGGAAATATTTTGATGTATTTATTTATATTTACCAACAAATACAATTATAAATGAACATTTATTCATGTTTATATTTTTCTTAAATATATACATGTATGACTATGTGTTTATAAATACAAGATGAATATGCACAGCACACAGACATATATGATGTAAACACAAACTTTTCTTCTGGATGCGATCATAGTCTCTAGTTTATAGTTATCGTCCCTTCAGACATGGTCGGTCACGTGAGCATACCCTGGTAAAAAAAAGAGCAGCTTTGGCCCGCAGGACTGATTTATGTCTAATGTCTCCGTCACTGTAGTGAGGCAGCAGCATGTTTGTATTATTTAATTTATTTTCCAAAGATCTTTACAACATTACCTAATACACAAATACATAGATTTGAGAAGAAAGATACGCTGATTTATTTCCACATAATAAGGTTAATAATCTGCTCAACAATTTTCTGCGGTTCCTGTGTTTTTATTATCATGTCACATTACACACATTAGTTTTCAAATAATGTTTGGACGGAATAACCCATACACATACACTGTGTTTAATTTTTTGCATTTAAAGGAGGCATGAATTCAAATCACAATTTTAACCCGAGCTTTTGTTATATGAGAGGGAATTGTATTCACGCGAACATCATGTAAGTGTCAGAACTGAAAACGCCCTTGTTAATGAGATTACATCTGTTATTGACACCAGGCCCAGCAAACGCCAGGTTCTGGAATGCATCCATCTAAGACGACATTGATAGGTTGAACACCGCCTACACAGAAAGTATATCAACGACTACTTCTCTAGCCCCGCCCACTGGCTCACGTATGACAATTCTGAAGTAACACAAATGAGGCCGAACCTGGGGTGTAATCCAGAAAGCAGGGTTATTTTACCGTCAGCTAAACCCTGAACTCTCTATTGATTAACACAAACCTTTTTACTCGGGGTATGTCGGTTCCAAAACACCTGAGAAGAGTTAGTTTACCCAACCTCCCGGAAGATACCCAGAGTTAATGTGCGTTCACAGAAACAAGATGAAGACATGGTCAATGGATCACAGATTTCACCAGTCACCATGGAAACGGCCGGGAAGCTTAAAGTTTTTGACTGTAAAACAACGTTATAAATCAGAGTTTTTTTCGAAGAAGACTTAAATCTGCATCAGTGTATAAAGTGCGGGATAAAAATGTTATTTATGCAAGTTATGTGTTTATAAAACTATAAACTCTAAAATAATTAATTTATAAATATATGCGCTATTTTTATACTATAATATTTCAAATATTTACTCATCATGGGTATCTTTGTTACTGTAGACATAATTTTGTTGAGATGTTTGTAACTGTCATTTTAACGTGTCTACCATGGTATTTTACCAAAATTGTGTTGTGTATATATATTTGATCACATTGGTTATTTTGAAGGCAGTATTAAACCTCTTTTTTGTTCCTTCTCTGTATGAAAAAATATACATTCATTTGGTTTTCTGAAAACTGACTTTGCATTGTATCATCTTTATTTGCAACAGTTGCTGGTGTAGTCATATCAATGGAGACTCCTTTAATTCTAGAAACTACTACATTGGTCATAATTTTGGAAAGAAATTGTCTAACCCTTTTCAGTAGACTACACTATGTATGAAAATTCATTTGCAGTAGAGGATGAAGGTCTAAAGCTAGAGGTTTAAAATGTTAGGCCCAGTCATATATACATAATTATCATGTAGCCTTTATATATCCCTTTCAAATACTTTTCAAATTTTTGTTTGTTTCTTTTGACTTTGTTTGCTAAAAAGGCCATGGCTTTCCAAATGTTAAAAGAGGGGTAACGGCTGATCATGAAAGGCTAGTTGTAATCTGGAGAAAGGTCTCTCAATACTAAACTGTAGGAGGCTGAGGATCAGAAGGACATTTTTGAGGAATACAGTCAATATGAAAAACCTTACGTCTAAGTTTTTAATATATTTTTTAAGTAAATGGTTTAAAATGATGAGAAGAATTTAAATATGTGAACAATATGCCATGGTGATCCCATTGGGGGTCACCTAATAAAGCTTTGGAAATCTGTCAGCCTGGGGATCGAACTTGCAACCTTTGAGTTTTAAATCTGGCTCTCTAACCATTAGGCCACAACTATGCTTGACACAATGCATCAATTACTGCCTAATAAGTGGACAAGAGTAGGGATATGCATTTCTCGGGAGTTGAAATACTTCACTATTACTGCAACATCCATTAATTGTTGGAAATTGTAAGGTGTGTATATTTATCCAGTGATATTTGGAGATGTTTTAATAAACCTACTTCAAAGTATATACAGTATTTAATGTAAATACATAAAGTTAGACAATAACAGCTTACATTATTCTATTTAGAAATTATTACATTTTAAAAGGTTAAATAATTAAGTTAATGAAAGAAATTGTTGTGATTGCTGATTGGAAATGTAATATTGCTGTAAAATTGTAATATATTACACATAATCTGTGCTTTCACACCCACTTGACGCTGATCAAAAACGCACACATGCGCAGATAACCTCTAAAGTAACATTTCCTTAAAATGAACTAACCCTGGAACATGATCTGCTCTGGAGCCGGTTATCTTCAGAGATTGAGTTGCTATGGCTACTTACATACCCTGAAAGTTATCTCCGTTTTTGGAACCGAAAGTTGAGGGTTATCCGCTAACTAACCCTTAAACTTACCGGGCTATGTCACATAACCAGCTTTCTGGAATACACCCCAGATAGAGCGAACAAGCAATAAACAAACATGCTGTTAAAGGTAGCTAAATATTGTGCCATCCCTGGTTGTGGAAGAAAACAGTCGCTGCATAACCATCCTTCGGATTCCGACATTAGGAATGCGTGGTTAAAGTTTATCTCTAAAGACGTTCCAGCTCATGTGGGAAAAACATAAAGCGTTTGTTTGTTTCCTTTCTCCGAGGTATCCTTCGTGAACAAGAAAAAAAGGTTAAAAAGCAGTGCTGTGTCGTCAATATTGGATCCGATGGGAATGGTGCAGCAATCTTATGTGAGTAAAACATGTTTGTACTATGCGTCACTATCGCTTTGTTAGAGATCGCTTGATGTGCCCATTCACATGAGATTAGTGTTACCTGGGGACCTCAAAGTCATTTGCATTTATTGCAGAGGTTGTCTGTGATCTTATGCCCGTGCGAATCGGGATCTCTGTGGTCTGGTGGGCTCTTATATCATTTTTCAAGGTTTTATCCACCGTTTGAGAATAATGGAGGCTGTTTTGAAGTGTTTTGGTATTATTTCAGGTGCTGGGTGATATCCATAAGTTTCTGGGAGTCTCCTGTTTGTTTATTTATCGTGGAGACTCTCGTAACATTTGAGACATGCGGTCGCGGTGATCTTTTGTCCGGTTCGCGATCACTGGTCTCAAATGCTGACAGGTACGGTCATATGTCATTAAACACCAGACAACTATTGACTATACAAACTTTACGCAAAGCCTTGCCATCACATCCGTGAAATAAGTCAGTAAATTTGAGTAAAATCATCCCGTGCAATGCACCACATGAAATACTGATGTCATTTATAGGTCTCCAGATAAAACTGATGCCGTGCGAAAACTGTGAATGGTGCTAATGTGTAACCTAACGTTACGTCTTGAGCCAAATTCACAGAAGGCTCCAACTAAGTTGCTATCCAATCAAAGCAATGGGCGTTTACTTCCAAGTCTTCAATACGGCACGCCCATTAAAACCGAGCGTTTGTAGAGCTGGCCTCAAAACCAGGGTAGAAAATAGCCTATTACTTATTGATTTTCATGTTTTTTTATGTAAAAATCAAGCGAACGTCATAAGTATACCTCATACAACAGTATAAAACAATAAACAAGCCCAGTTCATCGTACCTTTAACAAGGACATACATGAACATATTCTGAGTAGAAATCATTACTATGCTCTGTCACCAGAGGACACCATAGAGAAGAGAGTCGTGTCATTCATTAATACATACACTACAAATATGCATCTGATATTCATTCAAAAAAGTCCATGTAAGAATAATGAATATAATTTTTCCCAATATAAGTGACCATTCTTCTGATTGAACTACTGGATGTCTGTGTGCTCAGATGAGGGAGCCCAGTTAAACACCATCTCTGTAAAGAGAAAAACGCTTGTGTAATTACAAGTGTGCTTCTCTGTGTAATTCAGCTGTCTGCTGAAAGTGTATCCCTTTCACTCGTTTCCAAACGTTTCCTCCAATCCACAGCTGAGCAAGCGCTATTCCGTTGTTTTGCTTTGACATCAGAGCGTTTGCCCTGTGCTATGAATAGCATCTCCAGCAATGAATCTGTAGTGTGAAGGAGAGCATGTACGCACAGTGGGCCTCATTTATGAAACAATCGTACGACTGAAAACTGGTATATGGTCGTTTCCACGCTAAACTCTGCATTTATCAATATGGACGTGAGCGGTTACTACGATCAAATGTCACTACAGGTCTCCATTTGTGTACGCAAGTTTTGAGATGGGGTGAAGGTCTGTGTACGCTTTACCCTTTTGATTTTTCCTGAAAAGGAAAAATGACAAAATTACAAGGTTTGAAATTACAAGGTTAACGGGTGCTTTGGTTTAAAAAACTTTCATGAGCTTTAAGGCTACTTCTAAGATAATTTACCACAATTTAAATGCACAATTAAAAGTAAAACATTTAAAACCTAATATAATCATTTACAAGCAATGGGTAAGTTTACCTATTTGCAAGATGATCGCTTCTTTGTTTGACAAATATGCATTTTAATGAAAACAGAAAACGCGCATGCTTTGATGGATTTATATTTGTGTGATTTGCGATGTTTGATGGGGTGGAAGCTCTGCACTGGGTCACAGCTCCAGGTTGCATGGCTTCGTGGCCGGTTTGTGCTCTTTCCAAACAGTTTTTTTACTTCCTTGGCTTTTCAAGGTTAATCTTTAACTTTTCTAAATCAGAAAAAATCCTCTTTTTGGCCGGATTACGTTTCTCCATGTTGCAAAATCTAGGGGCGAGGTATGTACGAACACACCATGAATTTAAAGGGGCGTGGTATGTAATTTACAATCGATTTCAGCCGCCACATTTATCAAGATACGATCATTCGTACGATGAGATTGGCTGCATACGAATGTTTGATGAACACACGTAAAACCTGTCGTAAAATGATTTCTATGCACGGATCTGCGCTCGATTCTATGTTAGATTGATAAATGAGGCCCATTATCCCTGAGGTCACATGCTATAGGTCTGATCTACAAACACTCCCAAATCTGCATGTGGGTCAAAGACGAAAAAGGGTTTAAGCATTAAAAAATAAGTGTAACACCGCTTTAAATTGTTGTTTTAAAAATGAAAAAGTTTTCTGTTTAATTTACTTGTATTTTTGTTTTAGTTTTTCTGAGAAAAAAATTAATATCATAAATTTTTCCCTGATTTACAGAAGACGTCCACTAAAATGTCATTCAGTGTAACAATCTTCTCAGGCATATTTAAGAGAAAAATCTATTTAACATATCAAAAGGCTAATTAATTTACATTTTACATTTAGCAGACGTTTTTATCCAAAGCGACTTACAAAGAGTTTAGGGAGCAATAAGCGATATGTCATACAGGAGCCATAATACAGTAGGTGCCAATACAAAGTTACTGGTTACAACAAAAGCCAGAACAACACCTGTTGAGAGAAAGGGTTAGTGTTTTTTTTTTTTCATTTGTGTGTCAAGTATTCACAGAAGAGGGTTTTAAGTAGTTTTTTGAATGTTGTGAGAGATGTGGTTGACCGGACCGAGTTAGGAAGAATGTTCCACCATGAAGGAGTTGTGAAGCAGAATGAGCGGGAAAACTAATTACTGCCTGTAGTGAGGTAGGCGGGACGAGACCGTGAGTCGAGGTGATAACGAGCGTCAGCTGTACGCGCACCGGTGTCGTATCACGGAGGAGATCGGGAGCATAAGAGGACAAGCGACTGGACCGTCAATGAGAGACCAGGCCTGGCTTTTAGTTGTGGTTTGTGTGTGTCGCCGGCAGTCGCCCGTGAGGGTCTGCCAGCTGTCTTTTTACTTTGTTGTTATTTTATGAAATGTTCAAATGTTTGCCGGTTCCCGTCTCCTTCCTTCCCTACTTTGAATTGTATTACAGTGGTGCCGAAACCCGGGGGGAAGGAGAGATGCTGTCGGAGAGTTCGGGCAGCGCGGACGAAAGACGTCCGCCAGCTGCTGCCCGAAGCGGTGGTTCTGGAGAAGAGGAGGACCCATCGCCGGCCGCCAAAGCTTCGGTGGGACGGCGATCTTTGTTGCCGCACTCCTGGGTCGAGGTGGGGTGGCTTTCGTCCAAGTGGGAGCGGGGGAGTCACCACCGTCCCCCAGAGGCTGGAGCCTGCATCCGGACGGGGGACTCGCCGCCGACTTCCAGCAAAAGGAGGAGCCACCGCCGGCCACCAGGGGGCGGACGGTCGAGCCGTCCACCGAGCGCCCAGGCCAACCGCAAGGCACCGCGAAGGAGAGTATCCCGGCTGGTTGAGGACCGAGCGGCAGCATGTCGGGGAACCGGACTATAATATTTTTTTTTCCTCTCTCCCCTCTCTCTTTCCGGTCGCTCCGAGGGCTCCCGTCTCCGTTCTCTCATCTCGTCGGTGCATACCCCCAGGGGAAAGGTCCGCCGAGACTGGGCGACCCCCCCCCCCCCCCGAGGGAGGGGGAGGGAGGAAGCACAGTCTCAGGGGTACCCCCGGCCTGTGAGGAGCGATGGGGGTATGTAGTGAAGTAGGCGGGATGAACCGTGAGTCGAGGCCGGTGCGCTAAGAGTGTCATCAGCATAACAATGATACGCAAAGCCATGTGACCGTATGATGGGTCCCAAGGATGTCGTGTAGATGGAAAAAAGCAGCGCTCCAAGCACCGATCCCTGATGGACCCCAGTGATCATGTGGTGAGCAGTGGACAGCGAGCCCCTCCATGACACCCTGAAGGATCTGCTGGAGAGCAAGGAATTGAACCAGCGGAGAGGAGAGCCTGAGGTTCCTAGCGATGACAGGGCTGCTAGCAGTATCTGGTGATTGACAGTGTCAAACGCTGCAGATAGGTCTAGCAAAATCAGGACCGAGGACTTAGAAGCACTGCGGCTAGCAAAGGCGGAATCTGTGACCGATAGCAGTGCAGTCTCAGTGGAGTGGTTTGTTCTGAAGCCACACTGCTTGTAATCCAGTAGTTTGTTCTGGGATAGGTAGGAAGACACCTGGTTGAAAGCTGCCCTTTCAAGTGTTTTTGCAATAAATGGGAGGAGAGAGACAGGTCTGTAACTGTCGGGAGTACAGGGGTCCAATGTGGGTTTCTTCAATAGGGGCGTGACCTGGGCCTGTTTGAATGTGAATGGAAAAGTGCCGGTGAGCAGGGAGGTGTTGATGATGTGTGTGAGTGCAGGTGTGAGTGTGCTGGATATGGCCTGTAGGAGATGGGAGGGGATTGGGTCAAGGGGACAGGTGGTGGGGTGGCTCGAGAGAAGTCTGGTGACTTCAGTGTTCGTCAGTGGGGTGAAAGAGGAGAGTTCGATGGTTGAAGTTAGGGAGGTGTGCACCGAGGTCTGAGCTACTGAGAATTGTTTGCTGATGGATGATGTTTTCTCAGTGAAAAATACAGCGAAGTCTTCTGTAGTCAAAGATGAAGTTTGCGGGGAGGAGGGTGGCAAAGAAGAGAGTTAAATGTCTTGAAAAGCTGTCGAGTGTTAGGTGCATTGCTTACTTTGGTGGTATAGAAAGACATTTTAGCTGTGGTAACACTAGCAGAAAAAGAGGAGGTCCGTCAACAGGACTCTCACCTCTTATTGATAGCTCCCCGTTGGCCAACCAGAATCTGGTTCTCAGACCTAGTATCCCTCCACGACTCGCCATGGGCAATCCCAGTTAGGAGGGATCTCCTGTCTCAAGCACACGGAACGATACTTTACAGCAAATGTGTGATGCGGCGGGTTGGTCCTCTCCGCACACATTTGTCAGATTTTATTGTCTGGATGTCCATGCTGCTCCAGGCGCACGCATCCTGGAGTCTACATCCCAGAGTCACGTCTGAGGCCTCTCGGCTTATGCACACACACCACACAACTTTGGGGGGTCCAGACACTTCCAGTGCGTCGGCGTTGGTATTCTCGTTCCCATAGCGTTTGAAACGCAGCATCGAACGTAGCTTTTGAAAGGGAACGTCTCCGATGACTTGGCTGTAACCCTGTTCCCTGAAAAAGCGAGAAAGAGATGCTGCGTCTCAATGCTGCACTGTAGGCGTGCTCGGATGTCCTTTCAGACAAAGTTGGGACCTAAAGTCGCGTTTGCTTCCCCTGTATTTATAACCAGGTGCAGGGGGCAATTAGCCATGTCACCTGCCGAGACAACCCCTGGTCTATAAACACCATGCACTGTGCTGTGTTTTACCTTTCTGTGTTTTTCTGTTTTCTTTTGTTCTCCTGTTAAGCTGCTTTGAAACAATGCACATTGTGAAAAGCGTATATAAATAAATTGAATTGTATAGTCTCAAAGAAGATATTCATGGCTGCACTAAACAGCAGCAGGAGAAAGACAAAGACACTGACAACCACCAAGTAAGTTTTGACCATTTCTCTTTATAAAGTGATCTGCGGTCTTCTCTATTATTATGAGCTACACAGTAAAAAAAATCATGGCATTTTTACATTCACTCTAAATAGGTTTAGCTTTTTGTTTTCAATTCATAACTACAAGATTTAGCATGGTTGAAGGAACTGTAACAGACATTTGCATTCCACTTAAATCTAAGGCAACAACTAAATACTTTACAGTGTACCAAGAGAATTCAAAGCTGATTTACCAGTAAAGAAAGTGCTGCTGGTCCTTGGCTGTGGGTCTAAGGAAGAGCAATGAACAATGGGTCAAATCACATTCAACTCAAATGCATTCTTCTGCCGGCGTGCAGGTGGGTTTTTCCTGCTGCGCCTTTTTCTTATACTTATATTTACCTTTTTCTTATATATATATATATATATATATATACATACATACATACATACATACATACATACATACATACACATATATATATACATATATATAAAACATTACGCGTAGATGTATATTTAATTTTAAAATCATTTAAAATATATAACTATTATCCTAAGATGAAACATGCATTTTGTCTTGGAGAGAGAGAGAGAGAGAGAGAGAGAGGGAGTGAGAGAAGGAAAGAAAGAAAGAGACTAGTGATTTTCGCGTACGTGTGCTTTTCCTATCTTTTCTCTTACATTTAGAATAAATTTTAGTACGACAGTTTTTGTGAATCATGATTTCTTCATATGCAGGTTTCACACATAAATTTGTGCGTACGCATGCTTAGAGAATGAGACCCATTATTACTACATTTTGCAGTACTAGCCTGTTCTTACACCACACACGTTACTGTGAGTAACATCAAATACATATTTAATGTAATGTTTTGGACTACACTGCACAGTGTCTCTATGAATGAAACACAATTGAAATAAAATATAGTTTAACATGTTTAAGGGGAGACCGATACAGAAATGAGATTCTGTGCTGTACCATAAATAAATAGTTTACTTATATATATATTTGCTATATAGCGTGGAGGGGCCCCACACATTGCTTTTGCACAGGGCCCGTGATTCTGTGCGGCACTGGAAGTGGTACCTGATCACACTGTCAGAGTTCATTCTGCCTTAACCACCAGCCGGCTGTCCATTATCCCTTACATACCCTGAAAACATAACGGACACGAGTGGAATTAGACCACAACTTTTGCACCACAATACTAAATAAGAATAAATGTCGTTTTTGTCTTCATGACAGTGTTGTTCAAATATTTTGCAATTATTATAGTTTAAAGAGAGTTCATTTTTTTGTAAGATTTATTTTTGACCTCTGAAGTAGAATGATTGTAGGTAAAATCTAGACATTTTAGCGTTTATTAGCAAATGGAACAGTCAACTTCAGAAAACATGTTTCAATAAAAAAAATTGCATTTCACAATTCATTTAGCAATCATTAATAATGTAATGTATGTGAATTCCAGAACTGTCATGTTCAATGGAATTACAATGTAATGGCTCCGATATGAGCCTGGAAAATAAATGCTGGACTCTGGTCGTGTTTTTCTGCTCTGAATAAACATAATATGAACACATTTATGCTGTGACATTTAATCAACAAGGGACACACGGCCTCATGAATTGGATTAGTAGAGTTCTACTGCAGGCCGCAGAAGTGCGATTGATTCTATTACCATAATACCGCATAAACAGAAATGCATTTACTAAAGATAGAGTAAAATGTGTTGTATTGGCTGGAGGAGCATAATAGCTTTTGTTTGAGGGTTCTGGGGTTTTGCTATACTGCAATATTACGCAAAGCCTTGCCATCACATCCGAGAAATAAGTCAGTAAATTTGAGTAAAATCATCCCGTGCAATGCACCACATGAAATACTGATGTAATTTATAAATCACAGGAGGTCTCCAGATAAAACTGATGCCGTGCGAAAACTGTGAATGGTGCTGTGTAACCTAATGTTACGTCTTGAGCCAAATTCACAGAAGTCTCCAACTAAGTTGACTCCGCAAACTGCTATCCAATCAAAGCAATGGGCGTTTACTTCCAAGTCTTCAATACGGCACGCCCATTAAAACCGAGCGTTTGTAGAGCTGGCCTCAAAACCAGGGTAGAAAATAGCCTATTACTTATTGATTTTCATGTTTTTGAATGTAAGAATCAAGCGAACGTCATAAGTATACCCCATACAACAAAATAAAACAATAAACAAGCCAATTTCATGAGACCTTTAAAATGTTTACGAGTCATACACAATTTTTTAAAAAGCACTCTTTTTTTTCAACAGGCAACCAACCCAGCTACTTAAACAGTCACTATGCAAATGCATACGAGGATGCAGTTTTAAAATTATTCTAACTCATTTGTTTTCTGCTGTTTGTAATTTATTCGGCATACTCTGGGAACAGCTACTGTACCAAAACACTGTTGAATAATCAAAATGAGGTTGAATCAAGGCATTTGCCAGCAATTTTAAAGAATAAAAATCTAAGAAGTCAGCTTGCCATACTAAAAACTTTATCCTACCACATATTTTTGCAAGCATTTTGCTAGCTATACAGTTAATTTACTATCTATTAGGCAACCCAAATAAAACACTTTTTGACTATTACGACATCATTAATTTTGACTGAAAAACTGGAATTCTGCTTGGTTCATTTTATTCGTGAAGCAATAAGAATGGCTTTAGTTTTACCTAAATGCAAAAAAACCTTATTATCTAAAAACCTATTTTAAATCTCTTTTAACTTCAAGGACATTGTGTTCTCTACTACCACTTTATCCAGATGAGCTACCAAAGTTGCTGCATCAACCGCATAGAAAAAAGTTCCTCCGAGCATGCCTCATTTATGTATAAAAGAAAAAACAATGGGCCTAAAATGCTCCCTTGAGGAACACCACACATAATTGTTAGAGGATCAGACATTTCACCTTTAATATCCACAAACTGCTTTCTATCTACAAGATAAGACTTAACCCACTTAAGAGATTTCTCATCAAACCCGATTGCCTTTGTTTGTACAATAAGATTCTGTGATCTAGTATCAAATGTTTATGAAGATCCAACATAACCATCCCACAAAATTTCCCACTATCAACAGCTTTCCTTGTGGGAACAGTCAAATATAATATACAGGTCTTGGTGGAGTGTAAAGGCTTACTAAAACCTGACTGCAAATCATACAAAATGCTGTTTTTAGAAATATAATTTTCTATCTGGTTATATACAACTTTCTCCATGATCTTGGACAACACACATACAATAGAAACAGTCCTCTAATTAAACATATGTGATTTGCAACCCTTTTTATGTAATGGGATAACTCTAGCACTTTTAAAATCATGGTACTTTTCCTTGCTCAATGGATAAATGTAATATATGTGATACATAAGGGGCCGTCACCATCGCTATCACCATCGCTGAATCCTTAAAAAAATTAGCTGGAATATGATCAATCCCGGGAGCATTATTTATTTTCAATTCACTAATAAAAATGTAGACCTCAATTTCAGTAACTAGGCTCAATTTGAAAGATTCATGAAATACACCTCTTTGTCCATAAAATGACTAATCACCTTCTCATTATAATGATTATGGCTTCCTGTGATTTCCTTACTTAAATTATCAGCTAATGATATAAAATAACTATTAAAACTATCAGCGACCTCCTTTGACCTTGTTTGAAGAACACGACTTCATCGGCTCATGTCCCACGTGCACTGCACAAACTGGGCCTGCTGATGCTTGAGCCTCCCTTAAGCCGAAACCGTCAAACGACTCGTGGCGCACCACACCTCTCGTATCATCATGACTAGGGGTAAAACATTCCCAATTTTCCGCAACATGGCTCCACTCAGCTGAAATCGCGGACCGCTGATCATTCACGCCGCCTGCACTTGGCATGTCCAGTAATGACTTCGCATCCCATTCGCTCAGCTGTTGACTCTCTCCTGCAGCTGGTCCAGGGCATTGATGCATAAGTCACTTAAATAAAAGGATAAAAGCGTCTGCCAAATGCATAAAAATGTAAATGGTGAATATCACCAAGACTATTATAGTTCCTTCACATCCTAGGTTCTCTTTATCACCATTTCTCCTCGTACACGGAACTGACCATGAGTAAAAAATAAAGATCTCATATACGATATTCACTCCAAAACCTAGATGTCTATTAGCAATTCCATTTCTTTCAGCACGAAATTAAAATGCCCCGCATGGGCGCCTTCACGCGGTAAAACACGTTGAAAACTATGGTAAAGACCAGAAGAGTAGTTTGCACGCCCCATCTGCACATCGCCATCTTGCTTCGTGTTTAGCAGAAATGGGAAATGTGATGTGGTATTGTTAAATTGTTATTTTCCTGTCTTTTCAGATGTCTGGGTGTTCTCTGCTTCTTCTTTTGCACTGAGAAGATGGCGGCGATTTCTACTGTACACCAGACCTTCTGTGGTGCGAACATGGTAAGATCTTTGGATGCTGGCGGGGGGAACAACACCAGCTGGTTTCCAATGGCCATACTCTTGTATGCGAATACACTGTCCATTGCTAAGTTGTGGCAGCCGATGAGCTTAACGGTCTTAATACCTTTTCTGCTGCTCTTGTTTCTTATTATGTTTGGAGTGTGTGTCTGCGTAATTGACGACTTCAGGCAGAAGCTGCTTGTTGGTGGCTGGCAGAATAAATCGTAGTCTGCGGCTCATAAGAAGCTGGTAGGGTAACTTGAAGTTGTCAACAGTTTTTTTTTAAACTCCCAATTCCTCCATTAATTCCCTCTTGACCGCCTCCCTTTTTCCTCTCTTCCTCTCTCCCTAACTCCTTCCTCAATTCCTCTCTCATCTTTGTTTTTGTCTTTCCCCTTGTTCTGTAGCTTCCATCTGATTCCCTTCCCTACTCTCCTCCCTCTTCCTCATCCTTCTTAATTCCTGCACCTCTTTGTGCACCGTACGAATAGTGCGGTCCTCAATCCTGCGTACATTCCTCTTTGTCCATTTGACCGCCACATCCCATGCCTTTTTCCTTCCTCCAGGTTCAAGGTTAGGGTTATCGCTTTCAGCGACTCTACCGTTTCTTGATAATGGTCCCAGAGGATCATAAGGCTCTTTCCCAGCCAGTTTCTGGCATTGCCCCAGAGTATCGATCAGGTGTGGTCTGTAGGCATAGCCGGTTGTACCACCTCCTGCAGCCAATTCACAGTCCGATTGAGTCCCCTCAGTGCTTGCTTCTTCGCCGTCATCGTCTGATGATGACGTATTTTGAGTAATTTGTATAGCAGTTTAACCAGCTGCTTGAAATGTGCGTCTTTCTCAGCCATCTCTATGGGAGGAGAGGGAGAAAAATAATGAAATATTGAATCCCGCCCCTTTTCCGTACTCCATACCACACCCAGGTCAACCCACAATAGGTACTCACCCCCATCGAGAGGTACCCTTAACCAAGTAGGTAAATCTCTGCATACCACTGACTTACTGTCACCTCTCCGAACACCCAGGAAAAGGAGAAAAGCGTGTAGACCGACCCCTTGATCTTCAGACATCAGTTACCCCCATCAGCAGGGGGACTCTCCTTACCAGATGGGGTTGGTCTGCTTGCCACTCACCGATGGGTGAACTAGAATAGATCAACCCCCTGGTTCCTGCTAAGTCACAACGTCCTAGTAGATATGCCTTTCATTCATTGAAACAAAGGGTTTGGCTTGGCCCACCTCTGGATTGGCCATCCTTTGTCCCTCCTTGTGCTTTTTTTTTTTTACTTTTTTTTTTGTTCCTTTATTTAATCATCCCTAAATTATAATTGTAATTGTGCCTCCGATTCGTCAATTAGTTAATTCACCCAAGATACGGGCAAATGTATTGGTTAATCCCTTAATTACCAATTAATTGAATGGCTAATTTGTTTATTATGTGTTAGCAATTAAGTAATTAACCAATTGTCTCTAATTAATTAGATGGTTACTTACCTTAGTAAGCTATTACCCATTAAGCTTTTATCCAATTAATTAATTAAATATGTTTTTATTATTATTATTAACCATGAATTAATTGATTAAGTCTTTGTCTAAATCTATAATTCATTTTTAATATGTTTATTTTTTTGTTAACCAATTAATACTTCTAGTTACTTGGCTAATTATTTTACCCAAATATTTAATTGTTTTATTTAATGTGATCCGCAGGTGCCCTTGGATCATACTACTCCTACCTGGCCTACAGCACTTAATTGTGAATGCATTATCGGTTAATTCCTTAATTACCAATTAATTGAATAGTTAATTTGGTTATTATCTGTTAGTAATTAAGTTTTAATCACTTATCTCAAATTAATTAGATAGTTACTTTGTTTATTAAGCTATTATCAATAAAGTTTTTTATCCAATTAATCAATCACTTAATTGTTTTTATTATTAACCACTAATTCATTGATTAATTATTAGTTTTACTCTTCAATTAATATATATTTAATATTTTAGTGTTAATTAATTAATCCTTCTAACTACTCGGCTAATTATTTTAAACAATTATTTCATTCGTTTATTTTACTTGATCCACAGGTTCCCTTTAGTTATGAATGAACTCTATCTCCCCTCTTTATGAACCCGAGTGGTGGTGATCGTCTCGATCACCGTTTTTGAGAATCCCGACTCCCACTACCTATACTTTACTCCATTTATCCACACGTTTATTCATTATATATTTATATATAACTTTAACTCTGTAATATTTTAATTAGCTTATTAATCTATTTTTATGTAATCATTTAATATTGTACCTATTTATTACCTATATCTGTAATTAATGTCATGCTTTTTGCTTTCTTATTAATCAATTAATTTACTTGGCTGATTATGAATACCTGGTTCTCTTAAATCCTGTTAGATTTTAGTATTATGTCTATATTAAGGATATGCCTTCTGCCAATTATCAGAAATCAATGCAGACGCTGTTCTTTATTGCTTCCTCCTCTATTTTTGTGCTCAACTTCACAGTCATGGTGACCAAATGAATAAGTCACCAATTTCCTTACCTTTCCCTGCCCACTTTTTATCTATGTACTTCCAACCTTTCTTGCGAAGTGACCTACTGGGAGCTCCTGGTGGTGACCCCTGTAATTGGGTTAATCCTCATGCACTTATTCCAACATTCATCCATTATATATATTTTTTTGTTTTCTTTTGCATAAAATTCACTCCCTAATCTGTTTCTCATGTTTTATCATACCTTAGTTGATAATGATAAAAAAGCTTTATTTGATTAAAAAAAACGTTTCTGTTTGGTTGGATAAAAGTAATGTTTTGTATAATTTAATAATTTTAATCTAATTTATTAGAACTTTTAATGTGTCAAAGTCACTTTGGCAAAGCCATTTAAAGGTACGGTAGGCCTATGTGTGTGTACAAGATCAGGATGGCACTACCTCTGCCTCATTTTGAGCCAGGAAAAACACTGCAGTGCATGCAAATATGTTAATAAAGTTTATGTTAGGTATGTTGAAGATACTTAAATGTTTTAAATACATAGATGTTAACCTTCCCCGGTATTGTTGCACTGTAGGAATAGTAGTTTAAGCGAGGGAAATTTGTATAGTGCATTGTGTTGCATACGTAAAAACAGCAGGTTTATAAAGAAAAACAGTGAAAGAAAAAGTGCCCCATTATAGAGCTTTAGGTCTAGTAACAACTCCGACGTCTGGATTTTAATTTGAATAGCTATAATTTCCAAACAAGATTCAGGACACATGGAGAATAGCATCTGATCTAATGTTTTGTAATGTTTATCTTTTCATCAGTAGTATGTATCTAACAGAGTGCATGGCAGGAAAATGCTAATGACATGAAACATATGTCCTTGCTTCAGATTGAAACCTTTCATTCAGACCTGGGATTGTACTGCTTGCCCCTTTGTAAAAACAAGCTCAACCATACAAAGGGTTAGGGTTAGGGCAGGAATAAATGTAGCATTAGCCGGCAATCTTCCTTATGTCAAAGTAAATTGCTTTCATCTAAGCTCGGATTCCCAGGGTTTCTTTGTAGCAATGTGACAAGGCTACTGATTAAACCAATGGGGGATCAATAACACACCAGCCACACCACTCGAAAGTAGCTTGACGAGACATCTCACAATAGTCCAACTGTGTGAGTTCAGTGAAGCGAACGTTTGCTCCTTTAGACTAATGACGTCTAACAAACAGACAGTGATTGTCATTGACAGGAGAGCACAAGTCCATCTGAATGTCTGTTGTTATTAAATGATGAAGATGTTCTACTAACATCTCCTGTAACAGCTTCATAAAAGTTATCATTCATAGTAGGTCTGCGCTTGCTGAGACAGATTAAACATAACTTGGGAGTGTGTGGTGTATTTTCATAACCTGCTTGAAATGTCTTTTATCACGTCACAGCTTTCAGAGATGGGAGAGTTTCTCAATATGAACAGCCAGCCCGGACTGGCCGTCGGGAGAACCGGGACAATTCCTGGTGGCCTGTCAACTGATTTAGTCTGCTGCCAGCCAGCTATTGAAGTTATTGTAGCGCAAAAGTACGTCATTGATCGCACGCGGATTCCTTTTGCTCTTGCTCAAAACTGGACGCGCGCCCTCAGATGAGTGCTGCTTATACCCAGGACATTTGTCAGTAAAAGCAAGCCATAAAACACTGACATAAAGTTGGCTTGACGTTGGGCATTCAATATTTGTGAATTTAGGGACCGTCAACAAAGTGACATTCACCTTTCTAACTGTCAGCTTAAAGGCAGAGTAGGCAATCCTGTCCAGAAAAGGTTATTGTCATGCTGGTTGGAAGTCTCTTAACATCCTGATGGCAATCAATAAGTAAAGTGAAACATTGGTATTTTTATAATTATATATCGTCTGTGAAAGGCGTAGGGTCAAAAAACGTTGGACCAATTACTGTCCTCGGTTCGATAATGATTTTCAGTCACCATATTTTGCATCCCACTGACATCAAACGTCATCAGCGTGCTCATGTGCGATGTGCAGGCAGCGGGACAATGGTGGACAGAGAGCAGGTACCTGGAGATGTTCGTTATTGTAGTAATGTAATTCACATTGTACTTATATGTTTTCACACCGGTGAATTTGACATGACTTCACTGTATCCGATCCAACAGCCTCTTGTCTGTGCGCTCGCTCCTGTGTTTTGGAGGAGGCGTGGCTTTGGATGGTGATTCGCAAGAGGGAGGGATCGTTTGATTGCACTGCTAGCAGGCAAATGTTAGCATTTTCCAAATGATCTACACTGCCTTTAATTAAGCAGAATTACAATGCTGGCTTCTCATGCTTAACATGGTCAACTTGTCAAAAACAAGTCGGACGAATGACGTAGTATTTCTGTGCTCCAGACACCCCCAGCATTCGTATACGTTTTGGAAAGGTACTTTTGAACAAGAAATTCTGTTACTTAACAACTTTGCCTACGCAGAAGTTCAGCTGTGTGTAACGTGAGTTACTAGGCAGGAAGCGGATCAACATGCAGTAAAACATTTAATGAAATGATACAGGACAAAAAAGAAACCAAGGTAATCCAAACACTGAAAAAAGCATAGAACAAAGACCGATACCAAAGTAACAAAGCGGGTAACAAAGGAAAGAAGCAACACCTGAGGGAACTAATTAACAAGAAAAGCTACAAAGGACTACAAACATGGCAAGTAACAGGAAATAACATAAGTCCAAAATAACAGGGGAACACAGACTAGAATCGTGACACTGTGTTGGTTTGTTCACTGCATTTCGGTAATGGATGTTATATAAAATGTGGATATAACACTGGATTTGGAGATAGTTTGAAACTGATAGATTGAGTGGTCCCAGTGCTAAAAGATGCCTGACATGAACCACACGCCGTAAGTGAAACTGAGTCATATGTCTGTGTTTTGTTGGCAATCGGCGCATACTGTATGTGCACAATGTAAACAACACAAACTAAGGCCACGTTTACACGATGAAAAACTGAAATTTTTTCCTTTGCGTTTTTGAAAAGTTTCATGTACACATGACAGCGTTATCAAAACTGTCTGCATTTACACGGATCCAGGAAAACGGATAACAACGATGTATACACGCCAGGCCAGTGGATGGCGATGTTGTTGCCTTGGCACATACACATGCACAGTTATAAGGCAAACGTGCTTTTTAATACCGTTGGTCGACGTTGGTGTGTTTAAAGTCTGGTGAATGTTAATAGTATGTCTCCGCTGGTCTTGGTGCAGCAAATCCACATTTTGCTGGGGAAATGTTAATACATAGTCCAGCAGCGAGAGCTCACAGTACGGGAAGCCGTCATATTGTTTTGGCTATACTCGCGCATAATACGCATACACATGCGCGTGACGTCATCTGAAATTTCTGTCTTGCTGTTTACATGGAAACGAAAAAGGCGGGTTTTCAAAAAGTTGCACTTTGAGACCCATCTTCAAAAGTTGCCGTTTCAGAGGTGTTCAGAGGTGTGTAAAGACCTTGCGTAATGAACCGCTATGTTTGTAAAACCTTAGAACTAGATTTCTATCAACATACAGAGCAGGCCTACATACAGGGATCCCTCCAAAAAATCCCACACTGGACCTTTAGACCCTGAGCTAATTTGCGCTGCTCTTAGTGTTGGCCATTATGGGAATGAGATATTGTGGCAGTGTTTTTTTATTTGCGCCTTGTTAGTAAATCTTTGCAGAACGCTTCACTCCTTTTTTTTTAAATGCGCTCTCACACTATTTTGCAGTGTTTAGTAAATCTCGCCCATAATGTGATTATTCCTTAGTAGAATGCGGTTCTCACTCCAGTAAAATAGTGAACCATGTGTGTACAGAACAGGATTAGGCGCTAAAAGGTAAAGTGACAACCAAATTAATCTGCATTGTGAAATTCTTACATATTGGAACAAAAGAGATATTTGATCTGTTATTTGCTTTCATCCTGATATTGTGTCCCTTTATTAACAGATGCTTATTTTATAATCCTTATATTATGCTATTTATCATGCTCTACAAATAATTCAATTATTAATATTACATAAAATTGTACATTTTAATCCGACGATTCATTCTCTCAACACAAGAAACAAAAATGTGGCTCTTCCCCTGCATCCAGATGTTATTTATCTCTGATCTACATGATTTTATGTTTAATGATCCACAACTCAGTCACATTAATACTTTATTCAGTAATAAATGCACTTCTCAGTTATGTGAGATAAAACTCAAAAGTGTGCAATTCTTTTTCTTTTTAATAAATTATTTATTTCTGTTTTGAGACATTATTACCATAAAAAAAAAAAATTTGATGTAATGTTTTGTTATGAAATATAAACTGATAAATATAAAACGGCAGAATCTTCTTTTTAAAAATGCTCTGGAAGAATCTGCATGAACATAGAGTGTTCTGGCAAGATAAGTAATGCGTGTGTGTGTGTGTGTGTGTGTGTGGTGGGGGGGTCTCTGGGTTCTTATCAGCCTTCAGAGCCAAACAGCACTGAGACCAACAATTGACATGGAAGTGTAGAAGAGATGAGGATTAACTGGGCTGAATATTTCACTGCCAAGCCAAACCAGTACATTTCATTTCAGCCAAGAGAGAATAACTAACATGAAGAACGTACAATACAAGTTTGCCAAACCAGCCAGAGATCAAGGTGTTCATAGTTTTAAATATAAATTTGATAAAACATTTACCTAACATACATGTGAGAAGAATAATTCAATTCAATTTATTTATATAGCGCTTTTCACAAATGTGCAGTGTTCCAAAGATTAGATTCAACTTTATTGTCATTACACATATACAAATACAGTGTAACGAAATGTAGTAAAATAGTATTAATGTGACTTCAAAGCAGCTTTAAAAGAGCAAATAAGAAAAACACAGAAAGGTAAAACACAGCACAGTGCATGGTGTTTATAGAACAAGCAAGATCATTCTAAACCATGCGGGTCCAACCCGGTCCCACTCCACGATCGACACAAGACAACAGAGGAACAACCAGGGAAAATAGTAATGGCATAGTGTAACTTTATTCCTCTGTTGTCAGACATCGACCAAAAAACAAGACCAAACCAGACCCACACAGCCCCAACGAATGAAACCCCCACAACCAACAAGCCCCCCCACTCCCCACAAACACCCACCCAGCAACCTCCAATCAGGGTCACTGAATGCAGCTATAACTTCAAACTGCTGTCATGTGATGTAAGTTAAGCATTAAATACCAAGTATTGTGACTTATTCATTACGTAAATAGGGTTATTCATTGATAATAAATGATTTGTGGTTCTCAATGTTGAAGTTCTTATCCATAGGGGCTGTTTAACACAAACATATAAGTCAAACACATCTGTAAAAATAATGAAAAGGTAAAATAAGAAGTACTTCAATAAAGATAACATGAAGTGGCGTTTATAATTCTCAGTGGCTGATTTCGAGTTTACAAGAACAGTACATTTATGCTGACTATATTTTGTATTTAGTCAAGTTTTGCATGTGTAATGAGGTGAAACCGATTCAAATATCTAATGTAGTCAAATTTAGAGATTCGTTTTACTGTGCTTTTCCGCTGTACTATATATGTATATCAGTATATGTGTTTCTGGGATTGAACTCATGACCTTTGTGTTGCTAATGCAGTGTTCTTCCAATGGGGCGAGTAGAACACAGTCATACAGCTAACCTTCCGTACGCATAAGTGTGACCTTCAAATAAGGATTTCTTTCTCCTGGATTGTCAGTTTAGCTCTCCAGTGTGACATTTTTCAGGCAACTAAAGTGAAGTGCATGACATTTATGGTGATGGGGACAACATGCACGGATAATGCGTCTCTAAAGATGAAGATATCACGTTATGAAACGATATGAACGCTCCACTACTGCAGAAACGCTTCAATTAAAAAAATCATATACTCTTCTCACTTTCTGGAAGAGAGCAGACATCTTTCCCATCTAGAGGACATTTCCAGCGTTTTTAAATTGAAATGGAATAGCTGAAGATGCCACATGACTGTCTTTGTTCAGGATGTCCAGGGACCGTCAAAAGTAAACTTTCACCCAGTTGGAGATAAGATGATGAGCCCAGGCAGGATTGGAATGAAATGAGCCATTCAAGTGTGTTGTGTGGATCCCGTCTGACTGACAAGCGTTCGCTCTCGCTTTAGACAGCGCTACAGTGACCCCTAGAGGCAACGGGTGGAGGTGCAGGACTAAAGTGTGGTGTGCAGGTGTGACAGCGTGAAGCAGGAGTGTAGTGTCGCTCTGATGAGACGCTCACCGCCAGTCTGATTTACAGTGCTCTGAAAATATAATGCAATCAGGAGCCTGCTGTACAAAATGTCAGTCACATTAAAACCTTGGCTTTTAAAGACTCCATCAACTGTTCATACTGACTACGGTACAGTTATTCTCACAAATGTTCAACAGTTTTTATAAAAACGTTTTTATAACGTGGTAACAGCCATAATGATTTAGTCTATGTGTACCAGTGGCGGCTGCTGATCTTTTAAAGAGGGGAAGCTCATTTTCGGCCTAAATCATAAAAATTGTCCATTTATTTATATGTAAATTCTGCCCTACGTTCCTTTTCAAGAAAATGCTCTGTAACCCTGTCGTACCAACTAGGCGTCTTTTCCAGTGACTTGACCAGTGTCCTCTCAATGGCCAGCAGAGCTAGGCTGCTTAAACGGCCTTGGCCCATTGTGTTACGGGTGTAGGACTTGAGCCGCTTTAAACAGGAGAAGCTCCTTTCTACACCTGCAGATGTAGCTCCAATTGTTGCCACTAATGAGAACAGTTTGTAAAGCTGAGGCATTGCACTGTCCAACTCCATGTCTTTAAGGAACACCAAGTAATCACACAGCTTTCCCCTGTTACTCTGCAAGTCCTGATCTGAATACAGGACTTGAAGTTCAGACCTCAGTCTCCCTGAATCAAAGTGATGGCCATAACTTTTCAGGACACTTTGGAAGGCCTCCTCTGGAAATGCTTGTCTCATGTCATCAAATTTCCCTGGATTGACTAATTCTAAGAAAAGCATACTTTCCGAATTTGAAAAACGTCGAGGAATCTGCTCCAAGATGTTATCAAGGATGGCCATGTACAGATTTCTGTAGCGCTCTTGGGGATCCTGCAATTGGGTCAGACGGCGCTTTCTCATGGGCTCATCTCTTGGGTCTGATGTGAGATCTGCTGCTTTGGCATAAACAGCTTGGAAAGCCCCCTCTGACCTCTTCTCTTTGACAAATGCAAAGAAGAGACTCAATTATTTTCTTGCAGTAAAGAACATCCATCGCTCTCTGCTGGACAATATCAAAGACCACATCAGTCTCAGAGAAGATTTGTTCATATGTGTACAACATGAACACAAACTCAAAATCCTCCAGTTTCCTCACGAAGCCTTTGGCACAATCCAGTGTATCATCATCCATTGTCGTATCTGCAATGATGTTATCAAATGTCTGCAGGAGGCCATCATAATTGTTTGCCACAGTGCTCACTATCCGTGATGTGAAATTCCATCGAGTAGGAGCGTTTCTGGGCAACCTTGAGCAGCCTGCAGACTCCAGAAAAGACGTCCTCTTTGTGGATTTTGAGAAAAATGTGGCAAACCCAGAGAGTGATGCAAAAAAAATTCTGCACTCAGGCAAGCATTTGGCCCCCTGTGACAGCACCAGATTCAGTCTGTGTGCATAGCAATGCACAAACATTGCACTGGGGGCTATTGCTTTCACTTTGGCCTGCAGACCATTGAGAGCTGAAGCCATGACAGCAGCCCCATCATAGGTCTGTGCCACAAGCTTATCCTTAAAATTGTAGCCCTGCATGTTCTCATTTAAAACATCAAAAACGGACTGAGCATCTCGCCCCCCAGAAACATCAAAAAATCCAATGAAGCGCTCCTGAATTTTACCTGCACTATCCACATAGCGAACAATGACAGAGAGTTGGGCACGGCAGGATATATCAGTGGTTTCATCCACCTGCCATCCAAAAAAGGGAGCATCCTGAATTTCATCTCTGATCTGATCAGAAATGGTGGCTGCAAGAGCAGAGATCAAGTCATTTTGAATAGTGTGTGACATACCAGAAAACACAGTTGAGGACTCGAATTGTGTGGACAGGACAGAGTCATATTTAGCTAATGTTTCTGTGAACTCTCTGTAATTCCCCTTGTTGGATGATTCACTACTCTCATCATGTCCCCTAAATGACAGCTCCTGCCGGCCAAGCAAGGATGTCACATCAATAAGGCGGTTTAGGAAGGCCCTGTTTTGTTTAACAGTTTCATCATGTTTAGCCACTTGAATGCGAGCACCTTCATTGATTGCATGCTCAACCCTGATCTTGCCCATGCAACTTAATCTTGCACATGCACTCACATGTTCATTGCTATTTTCATGCCTTTTATATGCCCTGTCAAAGTTTGACAGATCTCCAAACCCCAATTTTGACCAAACAACATCCATGAGATGGTTTCCAAGAGACATGGCCAGCAGTACATTTTCTTTTTCACAGCACTTCCAGTCAGCCAGCTAACTTTGTCATACCAGGAGAGCTGAAAAGACCTGTTACTTTTCCCTATCTTTTGCACTAAATCAATCTTAGGTGTTGATCTGCCCTGCTGTTTAATTCTAAGTTTCTCCTCGTAAGGAAGACTTTCTAATGGCTTTGCCAAAATCAGGTTGACAATATTAGCACTGTCTGCCATCGTGTGCAGTTTGCTAGCTGGCTAGTTCAGACTATATGAATTAATGAACAAACGATCTAATATATATATATATATTTAACTCAACGGGAGGAAATGTGGGAATTATGTTAAACTGAAACAATGAATGTGGTGTGAAATTGTGTGAAATATACGATGAAGGTTGCAGCAGTTTGTCTTTCGACTACACATGCAAAATCCGCGATGGGACTGAGTTGGAAATGGAGACACAGAGTGATACGCGTCACAATCTGAAGACCACGCCCATATACATATATTTGACCATTCATTTTTTGACAATTATAGGGGAAGCTGAGCTTCCCTTGCAGTCTTAAAGAAATCGCGACTGATGTGTACCTTATTATAATCAACCTAAACATCTGGGGGCTTGAAGGGTTAAAGGATTTAAAGTGATAGTTTGCCCAAAAATGAAAATTATGTCATCGTTTACTCATCCTCTTGTCATTTCAAACCTTTATGACTGTCTTTCTTCCGCAGAACACAAAAGAAGATATTTTGAAGAAAGTTGGTAACCAAACTGCAGTGCCCCCCTCCCCATTCACTTCTATAGTATGGACACAAAACCAATGCAAGTGAATGGTGGCCAGTTAACAACATTCTTCGAAATATCTTCTGTGTTCTGCTGAAGAAAGAACGTCATGCAGGTTCAACAGGAGACTGCATTTATTTATTTATTAGATATTATTTATTAGAATCATCTTGCTTTGTTCTATAAACACCATGTACTGTGCTGTGTTTTACCTCTGTGTTTTTTTGTTTTTTTTATTTTCTTCTGTAAAGCTGCTTTGGAACAATGCACATTGTGAAAAGCGCTATATAAATACATTTAATTGAATGTCAGCATGAAATAACCAATATAGAAATATTATTCATATTTTTTATCTGTAATATGATCTCAGATCTTAAATGAAGAAAGCTGAAAATAGTTTTTCTGACCTTTTCTGTTGAATTACATGCTTAAATTTAGATTATTAACCATTATAGGTACTCATACATGAATTTAGTAATCTATAAAAGACTACATAGAGACACTCCATATGTTCTGCTTTAGTCATGAATCCCCATGTGGGATGTTTTTCATAAAGTCACATTGTTAAACAAATGCCAAACACAGGGACAGTATTTGCACAACTTAAAAAAATCATCCAACAAACATTTTTCTATATCGATCCTGACCTAATGTACCAAACAATTTGACTCTATACACAGTTAAACACTGGAGCGTAGCTGCGCCTGACTAAAGCCTGGCTAACCCTCTGGTCCCCCCTGCTGAGCAAAGCCATTTAAAACATGAAGGATGAAACACCCACCTGATTGATGTGATTGTACTCCGTAGTGCACAGATAAAAATTATATGATGATAATATTTACTATGTACCATAATGTGGTCATTAATTCCTGTTTATAGTAGTCAATGTTTATACAATAAAATACTGTTTAAGCGTGTTGTGGGTGCACACAGGAAGTTAGAAAGGATTATAACAAAGACTTGTATATGACATGTTATTGACTAACTTATCTGTATAGTAATAACATTGTATGTATTATTTCTTCATCTGGTATAGGAGACTATAAATGTAACATCAAATAATTCACGGATTATGTGGTTATTAAATGTGAATGTGTAACTGGTGAAGAAGAATGTGGGCACAATAAAAGCCTATTTACAGGTTTTTATTGAAATATTATACCATTCTGACACAGTTAGGGCAAAGCCTGTTTCTACTCTTGCAAAATACTTCCCCTGGCTCTGAGAACACTCTCTCACAGTGTACAGAGAAGGCTGGCGTATTCAAAAACTGCAGTGCCATCAGATATAGAGGAAACACATGTTTTTGTTGTTTCCAGTATTCAAGTGGATCAAGGGTTCTGGGTATGTTCGTTTTCTTTAGGCATCGATCGACTTCTATTACTGCATCAGCTGTGGCATTGAAGGTTTTTTTACTTTGGTCCACAGCACTATCTAGCAGGTGCCACAGGTTTCCACCTAACCAATTTGAAGGACAAAATGTAAATATGACACTAATATAACCAGTATGTCATGAAATATTCACAAAAGTTCTTTCCCCAAAACAAAAAAAAATACATTTGAAGTAGTTGCATCTGTTGAATCAGTGCTTGATGTTGATGGGGTTTGTTCTTGGATGGCACATTCCCCTTTTAGCCATCTAACAGCTTCAGTCATTTTATTTTGATTGAGGAACCTGAAGGTTTTAAACCTTTGGTCCATGGTCATTACACTCATACGGCCCTATCATACACCCGTCGCAGGGCGCAGCGCAAGTGTTTTTTCTAGTTTCAGCCCGATGCAGTTCTCATTTTCACGTCCTGCACTGCGTTGTTTAAATAGCAAATGCATTTGTGCGCCCATGGGCGTGAAAAAGAGGTGTTATCTGGCGCATTGTTGGTGGGTTGCTATTTTGAGGAACTAAAAAGCAGTTCCAGTCTTTGCTCTTGCAAAGTCCGCTGTGTAAATAGCGAATCTGCCATGGAGTGAGCGCAACTGGCTCTTAAAGGGAATGAGAGATAAGACTCTGATTGGTTTACTGCACGTTACTCACAAAAAACACCCATTACTCATTAAGAGAATTGGGACATTTACTCTAGTGACCAGTTGTTTGGCAAATGGTTCCTTTAGTAAATAAATATGTTGTTCCAGCAATATTTTCAAAATATAATGTGGTAATAGTTTGCATATAGTCAACGTGCACAAGAGAGTACCCGAACCTTTTTGTCCTATCTCAAGCACTGGCCCTTTTCATACAGAGATTTGGAAAATGCAAGCGTAATGTGTGCCGGGAATTGTTCCGCTGTGTGCATATACAGATTCAGACACATGACCTTAAGGGAACTGTAATGTAATGTTATATTTTTTAATCGTGAACAAAGCTTTTTAGGAATTTAAAGGAATTTCCCTTTTAGTGTTTTTAGGTGGCTCAATAGTGTGGTTTGGTTTGATTACAACTTTTCTTCTATTATTAGTGCCAAATACATCTAAATAAGCTCTGTTAATGGGTTATTATAATGTAGCATTTGTTGTTTATTAAATGTTTAATTAAATACTTTTTATTTATTGGTAAATGCAGAACAACAAACAACAATAAGAACAAAAGGAAGGCTTCTTTTCTCCTTTAATAAGAGAAGGATTGGCCTACATTCAGCCAGATTATGCTTCATATAACATACATATGTAGCAGAGTTAAAAAGAAAATTGGTTCTATTGTTATTCATGGTGTTGAATTACATGATATTAGAGGGTTAACTAAAGCAAATGGTATTTTAGTGCCCCCTAGTGGTTTATACATTGCAGACGTTCATCATTTTGTCCATTTGCGCCTACCGTAGTTCAGCAGAAAATGGCTGATACTACTGTGGGTAGGAGTGTTTTCTCTTTCATAGTTCCTTTTGTTTAGAAACATGGTAAAAGTAAGTTTAATACGAATGTTATGTTATTAAAGGTTATGTGTGATTATATCAACAAATGTATACTGCTTTTGATGGGTCTATATGTCCAATTATCATTGTGCCTCATGTGTCATATAGTGAGACTGATATGTGCTGATGCCAATGTAGCATAGGATGGCTAAATAGATATCACACAGTGAATTTATAACCAACAACAAGATTATTCATTTTATGTTTGTTTTTATTTCAGTAATTTATGTCTGCAGTGTTTTCACCCGCTTTAACAATACATTTTCATGAATTCCTCAGGTACGCACTTTTCAAATGTACCAATTGTTCTGTTAATATGGAATTGTTAGGAGTTCAGCAGAAAATGGCTAAAACTGCTGTGGTAATTTATGTCAGCAGTGTTTTCAGCTGCTATAACAAAACATTTTAATGTATTCCTCAAACACATCAACACTGCCAAGAATAAAATAGAAAAGGTTTATCAGTATTTGTGTGCGTATTCAATCTAAAGTAGGTGAAGATTGTGTGATTCACACTAAATCGTTACACATGCATGCATGATTTAGCTAAAAGGAAAACTCCACTTTTTTTGGAAATAGGCTCATTCTCCAACTTATTAACTCTTATTAACAGAGTTAATAAGTTGAGTTTTACCGTTTTGGAATCTATTCTGCAGATCTCCAGGTCGCAGCAGGCGCAGGGATATCACACAGCGCATGTGAAAATAGGCTAACTTCCGTCATCATATCTAACGTGACCAACTGCTTGCTCAAGGAGCGTGATATCACTGCGCCTGCTGCGGCCATGTTACACAGCAAACTTCCTCGATTATTACACCGGAATGGGAGTATACTTCCTAATCATATCGGCCTAGAAAATCTCAACGTTTCATTTTCCGCAAGTCTTAGCTCACGATACAAGTACACAAGAGTTGAGTGTTAAATAGGAAAAATATCTCTTAATCTCGTAATTTTTTTACGCGATGCTACTGGTCTAATTGGATTCAATGATCTATGCTAAGCTATGCTAAAAGTGCTATCGCCAGACCCGGAGATAGGCTGAATAAACTCCAAAATAGTAAAACTTAACTTATCAACTCTGGGGCAGTTGGTGAATAAGCCTATTTCCGAAAAAAGTGGAGTGTTCCTTTAATAATAATTTTTTTTAGTTTATAAAAACTGGCAAACTCGCATAACTCTTGTTTTCAGTATGGCAATATTCCGGGATCATACGAATATGGGACTAATATGGTCGCAATTTGAGCCCAGCACTCCATCATGCCAATTGCGTATGGAAATTGTGTGATGAGATCTCTTGGCACGAGATCACGTCACTACCCTATAAATGAAACCTAACATATTTTACTCATTTTCTTATCTATCCTCAATGTACAGGATGGGGTGGCACCAGTTCTTTAAATCCGTTTACAGGGGGGCGCAACCATGAAAAGGCTGAGAACCACCTGTTTAAGCCTTTTTTTAAATTTGGTTGTTTAAGTCGTTTCTAAAAACATCCTTTACAAACAAACATTACTGGGTGTACCTTGAGACAAAAACAATCGCACTGATATATTTCAACCCAGTCTCACGGCAGTTCCTGGCATAGACAAGAAATTTGGAATCAGTTAATGCATGTTCATGGACACGAATATCCTCATTTTTTCGTGTCAGGGAGCACAACCTTTTTTCAATGGCACATGGCTTTCCGTGTCACTCAGCACGAGTTTCAATACACAGACTGCGTGTGTATTTACATTTATATATTTATAACGTGATATCAAAGAAGTCGTACATATTTTAGGATGTGGCTGACTAACACCTTACTTCACCCCAAATCCTAAAATCACAGCCGCAAAGGCAAATTTTTCTAAAAATATGAGTTTCGCGAGGTGGCAAAACAATGATAAATGGCTCCCTTAACCCCGCCCCTAAACCTGACGTCACAGGGGAAAAGTCAAATCCTAACATAACATTCCAAGGAATTCACACGAATGAGCCACCTCGTAAAATAGGTATGAATTCCCCTCAGTTTGCGTGGATATATATTTATACGTTAGATTGAAAGTCGTGCTGGGTGACAAAAAAATGTCGTGCTGACTGACATGAAAAAAGGGGGAAATTGGTGTCACTGTCACAAACTTTAATCTATTAATTTGTGTTTAATGTCACAAATTCCCGTGAGACTGTTGTATATTTTAGGATGTGTCAATGTCTTCAACCAGGGGTCTGTGGTGGTACTGCAGTTGGTCCACCAATTAGTGTGTGATCACAAATAATTTCGTAAAACAGGTAAAAAAAACACTAAATTTAAATAAAATGTTTAATTAAAAAATGCTTAACAGCTTTAATAAAAAAAACTTGTCCACTAGCAGTCACGTGGATTTATGTTTCCGCCAATGCAGACTATGATTGTTGTAACTTGAAAAAAATTGATTGCCTAATACACAATTTAGCTCAACGGAATGGATGGCTTTATAATATCTACAAACTGAATAAACTGCTCAAACCTCATCAGAAACAGCTGGAGCAATCCAGATGTGGATGCTAATTAATCTGCTACAAAAGCATCCGCCAAAAGCAAACAAGGTAAGTCCACAAAGTACTCTAATACTTATCTAGTACTTGGATTTACCTATAAGGACACGGATGGCTTTGAATTGCCGGTGTGTGTTATTTGTTCAGTTGTACTGTCAAATGAGTGCATGAAACCATCGAAGCTGCAGTGTCATTTGGAGAGACAAAACATACTCGTCTGCGTGAAAACCACTGGAATACTTTCAGGCTAGCCTCAAATCTTTCAAAGGGCAACAGACAATAATGAGAAAATCAGCTAAAGTTGGCGAGTTTGCTTTGAAAGCATCAGGTAGCTCTTAGGATTGCACAGTGTAAAATACCATTTCAACCAGCAGAAGATGTGATATTGCCTGCAGGCATCGATATGTGCGAAACAATGTTTGGGAATGACGAGTGTGCAAAGCATACAGTATGATGCATACCAGTATTATCTCTAGTTTAAAAGTAATAAACAACAGCTACTCTAATTCTTCTCTTTCTGCTCTCCTCCCCTATCTTGGGATACCCGTCCCGAGGTAACTAGAGATTACACCAGCTCCAGCTGATCGTCACATGCCATCCCCTTCCGAGAGCCTGTGGACTTGACTGATCATCCCAGCTCCAGCTCAGGCAATCTCCATACACAACCAAGAGTAAACATGGACCGCATGTTATTTTAATACTAATACTAACTTTTCAGTGTTTAGACTTTTTTCCTGCAAAGCTGCTTTGAAACAATCCAACATTATAAAAAAGAGCTACATAAATAAAAGTAAATTGAATTAAGCAGTGTTTCTCAACTGGTGGGTCATGGAGTGTACAGTCAGCAGCAAGCAAAAAAACATCATTCTAAACTTTTATTTTGAAAGACGTGCGTGAAAGTTGTTGGCACTGTTGGTCTGAGCGTGAGCACTCAGTAGGTAGGAATGTGGACTGCAAAGTGGACTTCACAGGGTGTTCCACCATCTTAAGTGAGATTCCAATCCAAAGTGAGCAAACATGTTCAGTTCGTAGGGCACTGTGAAGGGCGTAGGGAATAAGGGAACATGGATACATCACTTCGCCGAAGTGGAAAGGGAAAACCATCCAACTGCCATTGAGCGCCGCGTCACGAGTCAGAAAAACAACGGCCGCGTTTACATATGCCTTTTTTACATTGTGAAAGTTTATTTAATTATTGTTCATAATATTAAATACTGTGGTTTGCTTCATGTAAATGTGCTGTTTAACTTTGTAGCACACGCGAGATGATGTATGTATTTATTTATATGTACATTTTATTGTGCAATTAAAAAGTCGTTTTCATATTTTATTATACAAACTAATTTAAAAGTAGTAAGCAATAGCAGTTATTTTTTATGATATTATGTTATTTACCTCAGGAATATTTACGGCTGCACCACACTAGGAAGAAAGCGAGATTAGACTATTAATGTATATGTTTGCACCATGTGTACACTTTCTTCTGCACTAAGTGTCACAAAACGTGAGGGAAGAACCCAGATGCAGGCAGCAGGGATGAAGGGGTTAACAAGGTTTCATTTTACAATAAACAAAACAAAAGCCCACGATGGGGTTAAAGAAATACAAACAGGGTATAACGGGACAGAGACTGACTTTCACTAGACTAACATAAACAACACTTGAAAATATTATAAAGGAACGAACTCAACAGGGAACAGCTGCAATTCAATTCAATTCAATTCAAGTTTATTTATATAGCGCTTTTCACAATGTGCATTGTTCCAAAGCAGCTTTACAGAAGCAAAATAAGAAAACACAGAGGTAAAACACAGCACAGTGCATAGTGTTTATAGAACAAGCAAGATCATTCTAATAGATAATATCTAATAAATTAATAAATAGATAAATAGATGCAGTCTCCCGGTGAGCAAGCCAACACTGCCCTGCTGTGGCGAGGAACCAAAACTCCCTTATTGATTGATGGAGAAAAAAACCTCGGGAGAAACCAGGCTCAGCCGGGAGGGCCAGATCCTCTCTGACGTGTCATAGCTGCTCTCAGTGACCCCGACCAAGTCACCGAGCAACATCCCCGAGGAAGGGGGGGAGAGCCCACCGCCCGCAACCCAGGCAATCCCACTCGCCGAAACCATGCACGTCCAGCCCGGTCCCACTCCGCGATCGACACCAGAAAAACAGAGGAACAACCAGAGAAAATAGTAATGGCATATTGGAACATTATTCCTCTGCTGTCTGACATCGACCACAAAGCAAGACCATCCAGACCCACACAGCCCCAACAAATAGAATCCCCCCAACCACAACCAACGAGCCCCCCCCCCCCCCCTACGAACATCAGCCCAGCAACCCCCAATCAGGGCCACTGAACTCAGCTATAACTTCAAACTGCTGACATGTGATGTAGTTTAGCATTTAATACCAAGCATTGTAACTTTTAGCATTAATGTGACAAGTATTCCATCTTTGCTCTCGGTTGGGGATAGAATGGTCTGAGCTGGGATGGTCGCCTTTCTCTTGGGTGGAAATGGAGTTGCCTTAGATGGAGCTGGGATGGTCAGTCAGTCCGCAGCTGGCGTAGTCTCTAAGTCGGGATGGGCATATGATGTCCATCTGGGCCTGGCAGAGCTTTCCCTACCTCGAGATGGGCATCCCGAGGCGAAGGCAGAAAGAAAATAATTAGCGTAGCTGCTGTTCATTTACTATGCATTTGTGAAAGCTTGGGTGAAAAGATGTGTCTTTAATCTAGATTTAAATTGGGAGAGTGTGTCTGACCCTCGAATAGTATCGGGAAGGCTATTCCAGAGTTTAGGTGCTACGTATGAGAAAGCTCGACCCCCTTTTGTAGATTTAGTTATTCTAGGTGTTATCAAAAGTCCTGAGTTTTGCGATCTTAGAGAGCGTGATGGGTTGTAATGTGATAGAAGCTCAGTTAAGTAAGTAGGGGCTAAACCCTTTAAGGCTTTATAAGCAATTAAAATAATTTTAAAATCAATACGATACCTAATGGGCAACCAGTGAAGAGATGATAAAATTGGGGTAATATGATCGTATTTTCTTGACCTGGTTAGGACTCTGGCGGCTGCATTTTGGACTAACTGTAGTTTGTTTATTGAAGATGCAGGACAACCACTAAGAAGAGCATTACAGTAGTCAAGTCTTGAGGTCACAAATGCATGAATAAGAGTTTCTGCGTCAGCAACACATAAAACATTTCGTAATTTGGCAACATTTCGAAGGTGGAAGAAGGCTGTTTTTGTGACATTTGAGATATGATTTTTAAATGACAGGTTGCTGTCTAATATAACGCCTAGGTCTTTAACTGTATTTGTCGGAGTAACAGTGCAGCCTTCGATTTGTAGGTTATAATCTGATATTCTGTTTACGAGTCTTTGGTGCTATAAGTAATATTTCTGTTTTGTTAGAGTTTAAAAGAAGGAAATTACTAGTCATCCAATGTTTCATATCTTTGATGCACTCTGCCAGTTTGGATAGCTTGAAGGAATCATCTGGTCTTGAAGAGATATATAGCTGAGTATCATCTGCATAACAGTGGAAGCTAATTCCATGTTTTCTAATAATGTTGTTGTATATGGAGAAAAGCAAGGGTCCTAAAACCGATCCCTGAGGTAATCCATAGTTTACTTGCGTTAGATTAGACGATTCCCCATTTAAATGGACATATTGATATCTGTCAGATAAGTAAGATCGGAACCATTTTAGTGCCTGTCCCTGAATACCGGTATAATTTTGTAAACGATCTAAAAGTATTTTATGGTCTACAGTATCGAACGCAGCACTAAGGTCAAGCAGGACTAGGAGTGAGATGTTACCTTTATCAGATGCCATAAGTAGATCGTTTGTGATTTTAACGAGCGCAGTTTCGGTGCTATGATGCGGTCTAAAGCCAGACTGAAATTTTTCGTGCATGTCATTATTTTGTAGGAAAGAGCACAACTGAGTGGACACTACTTTTTCTAGTATTTTAGACAAGTACGGGAGATTTGAAATCGGTCTATAGCTTCCAAGTTCACTGGGGTCTAAGTTAGTTTTTTTGATAAGAGGCTTAATCACAGCCAGTTTAAAGGGTCCTGGGACATGGCCTAGATTAATTGACGAGTTGATAATGTTATAAATGGGCTCAATTGCAACAGGTAGTAACTCTTTTAGTAATTTAGTTGGAATGGGATCTAATAAGCATGTTGTCGGTTTGGATGTTGCAATAAGTTTAATTAAATCTTCCTGTTTTATAGGTGAAAAACACTAGCTTTTCTTTTTGGTGATGGTTGGTACTAATTCATCAGACACAGTTGGAGGTTGGATTTTAACTACGACGTCTCGTATTTTTTCGATTTTTTTTGTAAAAAATGTCATGAATTCATTGCTACCAAGGTGTGGCGGAATAGCCAGGTCAGGAGAAGTCTGTTTGTTTGTTAGCTTAGCAATTGTACTAAATAAAAACCTTGGATTGTTTTTATTAGTTTCTATGAGGTTACGGAGGCTCGGTTTTTGAGGCTTTTAGTGCCTTTTTATAACAGTTTGCACTCTCTATCCACGCAATTTTAAAGACCTCTAAATGGGTTTGTTTCCATTTGCGTTCCAGTTTACGCGTTTCTCTTTTTAGGCCGCGAGTGGTGCTATTGTACCATGCTTTGATCTTCTCGTTAATCTTTTTTGACTTCATAGGCGCGACCGCTTCTAATGTATTAGAGAAAATAGTTCCCATGTTGCTGGTCATGTCATCGAGCGATTCTGTATTAATTGGCAAAGTTATTAAGGGAGTCAGATCTGGCAGATTCTTAACGAAACTATCTTTAGTAGATGAGGTTATTGTTCTACCATGTCGATAACGAGCTATACGACTGATTTCTGCAGTGCGCAGTGTACATGTTATAAGATGGTGATCAGTGACATCGTCGCTTTGAGGTATAATATCGATATTGGTTAGATCGGCTCTGTGAGATATAATCAAGTCTAGAGTATGATTAAGTCTATGAGTGGGTCTGTTGATGTTTTGTGTTACACCAAAAGAGTGTAGAAGCTCTTTAAACGCCACTGCTAATGCATCGTTAGCACTATCTACATGGATATTAAAATCTCCAACAATCAGTACTTTATCAACGTTAACCAATAGGTCCGATAAGAAGTCCGCGAACTCCTTCAGAAAATTAGTGTAAGGCCCAGGGGGTCTATACACAGTAGCCAGTGTAAGAGAAAGCAATGGTTTTTTACTTTTGTTTGGAACAATTATGTTCAACACAAGCACTTCAAATGATTTAAATTTATGCTCTGTTCTCTGAGTTACGGTAAGAAAGTCTCTAAAGATTGTTGCTACACCACCACCTCGACCAACCGGCCGTGGCTCATGCATATAACCGTAGCTTGGTGGAGTAGACTCATTTATACCAAAATAATCATTTGGTTTTAGCCAGGTTTCAGTAAGGCAGAGTATATCAAAGCTGTTGTCTGTGATCATTTCATTTACAATAACTGCCTTTGAGTTTAGTGATCTAATATTAAGTAGCCCGAACTTTAGGAGTTGGTTTTGCTCAACAAATATATTGTCTTTAGGTTTAATCACAATAATGTTTTTTCTCTGACTTTTACATACTTTTTATGTTGTTGTATTATTCGGGGACAGACACAGTCTCTATGTATTTGGATGTTGTAACATTTTTAACAGTTGAGTGAGAGGAACACAGACTATGGTTAACGCTTGTACTTACTAGTCAAATGCTGCGGAGCGTCTTTGAGATGTTGTCAGACAGGACTTCCGCTCCAATGCTGCTGGGGTGCAGGCCGTCGGGGCGGAAAAGCCTAGGTCGCTCCCAGAACAGATCAAAATTATTTACAAAGAGCAGCTTCTGTTCAGTACACCATGACATTAACCATTGATTAAGCGTAAATAGTCTACTGAACTTTTCATTCCCTCGTCGGTAAGTTGGAAGCGGCCCTGATACGATGATCCTCGCCGTGGGCGATGCGTTGCGTACAGTATCGACCAGACTCCTGAAATCGCGCTTCAGGACCTCCGACTGCCGAATCCTGACATCGTTGACCCCCGCGTGCAGTACGACAGCTCCGATGCTAGCGTCGTCTTTCAGGATCGCAGTTACCTGCGCAGAGACATCGAGAACACGGGCGCCAGGGAAACAGTGAGTGCGAGCCTTACCTTGATTGAAGGAAGTGCGTACGTTCCGGACGATTGAGTCTCCGACGACCACAGCGTTGCATTTCGTCTCGCAGAGGGCGGCAAAGCGGTTCCTAGTCGGGATCTCAAAGACCGGTGGCGGCGGTGGAGGAGAGGTTATCGCTCCGGTCCTGGATTGGGCCTTACGCCGTGGGTGTGCCGGTGCAGGAGTGAAGTTCAATTGGGCCCGTCGTGTTCTCGAAGCCTGGTCTCTGTGCAGAGAAACACGCGGAGTAGAAGTGGTAGGAGTATTACAATCACGTCGAAAACTTACCGCTGCTTTGCGAGCATCAGCCCGGGATGTTTCCAGCGCCGTTTTACGTTCTCGCAGCAGTGTCTGCCTCTCGAGTAGATCCTGGATCTGCTTCTCCAGAACCTCCAGCTCCGACTGAAGTGCGAAGAAAGATTCATCATCTGCACTCAGAGGTAAACACACGTCTGAAACATTCGCCATTAGTGATGTAACAGTGAGTTAAGCAGTAAGTGCAACATTTAGTAAGTACAGGCTGGTAATGCTAACAGCTTTAGGGCTAATAGCGAGTGATCGTGTGAAACTAATTTATCTGTGCGTTTTTTACGATTTTGGTATGGGGTACACTTAAGGATAATTTGAACCCACGGTGAATTATCACTTTAGAACATAAATCTTAAGATATAACAGGAATAAAAGATATTTAAAGAAATGTTAGACGGAGCTCCGTCTCAAACCACGCGCTCTCGGCAAACAGGAAGTCACGTGTCCACACTTTACTACCTCATCCTGCAGGGGGATAAACTAATTAATTAACAATAACTAGGAAACAAGAGGTCGGGAACAACATACGAGACTCAGAGAGAGAGTATGGTGACCCACAAGGCCCAAATCCTCTCTCTCTCTACAGGAAAGAAGGGATCCCGTCCTTGTTCTGCCACAAGACCAAGAAATGTATGACAAAATGAGGCAGAACCATGACACTAAGCTCCTGACTCCAAGTCAAATTTCTTGTGTTTGTAAACATACTTGGCAATAAAGCTCCTTCTCATTCTGATTCTGAAACAAAGTTAAGATTTATACTGATTAGATACATAATGCGTGTTACATTTATTTATTTTACATTGAAAAGTAAAGTTACAATATATATTTATTTTATAATCTGCGCAACCCTGCCGTTGCCTTTCTTTGATGATGTTGCAGGGCATTCCAATTAAGCAGTCCACTTCAACGGATATCCCGTGCTTTTCAGGTATTTTCATGATAATAAAGTTGATTTATAGTAATGATGATTGACGAGTGTTGCTTTTTCAAATACAGGTTATAAGTGACTCAATCTCGTAGTGATTTTAGATCAAGCAGACGAGCAGTACTTCCTGCTGATCAAACAGCCGTAGTTTAAGGAAGAGCTGTGCAGAAAACATCGAATCGATTTTAGAATCGATTTAGACATGTATAATTAGCGTGAATCGTGATATATATCGCCCACCCCTAATATTATGTTATATTTATTAATATAAGAAAATATCTGCTAATTATGTGAGAAGAGGGACAACAGTGAAGAATAGACTTGAAATATTTGAAACTGTAAAGATTAACATCCATTGTTAAACACCCAAAAAACATAATCAAAGCTTCGAAAACAGCCAAAGAATAGCACCTTTAAAGTTAGTCGGTGACTAGGGAAACCGCCCCATATGTTGAATCTGCTGACCTGTTTTCAGACAAGAGCCATGTTTTAAATAATGTCTGGAGCTGTTACAACCGGTGCGTTGCACTTAACCATAACATGTGCAATTTGCATAAAAAAGCATGAGCGTGACTAAATGATAGATGACAAGCCTTATTTTCGGGTGAATTTTAGATGATGGTTTGATTTAGCTAGGTCTTGATTTCTAAAAAGATTAAATTGGAGTGCTGTTTAACATGACTGTCACCAGGTCAATAGGAACCCACAATGATCCACCCATTGCTGTTAAACCACACAGGGACCCCTGATCTTACCACACTTCCTCTTTCAATCATACAGCCTTCTGTGTCCAACTTCCTTTCTTAAGAACCTACAGAAAACGCTCAAGTGGGAACAATTCTTATCTCTCCTAAGAGAGTGTGAGAAACTCTTCTGATCATGGAGTCATTTCTTACAGTACAGAACGATTTTCTTTTCCTCTTCACCCCAACGTTATAATGCTTTTCAATCACAGTTAGCCTCGGCTTTTCCACATTTGTTGTTCAAGGCCCTTAATTAAATTCAATAAACTTTGTATAACTGCAAGCCCTAATGTAGTTTTTTGACCCATACATTCAAAATATTATTTTCATTTGTTTACCTACACAATCCATACACCCTTGTGCTCGAATGCTTTGATTATTTATGTTTGGTCAAGAGCAACCTGTTCAACACATCAAATTTCATTTTAAAATAATGAGGACGGTTTGCAGCCGAGTGTGAAGCGGCTGGGATGAGAATCAGCACCTCCAAATCTGAGGCCATGGTTCTCAGTTGGAAAAGGGTGGCTTGCTCACTTCAGGTAGGTGGAGAGTTCCTTCCTCAAGTGGAGGAGTTCAAGTATCTGGGGGTCTTGTTCACGAGTGAGGGAAGGATGGAACGGGAGATTGACAGACGGATCGGTGCAGCTTCTGCAGTAATGCGGTCGCTGTACCGGTCTGTCGTGGTGAAGAAGGAGCTGAGCCGCAAGGAGAAGCTCTCGATTTACCGGTCAATCTACGTTCCTACTCTCACCTATGGTCATGAGCTGTGGGTCATGACCGAAAGGACAAGATCCCGGATACAGGCGGCCGAAATGAGCTTTCTCCGCAGGGTGGCTGGGCGATCCCTTAGAGATAGGGTGAGAAGCTCGGTCACTCGGGAGGAGCTCAGAGTAGATCCGCTGCTCCTCCACATCGAGAGGGGTCAGCTGAGGTGGCTCGGGCATCTTTTCCGGATGCCCCCTGGACGCCTTCCCGGGAAGGTGTTCCGGGCATGTCCCACCGGGAGGAGACCCCGGGGAAGACCTAGGACACGCTGGAGGGACTATGTCTCCCGGCTGGCCTGGGAACGCCTCGGTGTACCCCCGGAAGAGCTGGAGGAAGTGTCTAGGGAGAGGGAAGTCTGGGCGTCCCTGCTAAGACTGCTGCCCCCGCGACCCGGCCCCGGATAAGCGGAAGAAGATGGATGGATGGATGGATGGATAATGAGGATATGAGTAAAATTAGCATTTTCATGTTCATTTCTGCGGAGAATCAAATGTGTTGGTCATTAAATAGTCTTGCATAACCCTAACTTTGAATCTGCAGAAGTATTTTGATTTAAGTGTTCTGTATGCATCAGCCGTTCATCTAGCAGTCCATGGCATCCGAGGCTTTGACTAAACATGAAATAATATCATTAAGTGCCATAAATCAAGACGGATCTACTGTAAGTCAATTCTACAAACGAGGGTCAATCTACATGAGCATCAAGTTAATTTTCAAGTTAATTATACTCTAATAAAAAATAGCTTTTTGGTAGTTAAACACGTTTATTTATGTATAATTGTAAATCTATAAAAAATGAACTTGATTGAACTCAATGTCATTAAGAACTAACAATCAAGTAATCATAACTAAATATTATTTAAAAAATTGCATAAATAATTTAGTTCATTTAACATTGCTGGCAACTTAAAATGATCAGTATAAAATGATGTGAGGAATACTCATAAGCCCTTGCATCTTGCTCGGCTCATCCTCCAGTTTTTTCTACACCAGTATTGTTTATGTAAATTTGTTTATTTAGTTTCTGATTTATTATTTCAGTGTATGTTTTTGTGTTTGTACTGTTATTTCAATATGATTTTTTGGGAATTTGTTATTTGGTAGTTTGCGTTTATATTGTTTGGTTGATTGGTCAAATTAAATTTGTGATCAGCAACACCAAGTATGAGATTCATGACAAGATGATTAATGGACTTCACCTTTGGGAAATCTGTCTATTGTCATGGAATCGCCAGGCTCTCACCTCACTCCCTCATTCCGCTCACAGTCACCAGAGTACTAATCACCTGCTCATCACCAAATTATATGGGTGCGCACGTGCTTTGGTTCAGCCTACCCCTCCCCCCCACATGTTTTTGGAAACAATCGTAAAGCTGTATCTATCTTTTATGAATGTGATGAAAGTAAAAACTCTTCTAAGATACAAAATATGAAATACCACTCTATAGGTACTAAAGATTAATATGAGATTGGCAGAAACCCTGTGTGTTTTGGGTGTGGGGCCGCTTTAAATATTTAAACACCACATATTTGATTGAATGTGCAGCTGTTGCCGTTTATTCAAATAACAGACGTCGGTCGAGCAACGAAGAATACACTAATGTATCCTCCGAATTCCTGTCAAAGTAGGTCGCATTTGAAGGGTGCCTCCGGAGAGTCCTACCTGATGTTATGAAATGAGACAGTCTCGATGATGTAGCAGCCTTCGTAAAGACCTCTGGAGGACGCAGCCTTACGAAATGAGACACAGCCTTTGTCTGGTCTCACTTGTGAACAGACTACCTTAACTACTTACCGAGAAACTTGCATCTAAGTCTTCCAAGCCGTCAGAGTTAAGTCTGTGAATCCTACCTAATCTGCAAAGTCTCCCTTGTCTTCCAACTCTTCCTGTTGGTCACGTCAGTCATGCACGTTACGTCATCACGTCATACCCGGAAGTTCAGCCTGTCATGCACGATCTCCTGCAACCACAAGGACATTACCAGTACCCATCTCATCTCAGTCTTTAACATATTTACTTACCAGTTTTACCTGTGTCAATAAACTCATTGTTCATTTATATACCGTCTGCAAGTGGTTCTGTGACATCTATATGATTCACTGAAGAAGGCCTGTTGTCGAAACACCTGTTTGTTGATTGCTATGCTGCATTTGTTAAGGGCTCATTAAAAAATAAAATGTGAATATTAAGCAGTATAAACTCTTCTGAGCGTCTGCATAACATGTATATAATTCAGTCTATACAGTTTCCAAAGTTGGCTATTGTCCGTGGTGTAAAAAATGGATGGTCATCCGATTGAAAGAGTTGTGAGTGCTTGCGTGCGTGGGTATGCAATCTCCGCACTGCATACCCGTTTTCACGACAGGTGCTTAGCCGCCATTAGAGCACTCGTCTCCCATACCTGACCGACGCCGGTTTGAAACCCGCGGGTCGAGAAGAACCAGTTAGTCATTTTTGGAAAACCACTTGTCACAGTGTCAATCCCTGATTATTGGTATAAGTTTATCATTTGTTAATTTTATTATTAATTATATTTATTTAAGTTGAATGAAAAATAGCACTTATTGGTAATATTCAGTATAATTATTGATTCTTTTCAAACCCTGGCTGGAGTCATGAGGATTCATGTGTTAAAACTGCCCAGGTTAACTACATGTTAGTACATGTTTGTTAGTTAATGTAGTAATTAACACCAAAAAGTAAAACTTACTGAATGGACCTTTAATAAAGAACAAGGAGTTCTTATGAGGAAGCCTACTTGTAATGAGCAGCTGGATTCGTAGTGGTCCTCCGATTCAACACAGTCTTACAGGAATATGTGACATTGTCTATTAATTCATGTTTACTGACAAAAATGTCCCCCTTTTTTCGTGTCACCCAGCACGACTTTCAATCTAATGTATTTTTATATGCGGTATCTTTTATATGTATAAATATATATCAACAGATTCTGATGGGATTCATATACCTATTTTACAAGGTTGCTCATTTCTGTAAATTCCTATTTCCTACGATCTCATTTGTATGTTATGTTATGATTTGAATTTTCCCCTGCAATGTAAGAATTAGGGGCGGTGTTAGGGGACCCATTTATCATTGTTTTGCCACCTTGTGAAACTAAATTTTCAGGGTTTGGTTAGCCACAGTAGCGGCTGCTGATCTTTTAAAGAGGGGAAGCTCATTTTCGGCCTAAATCATAAAAATTGTCCATTTATTTATATGTAAATATCTATATATATATTTAACTCAACGGGAGGAAATGTGGGAATTATGTTAAACTGAAACAATGAATGTGGTGTGAAATTGTGTGAAATATACGATGAAGGTTGCAGCAGTTTGTCTTTCGACTACACATGCAAAATCCGCGATGGGACTGAGTTGGAAATGGAGACACAGAGTGATACGCGTCATAATCTGAAGACCACGCCCACGCCCACACCAACCGTCTCTTTGCATTGCGAGAAGCTGCCGCCTCCTTGTCATTTATGATTTATAACAAAAAAAAAAAGAAACAATGTCTAAAAGCTGATATGTGACAATGTGTATAGCAAACAAGCTAAAAAAAAACAAGAAATACGTTTTTATAAGCTGTCGACCCCAAAAAACGAGCGTTTTAGGACATAAAAGTGGATTAAAAAGAGATGACAGACCCTCCAATCATCACGCAGACGCTCGGAGTCCGGGCCAGCCCACTCCTCCATTCATCCCAGAGACGCTGAGCGTCCGTGGGCGGGACATAATCGCAGCATTATCCGATGACCGTCTTGTTTCTAAGCACTGAAAAAAACTGTTTAAAGCAGCCCCATTGAAGTCAATGGACGCTGGGCTTCAACAGAGTAATGCACTGTACGCTACGGGAATGAATGAGAAGGAAATCGAGTCAGCCGACCTAAGTAGCTGATTCTCTGAACGAAATTGTTTTCGTTCGAGATGAACGTGTTTAACGCATTTTTAGTCAATAAAATGTTAACATAATAGTACATATATTTGACCATTCATTTTTTGACAATTATAGGGGAAGCTGAGCTTCCCTTGCAGTCTTAAAGAAATCGCGACTGGTTAGCCACATCCTAGGCAAGGCAAGGCAAGTTTATTTATATAGCACATTTCATACACAGAGCAATTCAAAGTGCTTAACATAAAATGATTGACAAAGAAATAAGACGTATCTTTAAAATGCAAATGATTTAAGATCAAAAATACTTCAGATTTTAAGAAACAATAAAACAGCAATAAAATTGATTAAAAATGTGAGTGTATATATAAAAAGAATAAGAGCAGAATAAAAATAAATTAGAAATAAAAGTGCAGTTGATGTAAACCAGCACAGTGCTCAGGTTGTGAATGCACAGCTAAACAAGTGTGTTTTTAATCTGGATTTAAAAGTAGCTACTGTTGGTGAACGTCTGATGTCTTCTGGAAGCAGATTCCAGCTACGGGTGGCGTAATGACTAAACGCTGACTCGCCATGTTTTGAGTGAACCCTTGTTATCTCTAACTGATTTGATCCTGATGATCTGAGAAGTCTGTTTGGTTTATATTCAATGAGCATATCTGAGATGTATTTAGGTCCTTGACCATTAAGTGATTTATAGACAATTAATAATACTTTGAAGTTGATTCTAAAAGTGACTGGTGACTGGTAACCAGTGTAGGGACCTGAGGATTGGAGTGATATGCTCAGATTTTTTGGTTCTGGTCAGAATCCTGGCAGCAGCGTTCTGTATGAGCTGCAGCTGTCTGTGTCACAGTTGGTGTATGTTTTGTTTGGTGTTTTCCTCCCATTGTTAATTTCATTATTAGTTAATTAGTTTTCACTTGTGTCTCATTGTTAATTAGTCCCACACCTGATTCTGTTTTCCCTGAGTGTCTTCCTTTTGTATTTAAGCCCTGTGTGTTCCTTAGTTCTTTGTCGGTTATTGTTTATGTCAATGTGTGTTATCTCCTGCGTGTTTCCCTGGTTTTCATTAAAGTTATGTTTTTGGTTGATATTTCTAGTTTTTGATTTAGTTTACAGTCCGTCCGTGACAGTCTGATGGTCTTTTTGGGAAGACCTGTAAGGAGTCCATTACAGTAATCCACCCTGCTGGTGATGAAAGCATGGACTAGTTTCTCTTAATCTTGGCTTGAGACAAAACATCTGATTCTGGCTATGTTTCTGAGATGGTAGTAGGCTGATTTGCTTATTGCTTTGACATGACTGCTGAAACTAAGGTCAGACTCCAAAATGACCCCAAGATTTTTTACCTTGCTTTGTGTCTTTAGACCTCTTAAGTCAAGGTATGTGTTTACCTTGTTAGTTTCATCCTTGTTACCAAAAAACAATGACTTCAGTTTTGTTTTTAACTGAAGGAAGTTTTGACACATCCAGCTGTTAATTTCATCAATGCATTGGCAAAGAGAGTCAATAGGCCTGTAGTCATTGGGTGAGAGGGCTAGGTAGATCTGAGTGTTGTCTGCATAGCTGTGGTAGGCAATTTGCTACTTTTTCATTATTTGGCCAAGTGGGAGCATTTACAAATTGAAGAGGAGCGGAGCAAGAATCGAGCCCTGTGGAACACCACAAGTCATGGGTGTCCAGTCAGATTTATGGTTGCCTATGTTCACATGGTAACCTCTCCCTTTAAGGTATGACCCAAACCATTTAAGTACCAACCCAGAAAGCCCTACCCAGTTTTCCAGCCTATGTAGGAGTATGGTGTGATCTACCGTGTCAAATGCAGCACTGAGATCTAGTAAAACCAGAACTGATATTTTGCCTGAATCAGAATTCAATCGAATATCATTCATTATCTTTATGAGCACTGTCTCTGTGCTATGATGCTGACGGAAACCAGACTGATAATTGTCCAGGTAGCCATTTGAGTTTAAGAATTTGGTCAGCTGATTGAAAACAACCTTTTCAATGATCTTCCCTATAAAAGGAAGATTTGATATTGGTCTGTAGTTAGATTGCCCTTTTTTAGAAGAGGTTTGACAACTGCATTTTTTAGGGACTCTGGGAAAGTTCCTGAGAGCAGTGAGGTATTAACTATTTTTAGGAGATCTGCTTCCAAACAGTTAAACACTCTTTTGAAAAAGGATGTGGGAAGTGTGTCAAGGCTGCAAGTTGACGCCTTAAGATGCTGTACCGTTTCCTCCAGGGTTTGAGATCAATTGTCTGAAATTCAGACAAAGTTACTATTTTCTGATGTACTGGAGTCAGACTGACCTGACTGCCGCATGGAGCTTTGCTGATTTCCATTCTGATATTACTGATCTTTTGAAGGAAAAAAAGTTGCAAACAAACTCATTGCATTTGTCACAGACATCATTTCCCTCGGAACTTGACTAGGGGGATTTGTTAGTCTCTCTACAGTTGCAAAAAGAGTGCGAGTGTTATTTATGTTGCAGTTTATAATGTTAGAGAAAAAGTTCTGTCTAGCTTTGCCTAAGTCAACATTGAAGGCATGCAGACTGTCTTTATAGATGTTATAGTGAACTTCAAGTTTGGTTTTTCGCCACATACGCTCAGCTTTTCTGCATGTTCTTTTCATGTTTTGTACTGCTGGTGTGTTTTCTCCAGGGTGCTTTACGCCTGCCAGTTATCACCTTGACCTTTACTGGAGCAATGGCATCGTTAGCATTTTTAACTTTTGCATTAAAGCTATCGAGGAGAGCATCCATAGAGTCTGCAGATATACTTGGTGACAAAGACATAGCATTCATAAATAGCTCACTGGTATTCTCATTTATGAATCTCTTTTTTATAGAGACGGGTCTATTTTCAGTGGCAGGACTGATTGATATATCAAAGAAAATACAGAAATGATCAGACAGCGCCACATCTCTAATAATAGTGGATGAAATGTTTAGACCTTTGCTAATGAGCAGATCTAGAGTGTGTCCACGATTGTGTGTGGGACCGTGCACATGCTGGATCAGATCAAAAGTGTTTAAAACATTTAAAAGTTCATTTGCAGTGTTGTTTTCTGTCTTGTCTACATGAATAAAAAATCTCCAGCAATAACAAAGCAGTCAAATTCTGAGGAAATAGCTGATAGCAGTTCTGAAAAATCATCAACAAAGACTGGGGAGTATTTGGGAGGCCTGTAAATAATTGTAAACAGAATGCGTGGTGCACCTTTTAAAGCAATACTCAAGTATTCAAAGGACAGGTAGTCACCAAGTAAAACTTGCTTGCAGTCAAAGAGATCTTTAAATAGAGCAGCTATTCCTCCACCTCTCCTAACAGCTCTGCAAACATTTATAAAAGTAAAGTTTGGGGGGGCAGATTCATTGAGGATTGTAGCACTACAACTATCATCTAACCAAGTTTCATTTAGAAACATGAAGTCCAGTTTGTTACTGGTGATGAGGTCATTGACCAAAAAGGATTTGTTTTTTAGTGAACGGATGTTTAAAAGTGCTAATTGAATAGTAACTGTTTTTAGTTTTTTACCCCTGTCATTCTCAGAGTGACGTCTAAAAGGTATAAGAATAGATAGCTTTGCCATACGACTGGAAAGGGCCTTAGTTTTGCGTTCACTTATCAGGACAGATATAGGGAAAACTAAAGGAACACTGGGTTCCCACTTGTTCAGTAAATATTTGAGATTGTTGCTGTTATCATAGCAGGGACCCAATTCATATCAGTTACCAGTGCTCTTTGCAGTCCTGTTTAGTCCATCTCCAGTAGATGGGGGTTTGTGTGATCCCTGGCGTTGTGGCAGAGGCCGGAGAGCTCTTTCAGAGGGAACGGGTTGGCCAGGTTGACCCAGAGACTTTGGTGGTTGTGGGGCCCGTCGCTTTTTAGTTGAAACCTGTGGACTCGCGACAAGAGTGGGATAGTTTTGTTCCAGCGAATACTAGTTCCTCCATTTTCTCTGAGAAGCTCAAAAGAGATGATGTAGTGGAGAGGGTGTGTAGTGTGAGGGGCTGCGAGTCTGGTGTTTCTGAGGACTGAAGTATGTTGTTTTGGCTCTCCCGGTTGTTATCCACAGAAACGTCCTTGGGTGTTGAGTCTTCGTCATTGTCCAACTGATGTGATGTCACTGGGCAGGGTACAGCCTGATTGGTGTTATCCAAAAGTCCATCAAACTGCTGAGGTGGGTTACTATGGCCAGGTGTATGTGTGCCATTTAGGAGTGGAGTGGCACACTCTGCTGATGGGAAGGAGGGAGGAGGGAGAGAGGATGTTGTCCTTTAGCACTCTTGAACCAAGTTTGTTTGGGTGGAGGCCATCTGTTGTAAAAAGTTGTCTTTGACTCCAAAAGAGATTAAAGTTGTCAATGAAGTTCAATCCTCTCATGTTGCAGGTTTTTTGCAGCCATATGTTCAGACTGAGTAGCCGAGAGAACATATTCGTTCCCCGAGCTGGGAGAGGTCCACTGATGAAGGCCTGTACTTTTAGCTTTCCAAGCATTTCAAAGAGTTCATTAAAATCCCTTTTTAGGAGCTCTGACTGCTCTTTTCGAGTATCATTTTTCCCCACATGTACGACAATCCGATTCACAGACTTATGTTGTGTCAGGATGTTTGGCAGTTCCTTGCTTACATCAGCAATCATTGCTTGAGGGAAATAGTATGTAAGTATAGCCCTGCTACGAAGGTTTCTGATAATAGAGTCCCCCACTATCAGAGTATTTGGCTCGGCTGGTTTCCGAGCAGAGTGCGGTTGCCTGTTTGACACAGAGCGTCTGCCAACTGCAGTGTCCACTTTTGATTTTTCCCTGACCACGTTTGGGGATTCTTCACCCATATTCATTAGTGCCTCAAATCTATTTTCAAGATGTACAAGAGGTGGCAGAGTACCAACATTGTCTTGTCGAGTCTTAGCCATATCTGGGGTAGATGAAGCTAATGCAGCAATTTGTGAAACTCTTGACAGTCTGATATTACGAGCATCTTTAGGTCTTGCGCCCTTTTTTTGCCAACGGTTTGTGTCCTCAGCTACCTTTGTTTGCATCTGTACAGGTTTGTCTGAGCTCACTATAATCTGATGAGAAGTGCTGGGTTCACAGAACTTACCGGCTATATGCTGAGGGGGTCCACGGCGAGTATCAGCTGTGTGTTCTTGCAGGGACGGCAATATTGTGAGTAACTTTGTTTCGAGAACTGCAATCTTTTGTAGAAGTTTGTGGCAGTTTGAGCAGCAGGTGGTTGTTGATCCAAAAGAAGGCATTTTCACACCAGTTTGAGAGTGGGCAGCGGAGTTATCCTGAAGAGTTTCAATTGTTGGCAGTAAGCCGGTAGCCCACCTTTTATCCTAAAAGAAATCCTTGTTGCTTGAAGTATTTCCCATATTTGGTTTAAGTGCCTAATTGTTTAGTCTGAGCACTGTACTGAACTGCTGGTGTTTAAATAAGATAAAGCATAAAAGCAGAAGCGCAAAGCACGGAGCGCTAGTAAATCCGTCCGATCAGTAGCAAAGCCGGAAAAGACATCCTAAAATATGTAAGTTTTTTTTTAATATCAGGTTATAAATAAATAAATGTAAATACACACGCAGTCTGTGTATTAAAAGTCGTGCTGAGTGACAGGAAGAGAAAGTCGTGCTGAGCGAAAAAAAAAGGTTATGCTCCCTGACACGAAAAAATTAAGATATTCGTGTTCTTGAACGAGTGAATAGATTCCAAATTTCGTGTCTATGCCACAAACTGCCTTGAGACTGGGTTGCCCGATAACAAATTTACCATTTGTAAGGAGAGTGGGGCATTCACATATACAGTGGAATTAAAGTATTTGAACCTCATAATTTAATAATAAATGTGGGGGATAGGTCGACTTTTTGAAAAAAAGAACCACCCCTTCCACAAGGCTGGCTACGGTCCTGTGTCGTTCTTTTCATTAGACTTCATTCAGTGATCTGTAAATCGTGGACATTGTCACAGTCTTCTTGCGTCATTAATATACTGTTCAGAGAGCATTCCATAATCGAATGCCCTAGATTAGATTCTAAACAGAAACTTGACCTTGGATTTTGCTCTGTTAAATGCAGTATTGTATAACAAAATTACAATGAATAAATTTTCGTTTTGAAGATTTCTAGTAAAGAGGACATGAAAGATTGAGCAAATCTGCCCCTTCCTCTTTTGGCGTTTTGCATCACCACTACTAGATTTCACAACAGTGGAAGGTGATCTTGAAATTGTTTATAATTATTTTATTTTTTGTTAAAAAAAATGGTTATAAGTGAAAACCTACATCTCTCATGAAATGTACATTTAAAAATAACAGCACATGGAACAGTCAATTTTACGAGAGGAAGGAATGTCCATCTCTTTTCTTACTCAATGAAACGTGTGTATGTTTTAGGGACTGATGACAACTCATTTCCACACGCTGAACTTCTGGGAGATGAAACTGTGCTGTTTCTAGGGAACTTACCATACTTGTTTGTTAATTTGTCAACACAACATAATATTTATAACAGCAATTCTTTGACAAAATATCAGCTACTGTGTTATGCTTTCTGGAAGTGAATCAAGAGAATGGCATATTAATTGAATTCAATTTAATTGTATCATGTTTAACCCACTTAAACCTGTATAAAGAATCTTTACTTCATTATTTTGTGGTGGGACTTCATGAATTATTTTTGTTCATTTGACTAACTGAGCAGTGAATTTAGAGTTCCTAGCATGCTTTGCATGTGACAGCATAAGGAGAGTCATTTTTGTGAAGAAGTGATATTTTATGTGCTTTATGATAAAATGAAAGTCTTGATAGTGTTTATTTTTCAGTTGTCTTTGAGATTTAGAAGAGGTTCTGTTTGTATTTTTGAGTTATCATCGTTCAGAAGAGCGGTGCTTGTGCTCAGGTTAAGGGAGAGAGCTCATAATGTGTGTGTGTTTCATTCAGTGACAGTAATGCTGCTAATGTCAGTACTCTCAGCTAACTTGTACATCATATATGTTGAAAACAACAATTATAAATGTTAAACAGAAGAAAAAAAAAAAGATCAAGAAGATCAATCAATTCCAGTGCTTTGTGTTTCTTCATGATTTGTTTAAGTTTGTCATGTGACATGTGCTTAAATGATTTAGGTAATTTCATTTGATTTATTCATGGAATATTGAGTTCAAAATAAGCTTTAAAGTACTCAAAAAATGTTACAATATTACACAAAATATTTTTGAGTAATTATGTGTGTCATTTTTACAGTGTAGGCATATTAAAACGTGCAGCTGAAGCAACACACCAGATAGTGACATGAAAGAAGTCATTGCAAATATAATGACTGATGGCTGCACAGAAACGCAGACAATTAATCCCTGTGAGCAGAGAGCAAACGCTGGGCAGCAGTCAAACAGAAGTGGACCGCTGATAAACTGAGATTGACAGGACGCCGTATTGTAGCCTGGAGCTGGATTACATTGAGTAACCCAGGTTTATGTGGCTGGCCCTTAGAATGTTTAATCTTCACTCGTTCACTCTGCAAACGCAATCTAAATGTATCTATATCTTGATGGAAATGACAGAAGGTGGATTATGATGTGATTTTAACTTTTTTTCTAAAGTTTTGCCATCACACCATAGGACAAATTAGCATTTTGATTGTTTCTTTATCTCTTTATATTATATAACCTATTGTGTAATATATATATATAAATACCTTTTACTGGAATAAAGAGACAGAAAGAAACAATGTGACCCAGCCAGCATTAAGTGCTATAGACAAATATTCTGTGAGTGATTTTACATCAAGAGCAGAGACATGTTCCTGTGCGCTTTGTTTTGTTGTTTCACTGCAACGAATATTTTCTATAATAGCGTGATGATTGAGGCACTAGTAAAGATGGCCAGCGCCACTGATAAAAGCAGCATGATTAAAAAACAACAACAGTCTGTCTCTTATTAAGCACAAACAAATTAAATTAATGCTCTGCTGTTCAAATAGAAATGCTTCCATGACGCGGCATGATGATACATTCTTTCTTTAAGTACCCTACGCACATATTTACATGACAGCTATGAAGATTAATAGTTTAGAATTTGCGTAAGGATACACCTCCTAAGCACAAAGTAGAGGACTTCACCTCAGCCTAACCACCAATTTTGGATGAGAGGCAAAGCAGGAAGATGGATATTTATATAATAATATTAATATGTGTTAGTTCTGTTATTAATTATTAGTTATTAAATATTGAGCACATTTTTTATGAGCAGACTGGTAAGGATTTAACGAAAATCTGTAAAATGTTAATCTAAAACAGTAGGCCTCGGTTGAGCGTTACTGTGTTTTTTTTCTTTTTGCGTGATTTTAAACAAGTCCTACTTTATAACTTGTTAGTTTTGTGGTTTTAGTGCGTTCTATTGCATTTTAAGAGTTGCAAACCCCTGTAAAAGCCACCTTAGTATTAAAAATGAAATTATAATTTTGTGGAACATGAACATTCAATGCTTTCCACACATAGTAACTCTTAATTTATACATTACTCCAATTATTTTGCTTCAAAATCTGGTACAAGTTAAATTAAAGTAAATGGAGGAGCCTGATAAAAACTGCTTGTTTAAAGTAAGTTACACAAAAATAAGTCTGATGGAGTTTTTAGACTATATTGACAATTTCTGAAAAATATCTGTTGATGTCGCCTAAAAGTTAAAATATGCCGTTACTGATGCGATGGATTAAAGTTTAGTCGAGTTCATTACAACGTCTGCATGATGACATTCTTAAAAACGTATTTAACTCCAATGTAAGTATATCTTTCAGATATAGTCACAAAGATGATATGTTTAAATCAAGTGTGGTATGTACATTCAAGCCCGGTTTCTGTATAAGCAGAATCAGCATCACATTTTCCAAATGTGTATATATTTCTTGTTTTGATGAACACAGAGAAAGATACTTGGAAGAATGCTTATAACCAAACAGGTCTCACTACCATAGTACAAAAAAAACAATGATTGTCAAAAGTGCCCCCGAACTGTTTGCTGTCCTACATTCTTCTAAATGCTTTTTGTGTTCAACAGAACAAAGAAACTGATTAAAAAAAACTCCCTACTATGGTAGTCAATGGGTGTTGAGATCTGTTTGGTTATAAACATTGTTCGACATATCTTTCTCTGTGTTCATCAGAACAAAGAAATGTAAATACATTTGGAACAACTCGAAGGTGAGTAAATGATGACAGAATTTTCATTTTTGGGTGAAGTATCCCTTTAAGCCCTGGTTGTCATCCTGTAAGTCTTTCACATTGCTGTTTGATGACTTTAGTACATTTAGTAATTTTTATGTTTCTCAGTATATTTCTTTGGATTTTTGTAGTTATCTTAATATGTCCTTTACACTTACATGTTTATCAACACTAAGGGGCTTCTTGAGCTATCACTGAAGATGGTGTTCTCAAGTACTTCAGAGAGAAAGAGGATCAGATGTTCCATAAAGTTGATCAGACAACCTTGCCTGATGAAGTGGACTGTGCTGGACTTCGAAGTTCACCCTGCTTAAATGTGTGTGGTATGTTTAAACATTCTAAAGTGAAGCTATATTTAATATTAGTTGAAATTCATGTTCTATTTTGTCACAGTGTTATAGATCCCTTTTTTCTTTCATGTTATGACAGGATGTTCTCCTTTGACTCCAGAGTACTTTATGTTATCTGTGGACCAGGTCATAGTTGACAGCCACATCACCATCTTCAGAGATTCTGTCTGGTTGATGTTTGCCTCATACTACTGCTTGTACAATTCCTATCCATCTGACCAAGGAGCAACATTGGAATTTGTGCAGAGGTAAGAAAGAAGCTAAAGTCAGTCAACATCCAACAACATACACTCACTCTCACAAACGCACATCACATACACTCACTCTCACAAACGCACATCATCACATACACTCACAAACCCACATCATCACATACACTCACTCTCACAAAAGCACATCCTCACATAAACTCACTCTCACAAACGCACATCCTCACATACACTCACTCTCACAAACGCACATCATCACATACACTCACTCTCACAAACGCACATCATCACATCATCACATCATCACATCATCACATCATCACATCATCACATCATCACATCATCACATCATCACATACACTCACTCTCACAAACACACATCATCAGAAAACACAAGGGCATTATATAGGGAAACTAACAAAGGATCATAACAATGGGCAGGTGTGGGTGATGGGACACAGGTGAAAAGCTATAAGACTAACGAGAGGGGCGGGGCCAAAGATGAGACCGGAGAGAACGCATATTGTCATGATCGACAATACAGTTTTTGTTGATCGCTTTGGTACTAATTTCACAAGTAAGGTTTACTTTTTCAAAACTCATAGTACAAAAATCCAAACTGATCACACTTGTTACACAGCTTGTCATTCTTTCAAAACCTGATGTAATGCTTTTATTCAGTTGCACATATTTTAGGTCCACATAATCACTGTTTCAAACACAAGATTATTGAAATATGTAATGACAACATTTGGTTTAATCACCAAAACATAACAGTATGATCTTCTTTCAGTTTAGTACTTTTAACAAGCAGTTAATGTAATAGCAAATAATCCAAGATACGTGTTTCAAATCGGCCTTCATGCTTAAATTAGTATGCTACAGTACTGTAAAAGACAGATTACAGTTTTCACACTAGGCAATACACTTACATTACCCAACTTTTACAAAATCTATCATTTCCATAATATCTATCTTATGTGTAATCAAGTGAAGGATCAATGAAGACATCCTCTCCAATCATTTGGGCAAATTAGATTTTTTTTCTAGATATAATTGTAACATAGGTTAACTTTCAATAATGAAATGTGCACATTTAAATAAAACAAAAACCCATAACATTAAGTGCACACACATTACATTAATTTGGATCTAGCCTGTCTTGATCATTTGGCCATAGATTCTCGTCCACATCACAATGAATGTCATCATTGTTCATGCACCTTGGAAAAAACCTTTTTGCATGGCGAATCCATGCTTGACATTGGTCTACACTGATGTCATCACATGCCTCATCCATGGCCTGAAGGAGGGTGGCGCGCTCAAGGGGTTGGAGAGTCATGAATCGGGGATGGGTCTGAAACCATGCTTGAACAACCTCTGCATGGTGGAACCTGACATTGTCCCACACAATTACATTAGTTTTTTTACATTAGTAACCCCTTCACCTTGACAGGCCGGCTCAATTTCATTGAGAAACTCAATGAGATGCACAGCGTTAAAGGACCCAAGTAATGGCCTACGTCCTATGACACCATCTTCAGAGATAGCTGCGCACATGGAGATGTTTCCTCCACGTTGTCCAGGCACTTGGACAGTGGCCCGTTGGCCAATGATGTTCCGTCCACGGCGACGAGTTTTGGCCAGGTTAAAGCCCGCTTCATCAACAAATATGTACTTGTGATGGTTCACATCAGCATCAAGCGCCATCACCTGCTAAAAAAATATTTCTGTTAATTCTTTTTACGGTGTTGTTCCAAAATACATATGAAGTAGGCAATGCATAAAATAGAATAAGTAATACAATATATAGTTCTCTACCTGAACATACTCAGCCCTCAGTTGTTTTACCCGGTCATTGTTTCTCTCAAAAGGCAACAGGTAAATGAGCTTCATTGATACCTGGTGCCTCTTCAAAATGCGACCTATTGTTGGTAGGCTGATGGATGCCACATTGGCAAAGGTGTTATTATCCTCCTCAATTGCCTGCTTTATTTCTGACAGCCGTATATCATTCCTGGCTCTCACCATTTCCACCACTGACCACTCCTGCTCGGCGGTCAGCACACGGCCACGGCCACCACTATGGGGTTTTCTGTCAATTCTAAGCATAGAACAGAGTATACTGTATTGACGAAGTAAAGTAAAGATCATACTATAAGAATATTGTAACATGTTTCATGAATTTACATGCATTACAATTTACTGTAAATGTAATGGTAAAGCATAGTATATGTCGTCCACACTTACCGGTTTTCTTGGTGAAAAGTTCGGATGATAGAATTTACAGTTGATCTTTTTAGATTTGGATCAACTAATCTGGCAGCCTCTGCCATAGTAAGGCCTCGGTTCACGACATGATCAACGATGATGGCCCGGACTTCATTAGCGACAACGGTTCTACCTACTCTCTGATGACCAACCCTTTGACGGGCCCCATGCCCACCTCTCTGTAGGGGCCCATGCCCACCTCTCTGACCTCTCTGTTGGTGCCCATGCCCACCTCTGTTGGTGCCCATGCCCACCTCTCTCCCATGGGTGGTGCCCATGCCCACCTCTCTGACGGATCCCTTGTCCACGAGCTCTTCCTATTCCTTGCTGTCTGTCCTGCTCCATGTTGAAAGAAATTTCCAGTGTTTACACCCCCACTTTTATACATAGTGACCAATTGTGATTACCACTATGTGAAATCAATTAGCAATAATGAGTATTAATCATGTGTGGTTACATGTAATTTAGATGTTTGTACAAACACACATTTTATTTGTGTAGTTTTCGAAATCCATATTCTGCATAACTAACAATCCAATTTAAAATGTAAAGGTTTACCAAACGATTCAGTGATTTACCATTAAGAGCAGTTGGATTATTTGTTGGTCAAATGTATTTACTCAAATCAGAAGAGAAGGATATCAAAAGAATTGTGAGCATTGTATTGTGACACACAAGTACTTCATATGAAAGTTATTTCTTTGATGACACACTGATTATGTGTGGTGAAAAAGTTAATGTGTAATTTTGTGTCTTGTACTTAGTCAATTGAACAAGTGATTACATGTTTGAAAAAACAGCCTTTTTGATGATCTGCTTTGAGTTTTGTATTAACATCTGTGAGGTTTTGCCACATACTTGAGATAATAGTACCAAAGCGATCAACAAAAACTGTAATATGTTTCTCCCCACACAAAACCTAAGACTCTGCCTCAAGATCAAGAAAGATATTACATGGAGAGGCAGAATCATGACAAAGCCCCCCCTTTAATGAACGCCCCTGAATGGCATATATTTAATGAACGCGGAATGGCATATTAGAATATGGCAAATTTATTATTTCTTAACCAGCAAGTAGTACTGAACAGCTAACAAAATTCGAATTGTGCATGAATGGCTTTAGAAATATTTAAACATGCTCGTTGAGCTTTCAGGGAACGCATGCACATGAACTGTTGCTGTTTCATGTGAGAAAAGCAACTGTCCAACACCCTTTGCGGCAACCCGTCAAATCAAAATTCTGGTTAACTTGAACAATAACACATCCACATTTTACCACAGCATCCCTCTTGATTTTTCAAAAAAACGGAATTTCTAAAACAGTATATTATTTCCATCCATCCATTTTCTACCGCTTCATCCGGGGCCGGGTCGCGGGGGCAGCAGTCTAAGCAGGGATGCCCAGACTTCCCTCTCCCTAGACACTTCCTCCAGCTCTTCCGGGGGGACACCGAGGCGTTCCCAGGCCAGCCGGGAGACATAGTCCCTCCAGCGTGTCCTAGGTCTTCCCCGGGGTCTCCTCCCGGTGGGACATGCCCGGAACACCTTCCCGGGAAGGCGTCCAGGGGGCATCCGGAAAAGATGCCCGAGCCACCTCAGCTGGCCCCTCTCGATGTGGAGGAGCAGCGGCTCAACTCTGAGCTCCTCCCGAGTGACCGAGCTTCTCACCCTATCTCTAAGGGATCACCCAGCCACCCTGCACAGAAAGCACATTTCGGCCCCCTGTATCCGGGATCTTGTCCTTTCGGTCATGATCCACAGCTCATGACCATAGGTGAGAGTAGGAACGTAGATTGACCGGTAAATCGAGAGCTTCGCCTTGCGGCTCAGCTCCTTCTTCACCACGACAGACCGGTACATCGACCGCATTACTGCAGAAGCTGCACCGATCAATCTGTCAATCTTCCGTTCCATCCTTCCCTCACTCGTGAACAAGACCCCAAGATACTTGAACTCCTCCACTTGAGGCAGGAACTCTCCACCAACCTGAAGTGGGCAGCCACCCTTTTCCGACTGAGAACCATGGCCTCGGATTTGGAGGTGCTGATTCTCATCCCAGCCGCTTCACACTCGACTGCAAACCGTCCCAGTGCATGCTGAAGGTCCTGGTCTGATGGGGCCAGCACGACAACATCATCCGCAAAGAGCAGAGATGAAATCGTGTGGTCCCCAAACCCGACACCCTCCGGCCCCTGGCTGCGCCTAGAAATTCTGTCCATAAAAATTATGAACAGAACTGGCGAAAAAGGGCAGCCCTGCCGGAGTCCAACCTGGACTGGGAACAAGTCTGACTTACTGCCGGCAATGCGAACCAAGCTCCTGCTCCGGTCGTACAGGGACCGGATAGCCCTTAGCAAAGGGTCCCGAATCCCATACTCCCAGAGCACCCTCCACATGATGCCGCGAGGGACACAGTCGAATGCCTTCTCCAAATCCACAAAACACATGTGGATTGGTTGGGCAAACTCCCATGAACCCTCCAGCACCCTGGAGAGGGTATAGAGCTGGTCCAGTATTCCACGACCGGGACGAAAACCACACGGTTCCTCCTGAATCCGAGGTTCTACCATCGGCCGGATTCTCCTCTCCAGTACCCTGGCATAGACTTTCCCGGGGAGGCTGTATATTATTTACTTTAGTAAACTAAAGTAAATAATAGTAAACTAAAGTAAATGTGCTTGTAAAATAAAAAATATATAACTTATTATAAAAAATAATTACTTACATTTAGGTAGAATTATAAACAAAGTGTTTTTTTAATTTTCAATGTATCTGCTGCAGGTTTGATTGTTTAGTTTATAAGTGAATACGGTAGTATACTGAAGTATTTTTTCATGTGGGCAAATATATAGCTATTGTATAGTAATGGACGGAAAACATTGAATCCAGAAAAATGAAAACAGAAAAAACAGAATTTGGGTAAAAATAAAACTTATTTCTTATTGTTGTTGTGTCATCCCTCATATTGCAAGCCATATCTCCCTGGCCCCTCATTTGGGAGGGTTTTCATGAACTGCCCCCATGACAAACTAAATGAATAGCCCTGCTTTAAAGAATGAAAATAATGCGTAAGTATGGGTAACAGATTTTCATTTATACAACCAGACAGCTAAGTCACTAAGGACATATGGTTAAATTTATTTTTTAAAGGAATTAGGACATTTTCCCGGAGGTACTCTAGTGACGAATGCTAGAAATCAATCATGGTGTAAAAAACACTTGTTAAAGTGTCAGAGTAAGACTGATCGCTGGTTCAAGTCCTGCTCAGAGTGGAATTGAACTGGATGCACGTCTATATTTTTGGTTACTTTTCGATCTGTTCATTCTTTCATTCATGTCTGTATTTCTTTATAAGTCATTGCTCATCCTCAATAAAAAACTACCACTTGAAAGAATGTATAAGAGAAATAATCTGCTCTGATTTTCAGAGCATACAAAGTTTAAATTAGGCTACAGCTTGAATAAAAATGAACGGTTGAATGACAAAAATCCACTCGGGTCCTAAAATCCTTTCCTGAAATAAATGTACCTCCTTATGAATTAATCATGTACAGGATCCTCTATAAAAGCACATGTGAAATTTCAGTCACTTATATGGCCTCTGTGTGAGCAAAATGTGTGAATGAATTAAATTAAAAAAAATTAAAAAGGTACATAACTTGCGGTTTATAAAGGGGGAAGAGATCAAAAGAATCTCTGGGTTTTGTTGGAAAACCTGCTCCCGACCATGTTAGGTTCACAGAGTAAGTTACTATGGTTACTGACTCTGAGTATAAGTGACCTCTATTTTAGAAACAGGCTTGACTTACCCTGCTTTCTCGGGTTTGACATACCTCAATTTCTGAAACGGAAAAATGTCTCAGGTAATGACTGTAACCATGGTTCGCTGGGAGGCGAGGTATGTAATTATGAGAAGCGGCCGCCTGACGTTTAGCCTACACTGTATTCACTGGTAAAAACTGTATTCTATTCAATTGTATTCTATTCTACTACCCCAGCAGGTCGACCTGCAGCCACATATGCCTTGCCTTGCCAACCCAAATTCCAAATTAGATGTCACACAACAAGGTTTGGTGGGCAATGTTGGGAGTTTTATGAGTGATGCCGTTTCTGGTGAAAGATACGTGGCTAAAGTATCTTCCACTCTAGGCATTATTTCATAACCCTTTTCTCTAGCCCCTAACACGGTAGAGAAACTACAAGACATGGAGGAAATACGTGATGAGATTGCCTTTTTTTCTCACGATTTTTGACACCTCAGCATGCAAATCGGAAAAGAATGGCAACCCCGGACGTAGCTGTACCTGCTTCTTTAAAAACCTCTCATCCAGTTTGCTAACAGACTTCACCTATTCTTGCTGTTCTAAAGGCCAGTCAATATTAAGTTTGGCTACCGCCTGGGTAACATCCTCCAAGAGCTCCTCATAGCCTAGAGAAAGAACAGTTTCGTGAAACTACTCTATTTCTTCTGCAAAACTAGCAGAGTAGGGCATTGTGTTGACGGATGGGTGAGCTCCCGAATCCCTTCTGGAAGCAATGGAACCTGGGGGCTGAGAAAAGGCTAAAGCCGTCTCAGAACCCTCAACAACCTTCATCTGTGAGCCCCATGATCGAAGACGCCACACCCCCTCAGACCGTGCTGCGCCGCCTCGGACCTTGAGGGTGGCGAATATTGCCTGACTTGTCAAACATTGCAATTCGGGAGTCAAGCGTTCTAATCACATGCCACTTGTTCACATACTAACACATACGTAGATAAGGCAGGGCAAAGACACTAATCGTTAGGTAAGACACTGGTCAGAGACTTTAGGTGACTGCATATTTAAAGTGACCAATTAAAGGAGCAGAGAAATCTGCTATTGTCCTGCCTCCAAAGTCAACTCGATGAGCAAGCGAGTGTTAAACAGTTTCGAGTGCATAGAGAGAATTGCGCACGCGCTAGTCACAGACCCTGGTTGCGAAAATGCACTCTTGCAAGGTTTCTTTTACACGCACAGATATTGTTCAACGCACTCACAATGCGCCCATGCGAGGGTGCGTATCTGCTCGGGAAACTGTTCTGTGTGCTTGCATCATGAGTGCACATGTGGTTTTTCTTTGGAAATTTTCTTTGACCAATGCACATAAACATTAAGTAAAGAACAGCAAGGTAACTTAACCTAAGCAAACTATTGTGTTAGCCCAACTAAAGTATAATTTATTTAAAATGAATTTAATTTCGTGTAAAACCTTTCTTCACTTAAATAAAAAAATAGAACCTTGAGATAAACTATTAAAATGGGCTTTCATAAAAGTACAATTCTTTGTAATTTAATGGAAATTAAAACTGTACCTGGACCAAATAGATATTCTTAAGTGAAATAATCATGTTGCTTTGTTTTAATTTCAATTTTCGATAAATCAAAGAATAAATAGCCATAGCAAATTAGAGTAAGTTTAAAATGTTTGTTTAAAGTATATTTTTTGGTAAAGATACAGTACTTCATTTATATACTAGTACAGTAATAATAATGTAATTTATTTATAAAATGCGGGAGGTTTTAAGAACTTGAGATTACAATATACAGTATTGTTCGATTTTGAACAGCAGAAACAGTAAGATGTGTGTAGAATGGTTTCATAAGAGTGTGACATTTCCTGCTTCAGTTTGCTTGTGGTTCAGAAGGAAAGAACAATATAACACAGAGGAACAAACAACACAGTCTGGCAGAGATCTTTCCTGACGACAGCCGCAGGCTCATTCAACTGCAAACCAGAAGTTTCAATGTGATCCTTCGTTCTCCAGATGCCTTTTCAACACTCTTGAGTATGTATTGTGTTTATGTTGGATGTTACATTCTTAATTAAAATACTGGATACTTCAGAATAACTTTTATTAATACGTCTTTGAATACTTTATTCTACAAATGATTGTGTAGATTTTACAGATGTTAAGTTAAAAGCATATTTTAAATTCCTTTTTTAGAGAAAAAGTATTCGTTTTGAGACTTAAGACTTATGTATGTTATTGTTATTGTAATTGTTATGATTATTATTATGGTAACACTTTACTTTAAGGTACCCTTTATGTAACATTTATAAATGTGTTCATTAATGAATAATACGTAATTTACAAATGCATTATTTGGCAGTTATAACTGCATGAATAAAAAGGGGATTGTAACGAAATAGCGAGCAGGTATAAGATAAACAACATGCAGTGTCCAGTCTGACAGCCTATTTTGCGAACAACATCAAGATCATAATGAATCTGCTTTCAGGTCAAATAAATAATTAATAAATACATTTATTTAGCATTAATAACTAAGCTATTTGGCAGGTATTTCGTTAGAATCCCTCTTTTTATTCATGCAGTTATAACTGCTTTATAATGCATTTGTAAATTACTTATCAATCATTAATGAACACATTCAAATTATAAAAAGTTAATAAATGCTTTATAAAGGGTACCTTAATGTAAAGTGTTACCATTATTATTATTTTATAGATATCTTTTTGTCTTTTTGTAAGATTAAATGTTTTCTTTTTCTTTCAGCCTTAATGAGCATGGCATCAGTTTGGCTATCAGTACTTGTCTCATGGATATATATCACCGCCTTGTTAAAAGGTGAATCATCTTTACAGTCGAAAGATAATCAATCGTTTTCTTTAATTTTTGTTTTAATTTTCGTAATTATTTGTATTGTTATTTAGGGGCACAAACTACCATGCGGTTAGTTGTAACACATACTTTAACTAGTAACACAGGGTTGAGAGATGAGCACTTTTGGTATTTTTCTCTCAATTTCAGATGACATTATTCTGAGAATTTGTGTAAAGTTTTGATGTATTCATGGAGATATTGGACAAATAGCATTTTGGAGGAATGAAAGTAAATTTGATCATCATATGTTTTTTCTATTTGCGAGTTGGGTGTATAAGTCAGTGTATCTAACCTTAAATGATCCAAATAACTGTCTTGTTGCCTAACATAAATCACCATATTGAAACATGTCAGCCATTCCTAGCAGTGGTTAACCAGGCCTTAAAAAATATATTCACACCATGGGGTTAGTTGTAAGAGTGTAACAAAGAAGCCTCTAAGTGTATAATAACAATAATGAAATGAAAACTATTTAAATTTTTTATTGTTCATTTGTAGCAGATATGTGTATGTTGCGTGTGTGAAAATCTGATTTATCAAGCTCAGACATTTAGCAAAATAATGGTTAGGTTGTTGATCTTAAAATGATTCCTCAATTCTTTCCTATTATTGTTAAGTAAAACTATTCAGATTTTAACACAAAAGTTATGGTTAAGTTCTTGTTTGTTTCTTTGGTGTCATGCAATAGCTCCTCACATATTTTGAAATAGGTTTTTTTAGAGGATGTTGTTGGGAACATGTAACACGCAATGCTATTTCATCACAATTGGGGAGTGGAACGCTGGGTAGTTAGCTAAACTATGATCAGAATTCACTTAAGAGAAGGATTAAAACATGTGTATTCACTTTGTATTTATTTATTACCCACAGTGGCTCAAGCATTGGTTTGTGGCGAGGTAAACACCTCTGCTTCTGTGGTGGCTGTAGGCTCGTCCATATCAGCGTCCTGCCTCATCAACAACGAATGCTCACTGACTAAAGGCAAAGAGTTTCGAGTGGAATGGAAGATTAACAACCATTTGGTCCCCACCAATCTCACTTACCTGGAGAGGAATGGGACTTATGCTGCATTTATTCCTCAGATTCTGGGCACAAATGCGGAAATTACTTGTGGAATTTGTGTAGAAACCAACTGCCAAATAGTGGGTGGAAGCATTGTCGAAGTGAAACGTGAGAAACTTTTAAAATTATGATTATTCACTGATGCTATTAACAATTATAATCATACAGCCCACATATTCCATTTGAAAGTGACCTATTTGTCAGTTATGGTGACCCTTAACCGAAATGTGACCTCTGCATTTAACCCATCCAGTGATTAGTGAACACACGCACTGCAAGTCCTTTTGGTTATTAGTCTGACTATCTAACCACTAGGCCACAACTGCCCCCTGTTGGTGACCCATTTGACAGGCTGTATACTGTACCTACAGCTCCTTTAATGTATTGCGTTGTTAACGTTTCTCTAGTGAAGACCAGAGACTTGGATTTCCTTGAACAAGTAGTCTTTTTTGTAGAGTCAGAGCATACCGCTAGGATGCTGCAGTCATCAAATCCGACTTACATTGCAAATACAAATACATAGCACTTATAGCCATTTGAGGGGGCTGTCCCCTCAAATAGAAAACAAAGCATTCAGGTGACAACAAAGCATAAAACGACCATGCCCATCCCATATCCTGGAATCTCATCCCCCTTTACTGACGTAATCAAGATGGTCTGCCCAGACCACCTCAGTAACATGTTCACACCACAAGTTCAGAGTAACCTGTACCCCTGAGTCAAACAAATGCTCACCAGCTAACAAAACACAAAGAGACATCACATGCAGTGTTGTCGTGTTCCTCCAAAATACCCAATGCAATGTTTTTCATTTATTTGTTGTTAAAGAGTAACTATTACAATGTCCTTCAAATGATATTTCATGCAGTGGGTAATGCTGCTGTGTGTGAATGTAAGCAGTCTGCCAAGTTGTAAAGCGGAAGTGAATGAATAACAAAATTATTGGCTTTGGAAAAAAGGAGTCAACGCTGACTCACACGAAGGAGTCATCTGTCTTTCTAATTTCAGTTCAACGTCACATTTTTGTCACTCTGTGAAAATTCCTCCTACTTTCCATTTGCGACGCTGTAGGCAATGGAACGCGGTTGACCAATCACAGCAGACTAGACCATCTGACCAATTAGATTGGTGGGCTTACCGAAAAGAGGGAATTAGACAGATGAATTGCTGAACGAATAGTTTGAGAGTGAGTCAAGAAATAAGGTAATAGTAACTGCCTATTATTAGAAAATAGAAGTGTTTTCGCATCGTGTATGTACGAAAACTTGTTGTTGGACACTCCATAAACCAAAGTAGGACCTTAAAAATCACAAATGATTTATTTTTTAAGATGGGGAGAGTAAGAGAATCAGCTGATCTTAAAATGATCCTCAATTTTACATTTCCACAATTGCAATGCCATGTACCAGACAGCAGATCATTCAAGTCAACATTATTTATAGAGCGCTTTTTACAATTTTCATTGTTACAAAGCAGCTGTACATGAAACATATTGACTATAAGCAACTAACCCTTATACAAGTAAAAGTTAAAAAGGTGAAAAACCAGAAGACAGACACGTACACACCGGTTCAAACACACCCACATACAATACATGGACTCACAACTTTCCGGTTGATCTGACTAGTGCAGCCTAAACCCTCAGAGGATATATATTATGGAAGTGTTGTGTATGCAAGATTAAAAAGATGTGTCTTTAGTCCAGATTTAACTGACAGAGTGTGTCTGCCTCCCGGACAGTGCAGGGAAGAGTGTTCCAAAGTTCAGGAGCTAGATCGGAAAATGATCTACCACCTGCACTTGATTTTAAAATTCTAGGTATTACCAACTGACAGGACGCCTGAGAGCGTAATGCACGTGAAGGACTGTAATACAAGAGGAGTTCACTCAGGTACTGAGAAGCTAAACCATGTAGGGCTTTATATGTAATCAGTAAGATTTTAAAGTTAATACAGTATGTTGCTTTATATGTAACCAGTGCAAGGTTGACAAAACCGGGATAATATGCTCAAACTTTTTGGTACTTGTAAGAACTCGAGCTGCTGCATTTTGAACCATTTGAAGTTTTTGCAATAGGCCCACAGGGCAGCCACCTAATAGTGCGTTACAATAATCTAGTCTTGATGTCATGAATGCATGTATTAACTTCTCTGCATCTGTCAGTGACAGCATATGACGTCGTTTATATATATTCTTAAAATGGAAAAACATGGTTTTACAGGTGTCGGCGAGATGGCTCTCAAATGACAGATTTCTATTGAATAGAACGGCAAGATTCTTAGCAGACGACAAGGGTTTTATGGAAGAATTGTTAAGCAGTATTCTTTGTTGTTACGTATGGCGGTTTTCGGTTCAATAGGAAACACTTCTGTGTTTTGTCCGAGTTCAGTACTAAAAAGTTGTTACTTCAGCATGTCAATCATAGATCACAAAACCTTCAGTGTTCAAAACTCTAGAAACCACAGTTGTTGTTTGTCATAGATAAATGAATATATGTGCCACAAGGCTACAGTAGATGTAGTATGTCTGAAACATTGCTGTTTTGAGTTGAACCTCAGGAAGAGTAGGTCTTAAAAGGGACATCGGATAAAATGTTCACTCATGTAAAATTAACTTAGCTCTGTGCCCGCAAGTGCACACACAGCCAGTGTGAAAGTAGTGGTCTAACGCTCACCCTAATTAGCTCACGTTTATGACGGCCAAAACCCAATCAGAACAGAGGTGTGGGGTAACCCTAACATTTAAAGAGACAGGCATCGAACCGGGGAGAAGGGTGTTGTTTTACACCAGTGGTCAAACCAACTTGTGGAAAATAAGCATTTGATGTCCCGTTTAAGCTGGATTCAAGACATTGAGTTTATTTATTTAATTTAGGTATTCAATATTTGCTATCTTATCTTTTATTTCTATTTCCTTGGTTCTTGCTGTCTGATGTATAAATTATTGATATATAATACATTTTAGTAATGTGGCTCAGTGGTTAGAGCATGGCACTAGCAATGCCAAGGTCATGGATTCGATCCCAGGGGTTTGCACATAGTCAGAAATGTAATTTGTAAAATGTAAGTCGTTTTGGATAAAGCATATGCCAAATGCATAAATGTAAATGTAATAAGATAATACATGTTTAATGTCTGCCCTACATTCATATTTTTATGATAGAATTGTTGGATACATTTCAACTGATGTTATTTATTTTATCTTTAAAGATCCACCACCCATTCCAAAGAACCTAAGCTGTGTCATGATTTTTTCTGCGAGTGGAATGCTGTGTAAATGGGACCCTTGTCAAGAAACGGCAGACGATTCTACAATCTACACACTTCACACCTCTATCAGGTCTCTATTTCTGTCAACATTACAGACACTTTAAAGGTGTCATTTTTATCTACTTTTACACAAGTATAAACCTTGAGGTCTACTTCCGCTGAAAATATACCACATATGTTTTATTATACAATGCCCTGAATGTCCATTTTTGTATGGAAGGAAAAACACGCGTATATTTAAATTTAAATGAGCTGCTAGTCTCCTCCCCCTTTCCAGCAGAAAGCACATGGGTGTGTGAGCCAGTCGACAAATTTAGAAAGTGTCAAATAGTGTATTGTCTTTAAACACCAAACACATTAAAACCATACACCTTGTTTTCTGCTGTACACAGGACAAACATGTTGCATCTTTAAAAACTGAGCACATTGTTTTCATTCCGGCTTGAAGCAGGTCTGTCAGCACTCCTGTGGCCGCGAGTCTCCTGTTTTTCACACCCATCTCTGGTCATAAGTAGACGCTCCTGGCTATAAATGTAGGTGCGACAGATTCTGGATCGTAACGTAGGATATATAAAGTTAACTGCTTGAAGCCTACGTTTAACATTCAAATGACTGAATACAAAACAGTTTTGGCGAAGGTCTAGTGTCTTTGTGTAATTCAGCCTGAAGGGGGTGCTCAAATGTTGATTGGCAGGCTCTACAATCACATGTTGAACGAAATCTTAGAGTACACATAACAATGTTTTATTATTGTGTTTGATGATAAACAAGTTTTAAAAAATTCTGAAAAACAAAGGTCTTTGAAAGTTCTCTGAATAATTAAATGTAACTGACTGCATTGGGGACTGGGTTGCAATGCGGTTTCGCTTTCTAGAATGTAGAATCTTCTCTATATTTACTGCAGGCTTATATTTACTTACAAGCTTTTCACAGGAGGACTTAAACTTAACGATTTATACTGATGTGATGCTGATTTATTCATGTAAGCATTTGAAGGTCGCTGCTTCATGTTAGCAAATTTAAGATTACGGCATTGTGCTACAGAAAGCATAGTTTAAACATGATAGGCTACGTGTAGTTCAACTGTATAAAAAGCAGTCAGTCTGCCAAAAACAGGGTTAGTGCACTTTTGCTATAATAAAATCAAAGCTAATTTTCTTAAGGGAGAAACCTGATTTATTATTACCTTCAAGCCCTGTTGATCTGATTAATTTGCTGAACTCCTGCACTCGTGCAGACTGACCCACACTTTACTAACGCGGATTGATATAGCTTTGTCTGGTACTACATTCGCGTGACGTACAAAGCAGAGGGACAAACTCAATTCTGTCTATCAGACCAGGCTGGACTTCCATTTCTCAACACAGATTTCCATTGGAAAACCATGGGGCGCTGTTGAGCTCGTGAGGCCTCAAGGTTTCTCCGTCCTGCTTAAAGTTCATTACATACCCTATCTGCGGAAGCCAAGCTCTAAATTTCTGCGTATATTCGTCTCCTTTTACAACTTAAAATGACAAAGAATCCCCGAAAATATTTGTTGAATAATTCAGAACACATTTTTGCGTTAGCAATCTTGCTAGATTCAGTTTATATACAGTTCTATATTTCTATAGAGGATTACTTTGGAGGGGCACTGCCCCACCTGCTCATACAGATGAGCCGCGGCTGCTTGCCACCCTCCATTTTTCTTATTTCTTCCGTGAAACTCATGTATTTGAGTTTTCTGCAATTAAAGCGGATCACGAAAAGACACAAAGTGCTCTGTGATGCTGGTGTGTTCAGTAAATGAAAGAACAGTTCATTTCGCCATGCCGTTACTGATACACCTAAGTCGTTTGTGAAAACAACAATTGTGGCAGCGCTGTGGGTGGAAACGTGCATATGAAGGGCTGGTAATATTATAATAAGATAGAGGAGCAAGATGTCGCATGGGCTTGTTTTTCCTCACATGCTTGCAGAGAAAGGCTCTCCACAACAAAGTTAGATGTGGCAGATGCACCAGGGACACGATTATAGCAGTTAATCGGGTTTCGTTTTTATGAAATGTCACCTTTAACTGTCAATTTCCTACCAATGAGTCCCAGCATTTTTCTCTGATATTTGTAATTCTGTGCTTCTTTTTTTGGATTTGTATTCTAAAAGACATTCTACTTATTATTTTCTGGGGTAATATTAACTCTTTCCCAGCCGGTTGGTTACGTTTCAGCTAGTGCCAGCATTTTCACAAAACATTGATGCCCTCCATATATCTTTCATGTATATACAATATTTCAAATGAAAGAACAAAGTCTCCAATTTAAAAATACATTTAAATCCTGTTTCTTTTTAAATCACAGTTTTAATGGAAACTCGTAAGTGTAATTAATTAATCGTGTCTTATTGAGTCTAGCGCAGTTTCGTTGCTTTGTTTACAAACGCTTTGTCACGTGCTTTGAGTTGCGTTTGGCTCGCGTGTGATTGGGAGATATTGGAAGGCGTGTCCTGCTGAATTCAATTGCGTGATTCAGAAGGATATTTAAGTGGGATTAACCACCGCGTGCAGCGGTCGCGTGCATCCCTCATCGCGTGAAGACCGAAGAGAGTAAAGACCATCGACTCTACCTGTGCGACTCCACCGAGCAAGGACACCGACAAGGCACTTGAGTATTACTGTTTTGCACTTGGACTATCGCACTTTATTTATCCTGTTTTTGTCTTGTAAATTCCTTATTCCCTGTTTTTCACTATGTGTTTTCAAATCCCTACTGTCACTACAACTCGTAAATCACCGGTATCACGTAGAAGGCCACGCAAGGCTAATGCTAATAATCTGCGCACTCTTTCAGCATCCAAAACCACCTCAATCACACTTCCCATTGGTTTATGGAACTGCCAATCTGCTGTTAACAAAGCAGATTTCATCACAGCTATTGCTAAACACTCTGGTCTTTCTCTTTTAGCACTTACTGAAACCTGGATCAAACCAGAGAACATTGCCACACCGGCTGCCCTCTCCAATAATTACACATTCTCCCACAGGCCACGCATATCAGGGAGGGGTGGAGGAACCGGTCTACTTATTCCTAACGACTGGAAATTCAAACAGTTGCCACCCTCATGTGACAACATCTCATTCGAGTCTCATGCCGTTACTGTCATCTACCCTGTTAAAATTCATGTTGCAGTCATCTATCGTCCCCCAGGTCAGCTTGGACTTTTCTTGGAGGAGTTTGATGCGCTTCTGTCATCCTTCCCAGAGGATGGTACTCCTCCGCTGGTACTTGGAGACTTCAATATCCACCTTGAAAAACCGCAGGCTGCTGACTTCAACAACCTGACTGCGTCATTTGACCTCAAGCGAGTGTCCACTTCAGCAACCCATAAATCTGGTAACCAACTTGATCTTATCTACACACGCTACTGCTCCACTCATAACCCCCAGGTTACCCCGCTGCACATGTCGGATCATTTCCTGATCACTCTTGATCTCGACCTAACCTCTCCAGACACTAAACATCCTCCCCAACTGGTCACATTCCGGCGCAACCTACGATCACTCTCTCCCTCCCGCTTATCCTCTGCGGTCTCTACCACGCTCTCTCCCTCTGACCAGCTCTCTCTATTGGATGCCAACAGCGCCACATACACTCTTTGCTCCACACTAACCTCCTGCCTAGACAGCTTATGCCCTCTTACATCTAGGCCATCTCGTGCATCCCCTTCTGCCCCCTGGTTATCTGATGTTCTCCGCGAGCATCGTGCCACGTCTGCCGAGAGAAAATGGCGCAAATCTAATGAACCTACTGACCTCTTGCTCTATCAGTCTCTCCTTTCTTCTTTCTCTGCTGATGTCTCCTCTGCAAAATCCCTGTACTACCACGCTAAAATCAACAACTCTCCTGACCCTCGTACTCTCTTTAAAACCTTCTCTGCTCTTCTTTGCCCACCTGACCCCTCACCTTCATCTGAACTAACAGCTGATGATTTCGGAGCTTTCTTTGTTAGGAAAACAACCACCATCAGCAGTCAATTCTCTGCGCCACTGCCTCTTGATCACGCCCGACCCCTAGACACATGCTCGCTCCCCTCTTTCTCTCTACTTTCTGAAGACGACGTTTCCAAGGTCATTTCTTCTAACCACCGACTACCTGCCCACTAGATCCCATCCCCACTCATCTCCTCCAGGCCATCTCTCCATCGGTTGTTCCCACTCTGACCCACATTATCAACTCGTCTCTTACCACTGGTACATTTCCCACACTCTTCAAAGAGGCGCGTATTACACCACTACTGAAGAAACCCACTCTTAATCCTGCACTGTTAGAAAACTACAGACCGGTATCTCTCCTCCCATTCATTGCAAAAACTCTTGAACGTGTTGTATGTTACCAGCTCTCATCCTATCTCACTTAGAACAACCTCCTGGACAGCAACCAGTCTGGTTTCAAGAGTGGTCATTCCACTGAGACAGCGCTGCTCTCTGTCATTGAAGCACTGAGACTGGAAAGAGCTACCTCAAATTCATCAGTTCTTATCCTGCTCGATCTACCTGCTGCCTTTGACACTGTCAACCATCACATCCTCCTGTCGACCCTCAAGGCTATGGGTGTCTCTGGAGTGGTCCTAGAATGGTTCAGATCTTACCTCTCAGGTAGGTCATTTAGAGTATCGGAGAGGTGAGGTCTCCGAGTCTCTTGACACAGGGGTGCCTCAGGGCTCAGTGCTTGGTCCGTTGCTATTTTCTGTATACATGACATCCCTAGGCTCTGTCATTCGGAAACATGGCTTTTCCTATCACTGCTACGCGGATGATACACAACTCCACCTGTCTTTTCAGCCAGACGATCCGACCGTTTCTGCATGCATTTCAGCATGCCTAGCCGACATCTCGTTCTGGATGAAGGACCATCACCTGCAGCTGAACCTTGCAAAAACAGAACTGCTTGTAATCCCGGCTGACACAAAGACTCATCACAACTTCTCTATTCAACTGGGCTCATCAACCATCACCCTCCAGAAAGGCCAGAAACCTGGGAGTGGTGATCGATGATCAGCTTAACTTCACAGATCAGGTTGCCAGCACCGCCCGGTCCTGTAGATTCATCCTCTACAATATTAGAAAAATTAGACCCTTCCTATCAGAGCATGCTACGCAAGTCCTAGTCCAGGCCCTTGTTCTGTCCAGACTGGACTACTGCAATGCGCTAATGGCTGGACTCCCTGCTTGCACAACCAAACCTCTACAGATGATCCAGAATGCAGCGGCAAGAGTCGTCTTCAATGAACCGAAGAGAGCACACGTCACTCATCTCTTCATAAGGTTACATTGGCTCCCTATTGCAGCTCGCATCAAATTCAAATCCCTCCTCCTGGCCTACAAGTCCACCACTGGTTCGGCTCCCCCTTATCTTCTTTCGCTAATGCAGACGTATATACCCACCAGATCTCTGCGCTCTGCAAACGAACGACGTCTTGTGGTGCCATCCCAAAAAGGTAAAAAATCGATCTCACGAACCTTCTCTGGATCGGTTCCACTTATGTGGAACGATCTGCCCGCGGCAACAAGATCTGCAGATTCTGTAGCCATCTTTAAGAATCATCTGAAAACACATCTCTTCCGTCAACACCGATCAGTTCTGACTTCTATCTCTTTTCTACTCAAAAAAAAATCTAACTTAACTTAGCACTGTATACTGTGGTAGGCTCTATGAGGCCAGTTTTATTGATTGCACTTATGCTTTTTGTTGTATTTGCGTTGTCCGAATTGCTTCCATTGTTTACCCCATCTGTAAGTCGCTTTGGATAAAAGCGTCTGCCAAATGACTAAATGTAAATGTAAATGTAATGGAGCTAGGTTACCCTCATATTGTGTTAAAGAATTCATCCAAATCAGATTTACTGTAGAGTGATAAACAAAACAGAAACAGTTGCTGCTTTTGAATCCATGGATGCTGAACTATTTCAGAAGATTGGGAAAAGTGCCGCCTACTGTATAACTGTGAAAACTGGACGAGAAACACAAATGTACATAGTTTTCCAATAAACAACAGTCATTGCTGTCAATGGCAGGGAAAGATAATACAGCAAATAATATCTATGTGATGTATAGTTATCAATTATATCTAGGATATAGGCTCCTAGGGTCTGCGCTGCGGGCTAGTTTTCAAGTTATATTTAAAATGCTGTGCGTGCATCGGGCCTTTTTCACAGTGCCATTGTCCCCACTTCCCCGAATGGCAGAATCTCTTTACTATCCGGACCAGAGCACGCTTACATTATTATTATGCGACTGTTTTGAATTAAACAGTAAGAAAAGCACAGTAATGTTAAGTTTGCGATTTTTTATGTTTTCAGTTTTATGCACACATTGCGCAGACCCAGCCAGCAGCTAGTGATACAAAAGTAACATGAGACCATTTAAAGGAGGATACCCAGCGCTCTTTGATGTCCAAAAAAACAAACGTTTTCTCTTGGTGACGGCTGAAGCTAAAGGAGGAATTTAAGCAATTAAACGTTCAGCCCCTGATCCACAAAAAAAGAATACTTCTTTACTATTTCTCTAAATTAACTTAATAAAGAAACAAAATAGGAATAATTTGAAATTAAAAACAAAACAGCCACAATTTTATTGGCTGCAACAGCCTGTGTAATGCGAAAGTAATAAAAAAACACGGGCTTCAGTCTGACTCGGGCTGAGAATTCTGATAAGTTGGACAAGAGCTGGCCTCGCTTTGGGCCATGGCCGGGCTAGGGCCTAAATTTGAGGCCCGTGCAGGGCTCCTGTATGAATGGGGACTGTTAAATATGACCTTTGTATTCTGATTGTTGACATTTTTGTGAACTTTAGTTATCCTTGGAGGACCACTTCAAAAACGTATGTTCTACCTCCTGGGGTGCATTTTTACCAGATTCCACGATTGGATATTGGTCTTACATCTAAGATGGAGATTTATGTGGAGGTATCGAATGTCTTCTGGAGCATCAGCTCTGCACATCTGCTGTTGGTGCCAATGGAATCAGGTACATAATATTGTGTTATTCTACTATTAACAACATTGAGTTTATTTTTAATAACTATATTAAAGAAGTTAAAAAATGCAGAATACATCATATAACTACTCTAGCTAAAGTTATTATTCTTTCAATATTTCATTTTCAGTATAAAAGATGTTTTCATATATCTTAATTTAATACTTAAAGGGGATGTAACACGCAGTTTCTGCCAATCTCATATAAATCTTGAGTACCTCTCAACTCTCAACTCAACTTTATTTATATAGCGCTTTTTACAATTTTCATTGAATACAAGAAAAACAACTAAAGTCATATACCTGTAAAAACAAGAAAAAGGTGAAAACAACAAAAGACAGACATACAAATGCTCCACACACACAATATGCATACACACTACACACATTGACATAGACGCACACACGCAAACACACTCGCACACACGCACAGTGAAAGCACACATTTGAGATAAAGGAGAGAGAACCACAGGTCAAATATTAAACGGACTATAAATTCTTATATGCAATATTAATTATGTCTAACTTCTAAATTCTAAAGTAGCCCCCCCGGCCAGGCAAATAGTGCAAAACAATATGCAAACGGTGGCGAGGAACCCAAAACTCCAATGGAGAAAAAAAAAACTCAGGAGAACCCAGGCCCAACCAGGGGATTCCAGTTCCCCTCTGGCAAAAGCTGCTGCCTCTGCACAAGCTCAACAGTGCTTGCACAACAAGGCTACATAAAAAATAAATAAACTTACTAATAAGGTAAATTATAGATTTAAGATTATCATTAACAATCTACTAGCATTTGAAGTGTTGTAGATAAAAATCGTGTCAAGTTGCCGCATCCTTTATCCAGCTCTATCATCTCAGCTCGGGTCAGGTCCTGCGGTAACCTTGGAACAAAGAGACAAGACTGGCTGAGAGTAGAGTACTGTTCTGCACTCTTTGATGCAACAGGTACATCGTTTGTTGTTGGATGTGTTCCTGGTTCCGGTTGATCTAAATAATGCAGCCTAAATCCTCTGAGGATTAGTATTATGGAAGTGTAGTGTATGCAAGATTAAAAAGATGCGTCTTTAGTCTAGATTTAAACTGACAGAGTGTGTCTGCCTCCCCCGGACAGTGCAGGGAAGAATATTCCAAAGTTTAGGCGCTAGATAAGAAAAGGATCTACCACCTGCACTTGATTTTGAAATTCTAGGTATTACCAACTGACAGGACGCCTGAGAGCGTAATGCACGTGGAGGATTGTAATACAATAGAAGTTTATTCAAATACTGCGGCGCTAGACCATGTAGGGCTTTATAGGTAATAAGCAAGATCTTAAAGTTAATGCGATGCTTTATAGGTAACCAGTGCAAGTTTGACAGAACCGGGGTTATATGCTCATACTTTTTTGTACGTGTAAGAACTCGAGCTGCCGCGTTTTGAACCAGTTGCAGTTTTTGTAATAGGCCTGCAGGGCAACCACCTAAAAGTGCATTACAGTAATCTAGTCTTGATGTCATGAATGCATGAATTAATTTCTCTGCATCTGACAGTGACAGCATATGACGTAGTTTAGATATATTCTTAAGATGGAAAAATGCAATTTTACAGGTGTTGGCGACATGGCTCTCAAATGACAGATTACTATCGAATACAACGCCAAGATTCTTAGCTGACGACGAGGATTTTATGGAGCATCCGTCAATAGTTAAGCAGTATTCTTGGTTGCTACGTATGGCGGTTTTTGGTCCAGTAAGTAACACTTCTGTTTTGTCCGAGTTCAGTGGTAAAAAATTGTTACTCATCCAGTTTTTTAAATCAACTATGCATTCCTTTATTCGATGGAACTGCTGGGTGTCATGAGACTTCGAGGAAATATAAAGTTGAGTATCATCAGCATAACAGTGAAAGCTAATTCCGTGTCGCTTTATTATATCTCCTAGAGGTAGCATATATAATGCAAAGAGCAGAGGCCCTAAGACTGAGCCCTGTGGTACACCGTACTGGACTTGCGATTTGCGGGACACCTCATTGTTTATTGCTACAAATTGAAAACGGTCAGATAAATAAGACTTAAACCATTTCAATGCTATTCCTTTAATGCCGACGTACTTTTCGAGTCTGTGTAGGGGTAGGCCGTGGTCAATGGTGTCAAATGCAGCGCTAAGGTCTAGCAGCACCAATAACGAAATACAGCCACGGTCAGACGCTAAAAGCAGATCATTTGTAACTCTGATCAAAGCAGTCTCTGTACTGTGACATGCTCGAAATCCAGACTGGAATTCTTCATTAATGTCATTCCTTTGGAGGAAGGAGCGTAAACTGAGTTGAAACTACTTTTTCAAGAACTTTAGATATAAAAGGTAAATTCGATATAGGCCTGTAATTGCCTAGTTCTCTTGGGTCGAGTTTGGGTTTTTTGATAAGGGGCCTTATAACAGCCACCTTAAATGCTTTAGGCACATGTCCTATTGTCAGAGATGAGTTAATAATACTAATGTTGTGTTCAGACCAAACGCGAATGGCGCGTCAAGCGCGAGTGATTTACATGTTAAGTCAATGCAAAGACGCGATTGACCTACTTGCGGCGCGAATCGGGCGAATGAGCGGCGCGAATGACGCGAATTGCGCGAATGAGGCGGCGCGAATGGCGCGAATTAGACGACGTGATTAGACGACGTAGCGAGCGGAGGCAGAAATCCGAAACTGGAGGACAAAATGGAGGACAAATTGATCGTTACTGTTTGTGGACACCCGGAGCTGTATGATTCTTTTTCTTACTTTTATAGGAACAGTAATAAAAAGGATCTTGTTTGGAAGAAAGTGAGTGAGGAGGTCGGAGAATCTGGTAAATTGTAAAAATGCTCTTTAGTCAATTTGAGCTATATATATATACGAGTTTACGCCGTTTTTCAGCCTTCCATAGCACATAAAGCGCAGCTACCCTCTCAACAAAAAACATGTCCGCCATTTCGAAATGAGACGGGAGCCGCCTGCCAGAAGCCCCTCCCATGACGCGAATGAAGCGAATTTGACGCGCGAATGAAGCGGATTTTACGCGCGAATGAAGCGAGTAATCTCAAAATGTTCAAGCGTCCAACTACACGCGAATAGCGCGATTCATTCGCGCCATTCGCGTTTGGTCTGAACACAACATAAGAAGAGGATCTAGAATTTCCGGGAGCATTTCTTTCAGTAGTTTTGTAGGTATAGGGTCTAGCACGCATGTTGTTGATTTTGATGATCTAATGATTTTAGAGAGTTCATCATGATCTACTGTAGAAAATATTTGCAATTTCTCCTTAGTGGTGCTGTAGTTAATTTGTTCAGCGGGTTTCAGTTCTGGTTGCATTGTTATAATTTTTTCTCTAATATCTTGGATTTTACTAGTGAAGTAGTTCATAAATTTATCACTGTTATGCTGATAATCAGAGTCTGAAGTCACTGACGACTTATTTTTTGTTAATTTAGCCACGGTGTTAAATAAAAACCTAGGGTTGTGATGGTTTTGTTCTATTAGTGATGAAAAGTAGGCGGATCTAGACGTTTTTATGGCATTCCTGTATTTTCGAGTACTATCCTTCCATGCTATACGAAATACCTCTAAATTCGTTTTCTTAAAGTTCCGCTCCATTTTACGGGACGCTTTCTTTATAGCCTGAGTGTGTTCATTATACAACGGTGTTGGGCTGCCATTTTTAATCTTTTTCAAACGCAGAGGAGCAACTGTGTCTAATGTTTCCGAGAAGGTAGAGTTAAAATTTTCAATAGTAATGTCAAGATCGTCAACGTTTTTACTCATGCTAGATATTTGAGACAATTCAGGCAGATTGTCGAGAAACGCATCTTTGGTAGTTGAAGTAATCGTTCTACCATATTTGTAACAAGGAGTTTGATTTGCAGCCGTAGGCCAGTGAAGCAAACATAGTATCAGATAATGATCCGAAATGTCTTCACTCTGCTGAACAATTTTAACATCGTCCACATTTATACCGTAAGATAGTATTAAATCTAAAGTATGATTACGAAGGTGAGTGGGTCCCGACACATGTTGACTAACGCCCATGGAGTTAAGAATGTCTTTGAAAGCCATTCCCAAGGCATCTGTATCATTATCTACATGAATGTTAAAGTCGCCAACGACAAGGACTCTATCTGCGGCCAGTACTAGTTCTGATAAGAACCCACCAAATTCTTTAATAAAATCTGTGTGGTGCCCTGAAGGCCTATATACAATAGCTAGAATAAATTTTAAAAATGTTTTGTGCTTAGTATTAGGTGTTGATACGTGAAGTACCATGACTTCAAAAGAATTATATTTAAAATTAGACTTTTGAGAGGTGATAAAATAATTATTGTGAAGTGCAGCGACACCTCCCCCTCTACCTTTTAGACGAGGCTCGTGTTTATAGTAATAATCTTGGGGAACGGATTCATTTAGAGTTATATAATCATCTGGCTTAAGCCATGTTTCTGTCAAACAGAGCATGTCTATTTTATGATCGGTTATCATATCGTTAACAAAAAGTGCTTTATTCGAGAGAGATCTAATATTAAGCAATCCGAGTCGTAACAGTTGATTATCTGTATTTTGTTCATGTTTGATTTGTTTAACGCTTATTAAATTACTTTCAAGAGGTTTACGCATTATCTTATGTTTGCTAATCCGGGGGACAGACACAGTCTCTATGTTATGTTGTTTGTGAGAAGGGATTATTACATGTTGTATATTTTGTGTATTCTGTAACGTGAGACGGCAAGCAGACAGTTGGTTAAGCCATTCTGTCTCCTTCCTGACCTGGGCCCCAGGTAGTCAGCCACTTTACCAATAAAGTAATATTGCATACTTCATATCTTCAAAGAGTCTTTAGGTTGATCACATTTAAAAAAGACTGATAAAGCTGTAAGATATTTTCCGGAAAAAGAGGAGCTCCTGAAGGCGCGTGCAGGGGCCAGCACGTTGGACAGACTATAAGGAATCAGAATGCATGAAACACTGATGAACCCCCCCCTTTAAAAAATCTGCTCACAGTGCGCACACTCGGCTACCTCGAGTGTTCAGGACCTGCTTGTAAGGTCTATGGGCAGGGCGGAATGCTGGGAAGATGCGCACAAGCAGTTAATAACAAATATTAATATCTAGTTACACATTTCAATCGGTTGATAATCAACTTGTTTACAGTAGACTACTTTTTAGTGCCTTCATACGTTTTCTTTCATTAGCTCATGGGATATGGGTGAGGTATGAATATCTGGCTGTTCCAAACAGCAGAGCTTTAGAGAAATGTTTTTACCGCGCTAAGGGCCAAATTCACTAACAGCTTGCGGCAGTGCAAACGCCTTTTTGACGTAAAAAACTGCTGTCGGTTTTACTAAAGACCCGCAGTGGAAATTAGCGCCGAAAGGACATGGACAAAGATGTCTTTGCGACTGACCTTATTGCAAATGCATTTGTAGGAGTTTCCTCTTGAGACGCAAACTTTATGGGAAGAGAGTATTTACTAAGGTTCATTCATTCAGTGCAGGGGAGAGTGACAGCGTGATGCCAATCCCCTCAGGAGTTCGCAGTTTGAGGAGAGACTGTAAAGTGCCTGGTGAAAATTAGGTTTTAAACACGTTTACATTTTTGAAAGAGTTTATAATTTCATCATTAATAATTTACCTTACGCAGTTAATCAATGCTCATTTATAACAATTGATCCTCCCGACCCGCAAATTATCACCATCACTACACTGCACTAATTTTCGCAACCTTTAGTAGATTGCATTGGTCACTATGGCAATGAGATATTGCGCCTGTGTTTTTTTTATGTGCACCTTGTTAGTAAATCACCCACTGAAATGTCCACTCCCATTGGCGCTTTTTTTCAATTGCACTATCGCACTATTTTGCACTGTTTAGTAAATCTGGCCCTAAATATATGAATGTGTCCTCACACATATTAATTCATTTCTGAATGCTGTCAATATATTTATAAAATGAGTGACACTGAGTGACATAGGATTCTGAATGAACGAATGCAAATAAAAGTAAATGGTTAAAGCAGAATAATCAAACAATATCAACCACATCTCTCACAACATTTAAAAAAACACTTAAAACCCATCTCTTCTGTGAATACTTGACAGACAAAAAAAAAAAACTAACCCTTTCTCTCAACAGGTAGTGGTCTAGCTTTTGTTGAAACCAGTCACTTTGTATTGGCACTTAATGTATTATGGCTCCTGTATGACATATCGCTTATTGCTCCTAAACTCTTTGTAAGTCGCTTTGGATAAAAGCGTCTGCTAAATGTCTAAATGTAAATGTAAATTTACCTCAATTTCATGGTTATTAAAGCTAAATGGAAAATGTGTTCTGTGAACACAATTAGCTCAAATAAATTAAGTTCATTTGTGAAATCGTGAATTTTAATAGACCACGGTATCTTTTTTTGGAACTCTCCTTGTTTGCAAACATGGTATTTTGGAGGCTGAGTGTGCTCAACACGGATTGACATTTGATTGATTGTCTTACAGCAAAGTACGGCCCTCCTGACATTCAGAGTATTGAACCAAATGAGTTAGGATGTTTCACGTACAGATGGAGTCTTCCAGAGTCTCATAGTTGGGTGAAATTGACCTGTGATGTGGAGCTGAGTCTGAAAGAAGTGGACAACATGTTAGCCACAGAGTTGGTGAGTTAATGCTTATATTCACTATAATATTTAATCAATAATTAGGGTGATCCTGTGTTCCGATCTATTATAACAAATAATGTGTTGAAGTGATGGAGCGAGTCACCAATCACCTCATACAGTAATGTATTTTGGAGAACATAATTGCCATATTATCAGTCAACTACCAGTTAGTGAGAGCATTTTATAAGAAAAGACAAGTGCACACTGGCAAACATGGCATCACCAGTGAATGATCTTGTTCTCACAGATCTGCCTTTATTTCGCACATTGCTAACATGTAGATCGTTTTATGTGTGCAGTGGTAGGTGGGGGTCTGTTGGGCCTTTGTTCATTTCGTATTCCACTTTAATAAATCTGGTCACCCTATCTGAAATAAAATATTTAATACACTTGTTTGAAAGTTATCACAGAGTTGTATTTTCTTCTTCAAATATTAATTTCGTTTTAGGTTTTCCCCAGATTTAAATCAGAATCAAATGGCTCATTTAAGGTGTGTTGTCTCCTCCACTGGACCACTTATATGACTAAAATGAGAGTTCGGTATTTCAGTGTATGGAGTGAATGGAGTGCTCCAAAACCTTCCACCACACGTACAACGGGTATGTAACTGACTAATTATGTCTTCTGAACCTTTTACAGTTTTTCTGAACTACTAAAACACCAAACCTTATTCTCTGAACATTATCCTCTGAGCATTTTAATCAATCACTCTTTTGTCAAAACTTTAAACAGGGTCAGATAGTTAGACAAATTTATTAAAAACTCTCTCTTTTAGAACTATAGTATCAGTGCAGTTTTTTTTAAATACTTTCATGCTGAATATGACACCTAAGGAGCATTTAGTGAAAATTTTCACTCACATCACTCATCTTCAGAGCAAGCTCGCATAACACCCTGGGTTACTTCATATTCTACTCACGTTATTAAAAATGAATCTGTCTGCATCATATCTAATCTTGTTGTTTTGATCAACTCAGTCAGCGATTAATACATGAAAAAATAAATATCTTATGCACCATGATAAGGTTATGAATGTAAAGCTGTATTGAGCACTTTTTTTTCATTTTCACATTTAATTGTAATCGTGACAGTTGTAATACATTTAGTTTAACTATGCAGGGGCATTTTTTTGCTGCTATATCTTGAATTTAGTGTTGCATTTTGTTTATCTTGATGGCATTTCTGGCCAATGCCCTCTTAAATTTCTGACCCTGCCAACGAACCTCCTGGAATTGCCGTGCAGATGACGGTTGAACATCGATATGCTGTTCTTAGGGCGAGGCTGAATGCCAAAAAAAGACACTTTCTCCTGTACAGAGAATCACTTTTCTAGGGTTGCTTTGTTCCTGATTCCTGATGGGCGTGAGGGGATTAATCCTCCCTGTCCGTGCTCTGTACCCTCTTGGGACCTCAATGTGGTTCTTGTGGGCCTGGGAAGGCTCTATCTCATCTTACGATGAAGACAGTTCTCCTAGTGGTGCTCGCTTTCATCAAGAGGGTAGGAGATATGCACACACTCTCTGTGTCCAGCAATACCTAGAGTTCGGGCCGGGTGACTCCCACGTGGTTCTGGGACCCCGGTCTGGCTACATGGCCAAAGTTCCCAACACTACGTTCAGGGACCAGGTGGTGAACTTGCAGGTGCTCCCCCCTGGGAAGGAAGACCCAACCCTGCCGTGTTGTGTCCAGTACGCGCCCTGCGCCTCTACTTGGACTGCAAACAGAGCTTCAGAAGCTCTGAGTAACTGTTTATCATGTTTTGGAGGACAGCAGAAGGGGAGAGCTGTCTCCAACAGAGATTGGCGCAATGGATCGTTGACGCCATCACTCTGGCGTACCAGTCCCAAGTTCTCCTGTGCCCTCTGGAAGTTAAAGCTCACTCCACCCAGGGTGTAGCCTCCTCGTGGGCACTGGCTCAGAGCGCCTCTCTGGCAGACAACTGCAGATGCTACGCCCAACACTTGTAGATTCCACAACCTTCCTGTAGAGCTGATGTCTGCCTACTTCTTGCAGTAAGACTGGCGGCTGGCTGGGGGTACTTCTTGCAAAGCGCCTTCTCACCTTCATCAGGTAAGTCAGTGCACTATTCCAGCTTACAACCATCCCATCCATCACGAAACATTACAGCCTGCCTCGAGGACATCTCAGCTTGGATGAAAGGGCATCACCTCCAGCTGAACCCTGCCAAGACAGAACTGCCTGTGTTTCCGGCACACCCTACGGTGCAACACGATCTCAACATCTATCTTGGCAATACCACAATCACTCCTTCCAAAACAGCCAGGTACCTCGGAGTCATATTTGATGAACAGCTGTCCTTCAATGTTCACATTGCACAGACAACACAGTCATGCCGATACGCCTTATTCAACATTAGAAAGGTCAGACCGTATCTCACTGAGCATGCGGCACAACTCCTTGTCCAGGCCCTGGTAATCTCAAGGTTGGACTACTGCAATGCTCTCCTTGCTGGTCTTCCTGCAAAAGCTATCAAACCGCTCCAGCAGGTTCAGAACGGAGCAGCACGCCTCGTCTTCCAACAGCCCAAAAGGGCTCATGTGTCTCCCCTTTTCATCTCTCTCAACTGGTTACCGGTCGAAGCCCGTATCAGATTCAAGTCACTAATGCTTGCCTACAGGACTATCACTGGATCTGCACCGGCTTACTTAAACACCCCCCTGCACTCCTACACCCCATCAAGATCCCTGCAATCAGCAAACCAGCGGCGTCTTGTATTGCCTTCCCATAAGGGCAGTAAAGTGCTCTCCCGCTCATTCTCATTCACTCCTTCTGGTGGAACATTCTTCCTAACTCTGTCCGGTCAACCACATCTCTCACAACATTAAAAAAACTACTTAACACCCATCTCTTCTGTAAATACTTGAAAGACAAAAAAAAAACACCAACCCTTTCTCTCAACAGGTAATATTCTATAGCTTTTGTTGAAACCAGTATCTTTGTATTGGCACCTAATGTATTATGGCTCCTGTATGACATATCGCTTATTGCTCCCTAAACTCTTTGTAAGTCGCTTTGGATAAAAGCGTATGCTAAATGACTAAATTTAAATGTAAATGTAACGAGGCACCTCTCTGGTTTACGAGCCGGGTGGTCCGTATTCCAAAGCCCAGTATAGGTAGATTTTCCCTCATGAGGTGAACCCCTATACATGAGCCAGTGCTCCACACTAAGTGACTCCCCCCTTGAGTCGTCCCGTCTGACGTTTTCTCACTCTTGGTTCCCCTGCAGGTGAACCTGTGACCTCCCCTTAGTGGACTGTTCTGTGCACCCCTGTTTTGGGGACCCGCACAACTACTCCCATATGATCTTCCCACTGGTGAGACCATATAGGTATTCCACGTATTATCTCCCTATGGCAGATGTGGTCTCCGTAGCGTCCCCCCTCAGGTGAGGGGGTAGCTCTTACTAAGGTTCCTTACGGTGCCGGGAGGCTATCTCATCTCTAAGAGTAGGAGGGCAACCGCATGTACGGCCGTTAGTAAGAGCCTCTCATCGTTGACTCACTCAAACTGATACCTTACTACACCACTGGAGGGTTACGATTCATGTTAATGCTCACTTGTAACTCACCCAGTCCAGTCGGTGTCGCACCGCTGGAAGTCGTGACGCGTTGTGTCCTCCATGTCAAAACGCTTCGCCGTCTGCTGCAGCGACCGAGAATGCCTCTCAGGTTCCTCAGCCCAAAAGGTGAAGGAATGGGCATGCCATCTTCCTTTTTTACTCGTATGCACAGGGCGGAGACTGGCATGCAATGCCATTCGCCAAGTTCATTGGCCTTCTTAAAAGTACAATTAGAGATGACAGGTTCTCAAGTTCAAAACCCATTCTTTCTCGACACAATGTCTCATTCCCTCTATCAGGGAACGGAGGTTACATCCATAACAGAGACGTTTCCTTTGTTCTAACACACATGCCTTAAATGCTCTTAGAATTGTGATTTGTGCCCTGGAACTGGACACTCCAGGACTAAAGGCAGTATTGTTCATCTCTTCTTTTTCAGCTCCATCTGGCCGTCTGGACACATGGCTCAAAGTACCAGATCATGATGGTGATGATATTTGCTCAGCTCTATTGGAAAGTAAGAGCGCCTCTCACAACACTGACATGATTGTAATGTGCTAGTATTATGTATCTCTATCGGTTGTGTACTGTATATATACTGTATAAGACTGACTGCTTGTCACATTAATGCTAAAGTTACAATACTTGGTATTTAATGCTAAACTTACATCACATGTCAGCAGTTTGAAGTTATAGCTGCATTCAGTGGCCCTGTTTGGAGGTTGCTGGGCGGGTGTTTGTGGGGGGTGGGGGGGCTCGTTGGTTGTAGTTGGGGGGATTTTATTTATTGGGGCTGTGTGGGTCTGGTTTGGTCTTGTTTTGTGGTCGATGTCAGACAACAGAGGAATAAAGTTAGAATGCCATTACTATTTTCCCTGGTTGTTCCTCTGTTTTCTGGTGTCGATCGTGGAGTGGGACCGGGCTGGACATGCACGGTTTCGGCGAGTGTGATTACCTGGGTCGCGGACAGTGGGCTCTCCCTCTTCCTCGTGGATGTTTGCTCGGTGACTTTTGGTCGGGGTCACTGACTGCAGCTATGACACGTCAGATGGGATTTGGCCCTCCCTGCTGAGCCTGGTTTCTCCCAAGGTTTTTTCTTCTCCATTAATCAATCAATGGAGTTTGGGTTCCTCGCCACAGCAGGGCAGTGTTGGCTTGCTCACCAGGAGACTGCATTTATTTATTTATTAGATATTATCTATTAGAATGATCTTGCTTGTTCTATAAACACCATGCACTGTGCTGTGTTTTACTTTTGTGTTTTCTCATTTGCTCCTGTAAAGCTGCTTTGGAACAATGCACATTGTGAAAAGCGCTATTTAAATAAATAGACTTGAAAGGGGTGGTTTCCCGGTTCAGGATTATTTTAAATCAGTTTTATTAGGAAATGTAAGTAGTTTAAACAAACATACCTTAACTCAAAATGCATACAAGTAATGTTTTTACTATTTCAGTGCAAGTTGTTTTCAGCTCTTACATTTATTTTAGTAAGAGTAAGTAATTTAGGACTAGTCTAATCCTCCCTGTTCAAGAAACTGCCCCATACATTTTCAAACTTTAGGACGGAATTATGTGTGTGCCGTAAAATCCAGTCACAGAAAAAAGCTATATTGTTAAACTGTCTGTATAAAGTCCATACATTTGACACGTTAGCAAGAGCAAAATGTGAAGGTAAAGATCCTGGACTGTTAAGCTTCATCACAATAAAAAATGTGTTGTATGTCCACTTTTACAGCTGTAATTATTAGTAATCACAGCTGTTTGCTGAGTTTTGCTAACAATCCAATCACAGTCAGTGAAATAGAAGTGTATGTAATAATTTTTATTGGTTTAACACAAAATGCATTCAATATAACCGCATCTTCCAAAATCCATGGACTCTTTTTTCATTCATACAGTGCTTCAACACCTGCAAACACTTCATATTTTCAGCACATCTATCAAATGCTAACACAATAACACTGCTTTCAAAATGGTTAAAAACACATTCAGAACAGAATAATGGTTTTCTTGAAGGTTTAATATTTTACGTGTTATGCATTTCTGCAGTTGTTATTTTGGAAATCTTAGATAATGCTTGGTTATCATCAGAAAATAAAAGGTGAAATTAACTGTTTGGCCAAGATTCATGATGGTAATACTGACTATGTGAGTTTTAAAAATGCAGCCTCAGTACAGACCAATGCCGTTAGAAATATACAGTAACAGAGTGTGATTATATTCAGTCATCTACAGCACTTCTCACATGCTACTTAACTGAATTTACATTTAAGCCGCATTTACACTGCAGTTCTTGATGCTCAATTCAGTTTTTGAGGCTATATCCAATTTTTGACGACCTCCTTATATCTTCTTTTAAAAGTGACACATATCCGATATCTGCATTTACACTGCATATGATTAAACAACTTGAGGTAGAAGAAAAAAACACGTAATTCGCCAATGCCGGCTATTTAATAGCCATTTTTTACAGAGATCTCAGTAAATACACACATAATGTGTCCGAGGATTTGTTCCCCCTGCAGTGTGCATTCATATATAATGACATGTGATGAGTAATGTACTGCAATGTAATGACATGTGCATATTTTTTTAATCGTGAATGTAGGGCTGTCAAGGGGACAGAATTTTCCTGGCTGTGGCTCATTAGCGTGGTTTGCTTTTATTACAGCTTTCCTTCTATATTTAGTACCAAATAGGGCTAAATAATCAATTTTTTTATGTTATTATTTATTTTATATTTATATATTTATTAGTAAATGCAGAACAATCATGATAAGAACAAAATAATGAAAATAATGAATTGTTCTCAGCCAGTTTATGAAGATAAATATGAACTGTCAAATGAAAATAAAAGCAAAATGTGCCGGCGTGGCGTCTTCAATGCATTTTTACAGAGTCTCAATACAAATTATAATGGAAAGCAGAGACTTAAAGTGGCCCTGCAACTTTTTTATGCATTCTTACTTCTTCACAATGTTAAACGTGCTGTCTTCTCATGCTTAACATGTTCAACTTGTCAAAAAACTAGTTGGGCGTATTACGTAGTATTTCTGGGCTTGATACACTCCCCCAGCGATCGTACTTACTTGCTAACTTGTACCGCCTGTTCATCAGAAACTTCAGTTTTGTGGCTCCACCTCTAGCATCCATGACCAAAATAAACTTGTTTAATCTCATATGGTCACCCACCACAATACAAGCATTCAAAGAACTCAAATCACGTTTCAACTCAGCACCCATTAACACCATCCTGATCCAGAACTCCCTTTCACTGTGGAGGTTGACACTTCTAAAACAGGTATCGGTGCCATTCTTTCCCAATGACATGGCTCTCCAACCAAACTCTTTCCTTATGCATACTACAAAGTCAGTCGATGTCGGAAATTACTGAGGATTACTGGCCATGAAGGCAGCTATGGTTAGAGGGAACTAAACACCCTTTTGTTATATTGACTGATCACAAAAAATCTGGAATACTTACATTCTGCAAAGAGACTGAATCCCGGACAGGCCCGATGGGCTCTCTTCTTTACATGATTTGAGTTTACTGTAATATATCTCCCAGGTTCTAAGAATACCAAAGCCGATGTCATGTCACATTAACACGATTTTCTCACGCAAACAACATACGGAGAACCTCCTTCGGAATTCCTAATTGTGGCTCCAGTTCAATGGCACATTATGACCAAACTAACACAATTTAACTCCCAAGAACCCATTTACCCTGAACGCCCTCCCGACAAGACATTCGTGCCTTTGGATCTCTGCAACAGAGTCATAGAAACAAGTTTACTCATCACTAATTTCAGGCTATCCTGGCATCACTGCCACCCTTCAATTACTCCATTCAAACTGGCCCAGGTCATTCAAACAAGCCCTGGTCACACCCCTACTTAAGAAACCCACATTGGACCCCTCTACTACCAACACTTACAGACCTGTCTCTCTCCTCCCTATTACTGCAAAAACACTTGAAAGGGCAGTTTTCAACCAGGTGTCTTCCTACCTATCCCAGAAGAAACTACTGGATGACCAGCAGTCTTGCTTCAAAACAAACCACTCCACTGAGACTGTAATGCTATCAGTCACAGAAGCACTGCGGCTAGCCAAGGGGTAATCTAAATCCGCGGTCCTGATTCTGCTAAACTTATCTGCAGCGTTCGACACTGTCAATAACCAGACACTACAAGCAACCCTGTCATCTCTAGGAATCTCCGGCACTCCTCTCCACTGGTTCAAATCCTACCTCTCAGGCAGATTCAGGGTGTCATGGAGGGGCTCGCTGTCCAGGAACCTCGGAGTCATATTTGATTAACAGCTGACCATCAATGATTACACTGCAAAGAAAACATAGTCATGCCGTTATTCAACATTAGAAAGGTCAGACCCTATCTCACTGAGCATGCGACACAACTCCTTGTCCAGGCCCTGGTAATCTCAAAGTTGGACTACTGTAATGCTCTCCTTGCTGGTCTTCCTACAAAGGCTATCAAACCACTCCAGCTGGTTCAGAATGCAGCAGCACGCCTCGTCGTCCAAGAGGGCTCATGTTACACCCCTTTTCATCTCTCTCCACTGGCTACCGGATGAAGCCTGTATCAGATTCAAGTCACTAATGCTTGCCTACAGGACTATCACTGGATCTGCACCGGCTTACTTTAACACCCTCCTACACCCCATCAAGAACCCTGCGTTCAGCAAACCAGCAGCGTTTTGTATTGCCGTCCCATAAGGGCAGTAAATCACTTTCCCGCTCATTCTCCTTCACAATTCCTTTCTGGTGGAACATTCTTATTAACTCAGTCCGTTCAACCACATCTCTCAAAACATTAAAAGATATACTTAAAACCCATCTCTTCTGTGAATACTTGAAGAGTATGAGAATGAGAAGAAAAAACTAACCCTCTCTCGTTCTCTCAACAGGTATTGTTCTGGCTTTTGTTGAAACTAGTAACTTTGTATTTGCTTGTACTTCGTTTGACAAATATGCATTCTAATGAAAACAGACAAAACATATGATTTTTTATTTATTTATTTATGTGATGTTCACTTGGGGGTGGACGCACTGGGTCACAGCTCAAGATTGCCTGGCTTTGTGTGGCAGGCTCCATGCCGGTTTGTGTGCACCCGGGCAGAAGACCGCTGGTTCTTGCCTCACACTGACTGATCTGAAAGAGAAAATAAATAAATGAAGCAACCATAAAACTGTGTGCGTGATTTAAGCAGCCTGAAATGCAAGATTAGCAGCATTAGATCACGTTAAGGAATATGCATCTGACTCCTCTGCCGCAGACCTTTTTTTCTTCAAGTAAATTATTTTTTGAAATATAAAAAACAATTACAAATTTAATACACATTTAATTGCGCCTTAAAAATGATCAGTAGGGCTTAATTTACACCTACATCCGTTTTTACATGAACACATTACTGTAACTCAAACAAAGTTCTTTACGACTAAAGTCTGATTAATTTAGTTAAAATTTCAATGCATTTTACAACCAAAGTAATTTAAAGCCACGACTTTCAGTGTAAAAATAATAGTGAAACAATAATTAATTATTAGCGATAATCTTTACAAAACATTTAGTCATTTGTATTTGTATTACAAAATGTAAATATTCAATAAAAAATACAAACCTCAGTTGGCAGTGATCTCTTTACAAACCGTTGTTCACTTCTGATTTCACTTCTCATGGTTATAGTTTACATATCTAAATCGTTAAAGTTCCTCTTTTTGGCCAAATTACGTTGATCCGTGTCGCAAAATCTAGGGGCTGCACCCTGAATTTATAGGGGCGTGATGTGTAATTACGATTGATTTCCGCTGCCGCATTTATCAAGTTACGATCTTTCGTACGATGAGATTGGTGGCATAAGAATGTTTGATGAATCACACGTGAACCCTGACGTAAGATGATTTATGCTCACGGATCTGTGCTCGTCTCTAGGTTAAATTGATAAATGAGGCCCAATGTGTCTGGCTTACTTCCAGAGATCTTCATCTCAGGCTGCCATGCAAGATGGTCAGTCCCAGATATGTGGGTCCCTTCCAAATCATTAAACAAACTGCACCAGTTTCATTTCGTATTACCTTGTCCGCTAATTATCGTATTTCACCTTTATTTCATGTTTCATTGCGCAAACCCGCTGGCGGTCAACATACGATTGAGGCCTGAGAAAATATCGGGAATCGTGTTCTTTTTTGCTGCTTACACGGTCATGGGTCATATCCGATCTGTGCCACATTGGATGAAAAAAATGTGAATTGGGTCACTTGATACATGCAGTGTAAATGCGTCCATAGTACATGTTTGACAGACACCTGGAAGATTTCTTTTAACTCATCATCTCATTTCAGCCCTCACAAAACTTTCGTGCCAATGGCCGGATTAAGTCATACACTGTTGAATCCAAGGAACCAAAACAGATTTTATGTGATACAAGAGAAAACCATTGCTCTTTCAATGTCAGTAAGTGGATTCGACAGCTCTACCTGACTGCCTCTAATGCAGACGGCAGCTCCACACCTACTGAAGTTAAAGTATTTATGAAGAAAGGTATCTAGAATTCCCATGCTAAAGTTCAGTTCACTGGTCTTTAAATGATCCCTCATCATGCTTGATTTTGTCTTTTTGTAGGACTGGAACCTGTGTCTAACATAAGTGTGCATCCCCAGTCTGAGAGCTCAGTTAAGATAGAGTGGAAAAGCTCGGTGTCCTCTCGTGTCGTGGGATACGTTCTGGAGTGGAGATCTCTCAGCGTGACACATGCAGCCCAGCTCAACTTTACACTGCTCAACAAAAATCACTCCAGTACTGTAGTAACAGGTATCATACATCAAATTAAAATATAACCAAAATATGAAGATGGCCTCTATTCTGAAGGTCCAAGGGTCTCTCCTCGTTTAAACCGTATGAGCAGGTCTTTGAGTTGGGTAAAAATGAAAGGGAATACCTCAGCCAAGACATTTTTTTCCGATGTATGACTCACCCTCACTCAAGGCATCCTGACTGAATTTGACTTTATACTTGAACAATAATGCAGTCGGAGTTATAATACCTCATATCATTTTACTTCCATGCGGTAGAATTGGAGTGAATGGGGAGCAAGTTTTGAAGCTCCGACAAATACATCCATAGATCAAAGATTTTTTCTTCAGAGCTCTTCATGGCTCTGTGGTCTAAACAAAGGTCTTCTGAAGGGAATTGATTCATTTTTTTAAGAGAAATATCCATATTGAGAGCCCTATTAATCGTGATGTCTAGCTTCCATTTTCCACAGCTGCGCGTGAACCTGAGGCTTGTTTTTCTAGCAAATGATGCAGGCGTGTAGTAAGTTCCGGTGAGGAACACAGACTTTTTTCGTTTTGTTCCAATAGGATGCCGTCTCCTCTGTGTAAGAGCTTTTGTCACAGTCATTTACCGGAATAACAAGCCTCTGATTCACGGGGTGTGTCACTCTTGCTTTGGCTCATTTATCTAACCCTAACCTAACCCAACCATATACACAAGTGCAACAGTAGGTAAAAAACTTGGGTGCAGTTCTGACCAACATGGCAGTATGACAGATTTACAAGTAACAAAGAATTACAATACTTTACAGTAGACATTTCTTTTACACATTTACACACTAAACATTTCTGTACAAGTGTTAGACTATAATATAACGAATGACATACAATTGACATATAACTACACAGCTGCAAATGTACATACAATGTTCTTAGTGTACAGTGATTGGTATGTATTGTTCTGACTGTGTTAGAGTTCTTATTGCTTGTTCATGCTAGTGGGGGGATAAAGTGCAGTACTGATGAGTAGATTGTGGGATTCAAGAGTTTAAGAGTCTGACTGCTTGGGGAAAGAAGATTTACAGTAAAATTGCATTTTTAAAATCAGAAAAAGCAACTGAAAATAGAAAGAAGGAAATATTTATAACAAAAACATATGTATAGTAAGGACCAAAGTTCACTTAGTAGAAATGCTTCCATTTTTTATTTATTACAAAATATAAACTTTTGTTCGAAAGAGTAATCACTGTTTATCACATACATTTCATCAGTAAATTGGTGCAAAATTGCAAAGATCTGTATTTTAAACATATTTTTTCTATATTTTAAATAAAAAAAAAACAGATATACATCTTGACAGTACTTAGTGATGCACCGAAATTTGAATGGGGCCAAAAAAATTCGCCCTAAAATGGCATTGTCGATTTTGGCCGAAGGAAATGCAACAGACTTTTCAGATGTGAATGATCAGTGGACCGATCTGTCAATAACTGATAATGTAGCTCACATGGACCATCATCCGGCAGGTGCTGATATCACTGAAGCTCATTTTAAGCCTGTTTACATCAGCAGACTTGTTGCCCCTCTGTGTTCTGTGTGTTGTTTTCATTAAAACAATTGTGCACCATAGATAAACTTCTTGTATAAGGAAGAGCTGCAGAGTTTGACTTTAACTTGACTACTGTTATGCATACAATAATTCCAGAACTACAATGTTTAGATGACTGGTTAAAGTTATATTTGTAGTATTGTTCTCTTTACATTTTGTTGTATAAGTGTGTGTAATTAATACTCTATATTGTATGTAACTAATAATATAATAATATAAAAACTATTTTAAAAGTTTTTAAATTAATACTTTTTTTTATAAACTATTAAAAGTCGTTTTCGGCTAAGTGCATCCAAAATTTTTGGAATTAGTTTCAGCTAATAAATTTCATTTCTGTGCGTCACTACATTTAAGGATTCATTTTTTATTTCAAATTTCAGGGTTTGAGCCTTACAAGCCTTATGAGATCTCTATTTATCCCAAGTATTTGAATGGAATTGGACGTCCTCTAACTGTGATTGCATACAGCAAGGAGAAAGGTGTGTGGTACAAAGTTGTATGCTTTAAACAAAAATTAGTTTACATTACAGTTTTTCTCAGTTGCTTTGGTGCATTTTTAGAATAATCTGTAAAATTTGTAAAATGGTAAGTGCATTTCTCACAACAACTCATAGAAACAGCACAACATCACCGAATGTTTATTATATATTGACATTACAAAAGCAATTGATAATGTGGAAAACCGTAGACAAAATGACATACATTGCATATAAACATTTAAAAAAATTAATTAATGGGCACAAGTGATTAGATGATTTTAATTTCCAATATTTTCATCTACTGTGACAATAATGTGAACGCACCTAAGTGACTGAGAATAACTCAATGAAGCTGAAGAATGATACAATACTTTTCTCCTGTGGCAAGATATTGCTTTTGCATACTTATAACATGTTTGTACATTTCAGCACCCTCTGTGGCACCAGAGTTGATGTTTGGAGAAAATCTTCATTCTACAAATGTCCACCTTTTTTGGGATGAAATTCCTCTGGAGCAGAGAAATGGCATCATTCAAGAATATACCATTTATGTCTGGGATGAAAGACACAACGTACAAAGTATTTAAGGATTCAAAGTTGCAGTTTGAGTGTGTTTTGTTAAGAAAGAATTTGTATTAACCACAGTTTTTTCTAAGTTTTAAGGACTAAGATGACGGATATTTTGGTGAGACATCTTCAGCCTCTATCGAGATATAATGCCCTTATATCAGTTTGTACACTGGGTGGGAGTTTGAACGGATCAGTTATGATCTTCAAAACTGATCAATTTGGTAAATGCCTTTAAATAAACTGTTAAATAACGTATCTACATTTGTTGTTATATACAGTATGTTAAAGAAGAACTCCGCAGAAGTTCTGCCATGAATTACTCACCCTCAAGTCGTTCGACAAGCATAGGACCTTCATTCATCTTTCCAACTCCAATTCAGATGGTTTTAAGCAGGTTTGCGAGTTTTCTGACACCCGCACATAGACAGCAATGCAACTGACTTTCAAAGCGCAGAATGTCAATTGCGTTGCTATCTATGGGCGAAAGTCAGAAAGTTTGCGAACTTTGACGAAACATCTTAATTTGCTCTGCGAAAATTAACGAAAATCCTAGGCTTGTTGAAAACGACAGTTATTCTCCTGTCTGATCAAATATTACCCTGTAAACATCAATAACAGTTTAAAGTTGACCATGGTATAAGCAGGATAATCCATGACTAGCCACGCTTTAAAGGAGGCAACCCCCTATTTATACACAAATATTGTCTTAAAGGACAACTCCGCTGAAAAATAAATGTAAATATATATTCAAATATACATTAAATATAATTCTAATTATATGTCAGTGCAAACATGTTAAAATCTGTTTGTTTTTAGTGGTAAATAACTCTTAATGCCTCACACTACTATATATACAATAGCTGTGTGCTAAGGGTCCAACAACCAATCACAATGTGTACCGCACACCATATATAAGCACACAACTCATAACCATTCTTTGCCTGGTCTCGTAAAGAGTATCTATTATCTCCTATGCTGAATCCCTGGTTTATCTCCGGAGTGGTTACTGCCAAGTCTTTTCCAGTTCTCTCTCTGACAACTGCGTTCTCCTGTCCATCTCTAGCTTTCTATCCCGAATCCAAAACGCGAATGGACGAAGAGGGACCCCCCATTTGATGCATTTGAAGCTTTCAATTAAGTGGCAGTATACTACTGTATCTGTAGTCCATAAAGAACCCATAAGGGCCATTTCTGAAGGTTTGTTTATAAAAAAAAGTAACCTAATCTGTATAGGAAAGAAGGGTAAACCTTAATTTCAAAATGTGTATGTTTCTCAGTATGACAGCATGTTATTTTGAATCTGGCCCTTCACGCATCGATTTTTGGTGTAGATGTTAAGACGGACATGTGCTTTCCACATGCATGTATACATGCACGTCGACAAGTGTAAACTTGATTAGTAAAGGAAATACACAATCCGTGCGCCATGTCCGATGTGATATGATACTGTAATGAGGGAATGTGTTGATATGATGATGTGGGGATTGTGTTTGCAGGTGGAGTGGAAATTGTGCTCTTGGTGATTCCTGTATGCATTGTATTTTCTTTGCTCATCCTCATCACTGCGTTTGCATGTCTCAACAAGCATGAGCGCTTGAAGTTGTGTTTGTGGCCGATCATTCCTGATCCTGCCAACAGCAGCATAAGGAGATGGACTACCACAGACTCGTTGCAGGTACATATGTTCTGTTGTAATGTGTCTGAGGTGACTGCTTATGAGAACATCAAACTCACATGAAAACTGGTTCAAACTGGCCTTTTTTATTCTCCATTTTATTGTTTTATTATTTAGGCATTTTGAAAAGGTTTGATGGTATATATTGATATATTTAACATTATGACGATCTACAAAAAATGATGATAAAATTAGAACTTGGTTGATTATTGGTTACTGGTCACACTGACTGTAAAAGTCATGTCACACTTTTAATTTTGGCTCAAATTGTTCAATAAATACATATTCTACTGTTGTTTTTTTAAGGGCATTCCCCCCTTTAAGGAAGACAAGGACCCTGTGATGGTGTATCTGTCTCATTTCAGTCTTCTAGATCTCTCTGACAAAGAGCTCTGCAACAGTGACTATGTTAAAGAGAACCTGTGGTCGCATGATAGTGGCAGCCATGATGAAGGCCACAACTTATTCCAGACCTCGCAGGAGAATACAGACTCTGTCCCTTATGCCACTGTTATGTTTAGTGGTCCATATGAAAACCAGACGGCCTCGCCACCGGTCTACCTACGTTCTGAGTCCACGCAGCCGCTCTTAGGGGTGGAAAACCCTGATAGTCCCCCACCATATGAGAATATGTCAGGAAGGGTTTCCGTCGCAAACTTCTTTACTAGGATCCCTCAGGAGTGCACTGAGAATGAAACACTTTGGGAAGAATTTCCCATGCTCAGGTCTTTAGAGAACAGGAATACAGATCACGTTTAAATTTTCTTTGTGCTTGTTTTATGATGGTGCGCTTTCATGTGGCTATACAGATTTGTATGTATGTGAAGGCTGTTGCTTTTAATAACAAAACCATGTATACTGTGCTGAATCCACCCAAAATGGCAATTGTCTTTAATGCCATCAAGTGCTTCTCATTTCCTGAATTGTGAATCTTCAGTTTCTATGCACTCTTTTTTAAGTATTTTACATAACATCTGTACTCAATATAATAGCAAAATAAACTCCTTTAAAGAAATGTAAACTTTTGTTGTTGTTTCTTTTAACCATAACTCTTAACATTTTAACTATTCACAATGTATTACATAGCCCTTAACATGGTTTTGTTTCCTTTAAGGGGGTCATATGACATGGCTAAAAGGAATATTATGGTTTGTTCTAGATGTAATGCAGGATTTAAGGTTCAAAAACACTGTATTTTTCACATACCGTGCATGTTTGTATCTCATCTTTCCCCCGCCTCTCTGAAACGCGCAGTTTTTTTTAAAAAGCTCATTGCTCTGAAAAGTGAGGTGTGCTATGATTGGTTAGTTAACAAGTGCGTAGTGATTGGTGGAATACTCTCACCAAGTCCTTAGGGAAGTTAGGGTTAGGGTGACAAATGGTGCCAAATGTCCTTGAATTAAAAAGACGAGCTGAATAGCTCTAACTGAATAAAAAAGCATTGTATTAACAGTACTTTTTATATGTTTGCAGCACAGTCTACTTACTGTATCTGCTCGATTAATTGAATTTAGTTGTTCTCATTGATATCTTCTTATGCATCATTAAGACAGAAATGATTGACGTTTTTAGTTCATTCCCCATCCTTGGGCCTCTCTATACTACCGCCCCTTCCTCTCAACCGGAAAAAATAATGATCAAGAATTAATCCCGGATTCAAAAGGGATCCCCCATCCCGGACTGGGCTTTGGGTATCCCCCGAGTGCAGTGTAAAATATGCTGTGAGTGAGTGGTGCTAGTCACCGTAAAAAATTGGGTTCCTTTTAAAGCCCTTCAACCCAAAATTTTATATTTAGAGAACTGTTACTTTTTTCTTACCATATTTTTCACCAGGATCTCTGATAAATGGTTTATTTTTGTTTTTTACATTGTTTATATGTATTGTTTAATTGATTATTATCTGTAGTTGCATGTTGTGCAGTTTAAATCCACTATACTAATCTTTTTGTTTTACATAAAGCTGCCTTCCTGATATATGATGTTTTGAAATTCAGTGTTGCCCACCATGTATTTGTAGTTTTATGGTTGTCATGTGCTGTGATGGGCTTAATTTTATGTGTTGTCAAACAAAAAAAAAGCATGTTTTGTTGCTGTTGAAGGTTTTCATTAGATGAAAGAGATTTAAGGTATGTTCTGTTATCACTTGCAGTTTATTTAATGTTAGTTTAAGTGGGGTGGCCGCTCGTTCCTTGCTCTGCAGGGTTGGTGATTAAGGGGGGTGGCCCCTCGGTCCTTGCTCTTTAGGGTTGGTGATTAAGTGGGGTGGCCCCTTGTTCCTGGCGCGTTAGGGGAATAAGAATCTCACACCCCAAGCGAACCCTAACCCTAATCTCCAGTCCGCTAAAGACCCTGGCTTTTGATTATGGTGTTTAGAATTTTTAAAATTGTCTACCTTTAGGTTTTGTTTAGAGTCTTGAGATGGTGGCCAAATTATTAGGTATAAGAATCTTGCGGGGGTCTCCATTTTAGGTTCAGGTTTAGAGTAACCCTAACCCAACCCTGAATCTAACCCTAACCCCGAACCCTAGCCCTAAACACCATCTAACCCCAACCCTAACTCAGAATCTAACCCTAACCCTGAATCTAACCCCGAACTTTCCGAATCTAACCCTAACCCTGAATCTAACCCTAACCCCGAATCTAACCCTAGTCTAACCCCATCCCTAACCCTGACCCTAACCCTAACACTGAATCTAACCCCGAACTAACCCCGAACTTTCCGAACCTAACCCTAACCCCTCCCCCAACCCTACCCCCTCCCAACCCTAACCCCGAATCTAACCCTAACCCCGAATCTAACCCAAACCCCTAACCTAACCCTAACACCGAACTTTCCGAACCTAACCCCAACCCTATCCCCGAATCTAACCCCAACCCTAACCACGAATCTAACCCCGAACTTTCCGAACCTAACCCCAACCCTATCCCCGAATCTAACCCCAACCCTATGTAGCCCTATGGAAAAAAAAAGAAAAGATTATTTCCATAAGCCACTATTTTTAGTTTGGTTATTTTCCTTAAAATGTACATTTCATGTTGTTAAGAATGTTTATATTCTGTTTATATGGTTAATATATTAAGTTTGTTGGAAAATGCACTTATCCGTGAGAGTGTCCAATCAGGAGCGGGGGTGAAAGGTGATAAAGGCGGAAGAGAAAGGAGAGAGAAAAACGAACAGAGACACGTGAAGATTGTGCGGTGACCGATCGGAGATAAAAGTTGGTAAAACCCCAAGTTTATTGTTTGATGTAAGGGACATTGTATACTGCGCGAAGAGTGAGTTACATACATTTAAATAAGTTACAGTGTGATAGTTCACGTCGGGGACTTTGCGGTTATATGTAGCACCACGAGGAGAAAGTGTGGACGGCTAATTATTACGCGCGAGCTAAGAGGACTTTGCCAGCGAGTAGCCTGCTCGGTTGCTGTGTTGAGTGCATAGCCTGCAAAGCCTAATCTTTGAGGAAGAGACTGTGAAGGTTCGGAGGGATTATTCAACGCTGTTTGAGCATTGGAAGCATCGTGTTCCGGAGTGTTGAAGGACGACGCGGCGACTCATCAGTGCGGTTGAGTGAGTTTTATTTTGTTTGTTGCGCCGAGGCGTGAAGCGACCATGCTGTTTTAGGTCTCAACGATCTCAAGCTACACAACAGGCCTGCTACGAGTATTCATTTGACTATCAGGGTATTCATTTTGGTTATTAATGTTTATGGCCATTTAGTCATTTGCCGGCATTATATTTAGAATTTCAGTTGGTTAATTTGGGGAATTTAATGTGATTTGAAGATTGTGATTATTTGAATTTGTTTATTTGAATCTAATTGTACATTGGTGAATATTTTATATTTTCTTTAAGTAAATAGTTCATAACTATTTCCTGTGAAGATTGTCTTTATATTTTGGGTTTACATATATTCATATGGGTGATATATCTCCCGTAAATACTATCCTTTATTGTATAATAATTTGGTTTAGAGGGAACATAATTAATTGTGTTAAAGTAACATAGTAATTATTTTCCCGTCAAAGTAATATTATATAGCAGTTAGGGTCAGGGTTAGGGTTAATTTAAGTAGGGTTAGGGCAGTCTGGTAATTTAAGTAAAGTGACTATTAGGACTGACAGTAAACATATAGTGCTAAATTAGTAATTTAACTCAGTGCATTAATTAATAACAGAAAGAGAGATCTTTCGCCAGGTAGGAATTCGGGGAGCGCACTTCAATAAAAATAGCTAAGACACGCTAAGGGGGCGCTACACCTATCCCCGAATCTAACCCCAACCCTATCCCCGAATCTAACCCCAACCCTAACCACGAATCTAACCCCGAACTTCCCGAACCTAACCCCAACCCCAACCCCAACCCTAACCCCGAACCTGAATCTAACCCTAACCCAGCCCTGAATCTAACCCTAACCCCGAACCAATCCCTAACCCCGAATCTAACACTAACCCTAACCATTTTTAAAGGTGTCTCCCCTAAACCTAACCCTAAATCTAACCCTGAATCGATCCCTGTATCTAACCCTAATCTAACTCTGATTCTAACCCTAATCCTAACCGTAACCCTAACCCTAATCCTAACCGTAACCCTAACCCTGATTCTAACCCTAACCCTGGTTCTAACCCTAACCCTAACCCTAACCCTAACCAAACCCTAACCCTAATCTAACCCTGATTCTAACCCTAACCCTAATCTAACTGATTCTAAACCTAATCCTAACCGTAACCCTAACCCTGATCTAACCCTAACCCTAATCTAACCCTAATCTAACCCTGATTTTAACCCTAATCTAACCCTGATTCTAACCCTAACCCTGATCTAACCCTGAATCTAACCCTAACCCTGATTCTAACCCTAACCCTGATTCTAACCCTACCCTAACTCTAATCTAACCCTGATTCTAACCCTAACCCTGACCCCAATCTAACCCTAATTCTAAAGCTAACCCTGACCCCAATCTAACCCTAATTCTAAACCTAACCCTGATATAAGCCTAAATCTAACCCTGATTCTAACCCTAATTCTAAACCTAACCCTGATATAAGCCTAAATCTAACCCTGATTCTAACCCTAACCCTAACCCTGAATCTAACCCTGATTCTAACCCTAACCCTGACCCCAATCTAACCCTAATTCTACAGCTAACCCTGACCCCAATCTAACCCTAATTCTAAACCTAACCCTGATATAAGCCTAAATCTAACCCTGATTCTAACCCTAACCCTAACCCTAACCCTGATTCTAACCCTAACCCTAACCTAACCCTAATCAAACCCTAACCCTAATCTAACCCTGATTCTAACCCTAACCCTGATCTAACCCTGAATCTAACCCTAACCCTAACCCTGAATCAAACCCTAACCCAGCCCTGAATCTAACCCTAATCCCGAACCAATCCCTAACCCCGAATCTAACACTAACCCTAAACATTTTTAAAGGTGTCTCCCCTAAACTTAACCCTGAATCTAACCCTAACCCTGATTCTAACCCTAACCCTAACCTAACCCTAACCCTAATCAAACCCTAACCCTCATCTAACCCTGATTCTAACCCTAACCCTGATTCTAACCCTAACACTAACCTAACCCTAACCCTAATCTAACCCTGATTCTAACCCTAACCCTGATTCTAACCCTAACACTAACCTAACCCTAACCCTAACCCTAAACCCTAAACTAACCAACCCTAACCCTGATTCTAACCCTAACCCTGATCTAACCCTGAATCTAACCCTAACCCTAATCAAACCCTAACCCTCATCTAACACTGATTCTAACCCTAACCCTAACCCTAACCCTGAATCTAACCCTAACCCAGCCCTGAATCTAACCCTAATCCCGAACCAATCCCTAACCCCGAATCTAACACTAACCCTAAACATTTTTAAAGGTGTCTCCCCTAAACCTAACCCTGAATCTAACCCTAACCCTGATTCTAACCCTAACCCTAACCTAACCCTAACCCTAACCCTAACCCTAACCCTAACCCTAACCCTAACCCTAACCTAACCCTAACCCTAACCCTAACCCTAACCCTAACCTAACCCTAACTGACCCTGACCTAACCTAACCTAACCTAACCTAACCCTAACCCTAACCTACCCTAACCCTAACTAACCCTAATTTTATTATAATTAAAGGGCCCTTGTAGAGACCTTTCCAACAAGCCAACTCTCGTCTCTCTACTGATCCCCTACAGCGGGCCGCCTCAGACGAGGGTGTCTGGTAGTTCATGGCCGAAACACCCAATGACTCTGGGGTCTACCACTGATGATGTGTCTCTTACATAACTCCTAATTATGCTAACACTTGGGGGCATGGTTTGACGGTAACTTGAAGGTTGTAGGCTGTCTGACTCTCAAAATAGGCCATCGTACGGCACCTATGTCACACCGAGAGATAGGTCAGGGGGGTTACTGTTTTTTATGGATTAAGCCAATCGGTAAACCCATGGTCAGTTGATTAACTTTACCTTTTACCAATCATAATCCGGATTTAACACAAAAAAAAAATTTTTCGGGTTGAGCTGTGGGGTACTTTTATGCTCTGTCTCACAGGTCTGATCGTTTCGTGCCAAGGTGGACAGCTTGGCTGCCATCAAGAGTTCGTCTCTGCCGCACGTACATCGGATTTGTGGGATAAGCTTAGCAAAATATTTTTTCAGTTTAAATTGCTAGGAAAGCTTTTTTTGAAGAATCACTTTACCTGCACTAACCCTAAGGTCAGGAACCGGGTTCATTTTAACCCTGATAGGTGCTGGACTTTAAATATCAATGATAAACGCACAGTCGTTAAAGACTCGTCTTATCCACACCAAACTCTAAAACCTAAGGTCAGGATCCCGGCTCAACGTAACCCCATTGGGAGGTTGGCCTCAAAAACTGCGCGTTAGATAGGGGTCCTTCGACACCCAGAAACATGCGCCGGCCAGTGCCTTTTCCTCGGTCTCCTATCCCAAACTACAGCGAGATGCTGTGGGGGAGGCTGTTGTATTTTCACAACCTAACCCTAACCCTAACCATTTTTAAAGGTGTCTCCCCTAAAGGGTTAGGGTTAGGGTTAGGGTTAGGTTGTGAAAATACAACAGCCTCCCCCACAGCTTAGGGTTAGGGTTAGGGTTAGGTTAGGGTTAGGGTTAGGGTTAGGGTTAGGGTTAGGGTTAGGGTTAGGGTTAGGGTTAGGGTAGGGTTAGGGTTAGGGTTAGGGTGAAAAGAACCTCACGCCCCAAACTGATGTCCAGGGGTGAGTTATGCACTGTCCATCTCCAATCTGTAAGATACCCAGGCACTCAAGGGGGGTTCCATTTAGGTGTTAGGGTTAGGGGGTTTTTAGGTTTTTAGGTTTTAGGGGGGTTAGGGTTTAGGTTTTTAGGGTTAGGTTAGGGTTTAGGTTTAGGGTTAGGGTTAGTTTTTAGGTTTAGGGTTAGGGTTTAGGGTTAGGTTTAGGGTTAGGGTTAGGGTTAGGTTTTAGGCTTTAGGTTTAGGGTTAGGTTTAGGCTCAGGTTTAGGCTAAGGCTAGGTTTAGAACTGGGTTTTAGGGTTGGTCGTTCAGTCCTCTCGGGAAACGAGTTTCCAGTCTATTGATCCATCTTGTCTCTATAATTAATCTGTCTTTTAGTGTCCAGTGTGTGTTGGATTCTAGACCTGTGACTCTCAATGATGAAATACCATGTGTGATGAAATGTTTTACAACGTGTGTGTGTTTTCTACTTGATTTTTAATGTTAGACATGTGACGATACATTCTTTGTTGAATTGAGTTTTTTGTTTGTCCCACATATTGTTTTGCACATTTGTGGCATGTGATTATATATGCAGTTTGAGGTCTGAGGAGTTAGGGGTCTTTGTAATTTAAAAATTTGTTTCGAAAAGTGACTCGTGATCCATTTTTTTGGCTCAAAATATTTAGGTACGTTACTTTTTTTAATATTTATTGTATTTATTGGGGGCAATTTGGTTTTTACTAATAGATCTTTGAGATTTTTGTTTCTTCTGAAAGCCGAGATTATTTTGTGTTCTCTCAGGTAGGGTGTATGTGACAAAATTTCTCAAAATTTGCTTTTGTCTCCAGATTGAGTTGGAGACTGTTGCTTGAGAATGTATTAATAAAGGGGATAATTTTATCTGTTTGTTTGGCATTTTGTTTATTTTGTTGGAATTGTTTGAGTGCTTTTCTCAGAAATGATCTTGAATATCCCCTGCCTCTTAGGGCTTTAAAAAGAGTTCTAGTGGCCTCCAAGAAGTGTTCCTTACTAGTACAAATTCTGTGAAACCTCAGTAATTGTGATTTGACGATTCCTCGGAACGTATGTCGGGGATGATAACTGTTTTTGTGTAAAAGTGAATGAGTGTCTGTCGGTTTAAAATAAACCTTAAAGTCCAACCGTCCCGTTTCTTGGAAGCGTGTTCCTTTGAAAGAAATGACATCCAAAAAATTGACCCAAGTATCATTGATCTCATGTTTTATTTTTATAGATCTTTGATGCGTGTTTAAATGATGTGTGAATTCTAAAAATTGTTCCTTGGAGTATGTCCAAACTCCCCAGATGTCGTCGAGGTATCTATAATAATGAAGGGCTTCAATGGAGCCGAAGCCAAAGCAGATTCTCCCATGCGGCCATAAATATATTGGCATAGAAAATAGGTAAGTAGAATTTGGAGTTAAATTCGAAATTTTTTAGTTAAGTTAATTTTAAGAAGTCTCATAAGTTGTTTTGTAGGTCTCCTGGTATTTGGGTATTTTTCGAAACATTTTTGTACTGCCCGTAATCCTGCTTTGGTTTCGATGTTCGTGTATAAGCTGTCTATATCCATCGTGAATAGGAACGCTTGAGGGGGGATTTGTATTTTACCCACTTTGTCGATGAAATCATACGTGTCCTTCAGATAGCTAGAGTGCTTCTGTGAGATCGGGTTGAGAAAATGTTCAATGTACTCCGCGGTGTAGTAGGATTCGCTATCACAGTCAGACACTATCGGTCTGCCGGGTGGGATTTCTTCTGGTATACTCCAGTGTTTGGGGTCCTTGTGTATCTTAGGGAGTAAATAGAATTGTCTTAGTCTCGGGGTGCAATTACCTAATAAATATTCTCTCTGTTTATAATTAATGTATTTATGAACGTATAAATCTTGTATGATGTCCTTAATTTCTTCCTTGGTTTCCAAATATATAGGACTGGGTAATTTCACATAGTGGTTTTATTGTTTAGTTGTCTCTCAGCTTCCCAAATATATTGTCGTCGGTCTAAAATCACAATCGCATTCCCTTTGTCAGCGGGTTTGATGACAATTTTTTGTTGTTCTGTAGTTGATGTAAGGCTCGAATCTCCTCTGGGGTTAAATTGGGGGCCACTCTTTGTCCCCAATTTAATTTCCTCAGGGCGTAATTGTCTGCTGTGATTATGTGTCTGATTTGAAGTGGTAGGCGGCAAAGTGAAGGTGTCCAATCTGAGTTATGCGTGAATGGTAGTTTTTTAGATTCTTTGCGTTTTCCTCAAAAAATACCTTGAGTTTTAACCTGCGGTGATACATCTGTAGATCCAATTTTAATTCTTTCTTTCGGTCCCGGGCCAGTTTTGAACTAGGAATGAAAGTCAAGCCCTTTGTAAAAGTGTACTTTGTGTTGGTGTGAGTGTGAAATTTTTTGAGAGGTTAACAATCATGTTGAGATGTGGTTCGTGTGTGCGAATGTGGCAAGTTATAAGTTTAAATGTTGTTGCCAGTGTTGTAAAATGGCTTTGGCTGTGTCCGGCTTCCAATGTATGCCGTCCGATTCCAACTTGAATTGTTCTTTCGGTAAGGCCGGGATGTGTGTCAGTTTCTTTTAATGTATGCGTTCAGTTCCTCAAGAATGATTATGTCGCCCATTGGTAACTGACGTGAGAAGTTAATTATTGGAACGAAAATCTCCGTGTTTGGAAATCTGATTCTCGCTTGTCTGTGAGCCCTCTGTAATTGTTTGATTGCCGTTTGTTTGAGACGTTGTTGTCTATTGTTAATACCAAACGACAAAACCAATTTCTCCACGTCCGTGGTAATGGTGGCTCTTTTAAGAAGGTTTGTTGCGTGAAAGAAGCTGGCGCCTGGATAGCTATCCATTTGCAAATCCGAAGCTTCGACCGTTGGAAATCTAGCGACGTTAGAGTCCCCCATGATGACATATTTCTTCCTAATCGTCAAGCTCCAGTCAGATAATTTTTTGTTTTTGATATGTGTCTGACGGGTTTCGTTAGTTGTGTTTTTTTTTGACTGATGTGACAGGAGTTTTGTCCTGTACCTTTCTAAGGTCGTATTGTCTGATGTGCTAGGAGTTTTGTCCTGCACATGTGTCCGTGACGATACCACTAACGGTATTTCGGATGAGACCTGTGTGTCGTGTGGAAGTTGTGTCTTTTGTGGTATGCTTGTGTTCGTGTCTGTGTCGAAAATAACCAATTCTCCCGTTGCTACCTCAAGTGGGCTGCCCGGGTCCAAATGAGTCAGAGTAGGTCGAAAGTTCCACCTCAAATGATGACATTGGTGATGTATTGTCTGGTGTGAATTTGTGCTGTATGTATGTTCGTGGTTTGAGAGGATTGTTGTTCGTTTCGTTCTACAGGTTTCATTTGTTGAGCCTCACCATTACGTGAGGAGGGAGGGAGGGCATTGGTCAATGTCATTAAGTGGAGTACTAGCCACGCAAGGTGCCAGAAGTCTCCTGGGCTTTTGAGTTCTTTGTATTCTTGGGGCAAGATCTTTTTTTGGTGTAAGTGATTTTGTAACCGACGAGGACAATAGTGGAAAGTCATCAAATGACCAGTCTTTGCCGACGTCTGAGTGGTTTGCTTTTCAGAAAGTTGCCCTTTTGTTTTTGTTGCGAAAGGGACCCGATGTTTGGGTTTCGGTCGTGACCATTTGAGGTCTTGGTTGTGCCTCCCCACGTAGGGTAGACGTTTCGCCGTCTTTCTGAGCTGTGTCAGTTGTAAAGTCTGCTGTGATGAGTGCTTCTGTCTGTTCAAAAGTTTCTGTTCTGAATTTCTGTCCAAAATTGCGTAATGCCCACCTTTTTGCAATTTTGAAGGGTGCTTTCCAGTCACCATGAGTCACAGCATTTTTCAGCTCTTGAATTGACTCCTCAATCAATGACTCGTAGTGTTGTTCCAAAATTAACTGTGTAGTATAGGTCCAATTCTTTGCGTTACCCTCTAACAGTAGTTGTGTTTCGTCAGTTGATGCCACTGGTTTGACAGTGTCAATTAAATAATCTGTCATTCTTTTGAATGTGATTGGTTGGTTGTTTTTAACCTTCGTTGTCACATTTTGTAAGTGATGTACTAGACGCAGGATTTTGTACACAATTTTCGTTGTCGTTCTGAAGCCAGGCGAAGCTTGGATGTACTCATGCTCTTTATTCTTTCCAGATTTATCGTGATATCGTTCGGCCCCAGTTTGACCGGTGAAGTATCTGTCCCTTCGAAAGGACCCCCGTGTGTGATCTGGGTACGTACGTCTGACATCAACTTTATTTCTGGAAGAATTTTCCCTGTCGTACTCCTCGAAATATTCAGAGCGTTCCTTTCTACGATCTTCATGGAAGCTTTTATCCCGGCGATAAAAGTTCCGTGTGTAATTCTCTCGATGAGGTCTAAACCTCTGTCTTTCTACCTCACGTGTGTTCATTGAATGCTTCCACATGTTATTCTCTTGGTGATCCGTTTTATAAATTATTTCCACCGAAACTATAGTCTCAAGGTGTTAAACAATAATTTTAAAGGTTTCCAGGTGTTGTTATTCTGGTGTTAGGTATAAAGGTCTCCAGGTGTTGTTATTCTGGTGTTCGTTAGACTTGTTGTTACACCGAAACAAATTGTCTCAAGGTGTTTCAAAGATGTAAAAATTTTTCTGAACTCTATCTGGTGATCCGTTTTATAAATTATTCCCACCGAAACTGTAGTCTCAAGGTGTTAAACAATAATTTTAAAGGTTTCCAGGTGTTGTTATTCTGGTGTTCGGTTTAAAGGTCTCCAGGTGTTGTAATTCTGGTGTTCGTTAAACTTGTTGTCGCACCGAAACAAATTGTCTCAAGGTGTTTCAAAGATGTAAATTTTTTTCTGAGATCTATATCCGTCCGAATTTAGGATTGAGATATAAGAGAGAAATTAAATGAGTGAAATCGATCGATGTTATTTGAAAGTTCAAGCCCAGTCGCGACGTTTCGATACAAACTGTATCTTCCTCAGGCTGGCTTGAAACAGAGCTGTGATAAATGTAAGTGTTTGCACAGAGAAAGTACTCGTGTGCTGTTCCAGTTGAAGTGAAGGAGAGCTGTGTGTGCAGCTGCTATTTATACACGAGTGAGTGAGTAGGCTCCTCCCACTCTGTGATTCTTTTTTGTATTTCCCTTGGATCTTGTTTTTAAAGAAATGTTTTATTCACATCATGTTTTTCTTATTTCTGGTTTTAACTTGTGTTTTTATGAAATTGTAAAATCTATTTATTTAATTAAACAAATGAAGTGATATGTAATGAAAATGTAGAATAAAGGGAGACCATTTTATATTAAATTCCTCTGGATCTTGTTTTTTTAGAAAGAAAAGGGGGGGGGGAATGTATTATTCAGAATCATGTATTACCAATTTTTGGGTATGAAATGTGTTTTTATGAATTTGTCCAATATTGTACTTTATGTTTTTATGTTATTTATCTATCTGTTCTCTGTCTTTGTGAGTTATAAATGTTTCTGTCTGTAAACAATACAAATTAATGAATGCCAAAGGTATCTCAACAGGAGGAGAGGCACTGGCTGAGTTGGGGTGAAAAGAACCTCACGCCCCAAACTGATGTCCAGGGGTGAGTTATGCACTGTCCATCTCCAATCTGTAAGATACCCAGGCACTCAAGGGGGGTCCTTTAGGTGTTAGGTTAGGGTTAGGGTTAGGTTGGGTTTAGGTTTTTAGGGTTAGGGTTAGGGTTTAGGTTTAGGGTTAGGGTTAGGTTTTAGGTTTAGGGTTAGTTTTTTAGGGTTAGGGTTAGGGTTTAGGGTTAGGGTTAGGTTTTAGGCTTTAGGTTTAGGGTTAGGTTTAGGCTCAGGTTTAGGCTAAGGCTAGGTTTAGAACTGGGTTTTAGGGTTGGTCGTTCAGTCCTCTCGGGAAACGAGTTTCCAGTCTATTGATCCATCTTGTCTCTATAATTAATCTGTCTTTTAGTGTCCAGTGTGTGTTGGATTCTAGACCTGTGACTCTCAATGATGAAATACCATGTGTGATGAAATGTTTTACAACGTGTGTGTGTTTTTCTACTTGATTTTTAATGTTAGACATGTGACGATACATTCTTTGTTGAATTGAGTTTTTTGTTTGTCCCACATATTGTTTTGCACATTTGTGGCATGTGATTATATATGCAGTTTGAGGTCTGAGGAGTTAGGGGTCTTTGTAATTTAAAAATTTGTTTCGAAAAGTGACTCGTGATCCATTTTTTTGGCTCAAAATATTTAGGTACGTTACTTTTTTTAATATTTATTGTATTTATTGGGGGCAATTTGGTTTTTACTAATAGATCTTTGAGATTTTTGTTTCTTCTGAAAGCCGAGATTATTTTGTGTTCTCTCAGGTAGGGTGTATGTGACAAAAATTTCTCAAAATTTGCTTTTGTCTCCAGATTGAGTTGGAGACTGTTGCTTGAGAATGTATTAATAAAGGGGATAATTTTATCTGTTTGTTTGGCATTTTGTTTATTTTGTTGGAATTGTTTGAGTGCTTTTCTCAGAAATGATCTTGAATATCCCCCTCTTAGGGCTTTAAAAAGAGTTCTAGTGGCCTCCAAGAAGTGTTCCTTACTAGTACAAATTCTGTGAAACCAGTAATTGTGATTTGACGATTCCTCGGAACGTATGTCGGGGATGATAACTGTTTTTGTGTAAAAGTGAATGAGTGTCTGTCGGTTTAAAATAAACCTTAAAGTCCAACCGTCCCGTTTCTTGGAAGCGTGTTCCTTTGAAAGAAATGACATCCAAAAAATTGACCCAAGTATCATTGATCTCATGTTTTATTTTTATAGATCTTTGATGCGTGTTTAAATGATGTGTGAATTCTAAAAATTGTTCCTTGGAGTATGTCCAAACTCCCCAGATGTCGTCGAGGTATCTATAAATGAAGGGGCTTCAATGGAGCCGAAGCCAAAGCAGATTCTTCCCATGCGGCCATAAATATATTGGCATATGAGGGTGCAATTTCTTTCCCATAGCCGTGCCTTTTCGCTGTAAGTAGAATTTGGAGTTAAATTCGAAATCATTTTTAGTTAAGTTAATTTTAAGAAGTCTCATAAGTTGTTTTGTAGGTCTCCTGGTATTTGGGTATTTTTCGAAACATTTTTGTACTGCCCGTAATCCTGCTTTGGTTTCGATGTTCGTGTATAAGCTGTCTATATCCATCGTGAATAGGAACGCTTGAGGGGGGATTTGTATTTTACCCACTTTGTCGATGAAATCATACGTGTCCTTCAGATAGCTAGAGTGCTTCTGTGAGATCGGGTTGAGAAAATGTTCAATGTACTCCGCGGTGTAGTAGGATTCGCTATCACAGTCAGACACTATCGGTCTGCCGGGTGGGATTTCTTCTGGTATACTCCAGTGTTTGGGGTCCTTGTGTATCTTAGGGAGTAAATAGAATTGTCTTAGTCTCGGGGTGCAATTACCTAATAAATATTCTCTCTGTTTATAATTAATGTATTTATGAACGTATAAATCTTGTATGATGTCCTTAATTTCTTCCTTGGTTTCCAAATATATAGGACTGGGTAATTTCACATAGTGGTCTTTATTGTTTAGTTGTCTCTCAGCTTCCCAAATATATTGTCGTCGGTCTAAAATCACAATCGCATTCCCTTTGTCAGCGGGTTTGATGACAATATTTTTGTTGTTCTGTAGTTGATGTAAGGCTCGAATCTCCTCTGGGGTTAAATTGGGGGCCACTCTTTGTCCCCAATTTAATTTCCTCAGGGCGTAATTGTCTGCTGTGATTATGTGTCTGATTTGAAGTGGTAGGCGGCAAAGTGAAGGTGTCCAATCTGAGTTATGCGTGAATGGTAGTTTTTTAGATTCTTTGCGTTTTCCTTCAAAAAATACCTTGAGTTTTAACCTGCGGTGATACATCTGTAGATCCAATTTTAATTCTTTCTTTCGGTCCCGGGCCAGTTTTGAACTAGGAATGAAAGTCAAGCCCTTTTGTAAAAGTGTACTTTGTGTTGGTGTGAGTGTGAAATTTTTTGAGAGGTTAACAATCATGTTGAGATGTGGTTCGTGTGTGCGAATGTGGCAAGTTATAAGTTTAAATGTTGTTGCCAGTGTTGTAAAATGGCTTTGGCTGTGTCCGGCTTCCAATGTATGCCGTCCGATTCCAACTTGAATTGTTCTTTCGGTAAGGCCGGGATGTGTGTCAGTTTCTTTTTAATGTATGCGTTCAGTTCCTCAAGAATGATTATGTCGCCCATTGGTAACTGACGTGAGAAGTTAATTATTGGAACGAAAATCTCCGTGTTTGGAAATCTGATTCTCGCTTGTCTGTGAGCCCTCTGTAATTGTTTGATTGCCGTTTGTTTGAGACGTTGTTGTCTATTGTTAATACCAAACGACAAAACCAATTTCTCCACGTCCGTGGTAATGGTGGCTCTTTTAAGAAGGTTTGTTGCGTGAAAGAAGCTGGCGCCTGGATAGCTATCCATTTGCAAATCCGAAGCTTCGACCGTTGGAAATCTAGCGACGTTAGAGTCCCCCATGATGACATATTTCTTCCTAATCGTCAAGCTCCAGTCAGATAATTTTTTGTTTGTTGATATGTGTCTGACGGGTTTCGTTAGTTGTGTTTTTTTGACTGATGTGACAGGAGTTTTGTCCTGTACCTGTTCTAAGGTCGTATTGTCTGATGTGCTAGGAGTTTTGTCCTGCACATGTGTCCGTGACGATACCACTAACGGTATTTCGGATGAGACCTGTGTGTCGTGTGGAAGTTGTGTCTTTTGTGGTATGCTTGTGTTCGTGTCTGTGTCGAAAATAACCAATTCTCCCGTTGCTACCTCAAGTGGGCTGCCCGGGTCTCCAAATGAGTCAGAGTAGGTCGAAAGTTCCACCTCAAATGATGACATTGGTGATGTATTGTCTGGTGTATGAATTTGTGCTGTATGTATGTTCGTGGTTTGAGAGGATTGTTGTTCGTTTCGTTCTACAGGTTTCATTTGTTGAGCCTCACCATTACGTGAGGGGGAGGAGGGCATTGGTCAATGTCATTAAGTGGAGTACTAGCCACGCAAGGTGCCAGAAGTCTCCTGGGCTTTTGAGTTCTTTGTATTCTTGGGGCAAGATCTTTTTTTGGTGTAAGTGATTTTGTAACCGACGAGGACAATAGTGGAAAGTCATCAAATGACCAGTCTTTTGCCGACGTCTGAGTGGTTTGCTTTTCAGAAAGTTGCCCTTTTGTTTTTGTTGCGAAAGGGACCGCCGATGTTTGGGTTTCGGTCGTGACCATTTGAGGTCTTGGTTGTGCCTCCCCACGTAGGGTAGACGTTTCGCCGTCTTTCTGAGCTGTGTCAGTTGTAAAGTCTGCTGTGATGAGTGCTTCTGTCTGTTCAAAAGTTTCTGTTCTGAATTTCTGTCCAAAATTGCGTAATGCCCACCTTTTGCAATTTTGAAGGGTGCTTTCCAGTCACCATGAGTCACAGCATTTTTCAGCTCTTGAATTGACTCCTCAATCAATGACTCGTAGTGTTGTTCCAAAATTAACTGTGTAGTATAGGTCCAATTCTTTGCGTTACCCTCTAACAGTAGTTGTGTTTCGTCAGTTGATGCCACTGGTTTGACAGTGTCAATTAAATAATCTGTCATTCTTTTGAATGTGATTGGTTGGTTGTTTTTAACCTTCGTTGTCACATTTTGTAAGTGATGTACTAGACGCAGGATTTTGTACACAATTTTCGTTGTCGTTCTGAAGCCAGGCGAAGCTTGGATGTACTCATGCTCTTTATTCTTTCCAGATTTATCGTGATATCGTTCGGCCCCAGTTTGACCGGTGAAGTATCTGTCCCTTCGAAAGGACCCCCGTGTGTGATCTGGGTACGTACGTCTGACATCAACTTTATTTCTGGAAGAATTTTCCCTGTCGTACTCCTCGAAATATTCAGAGCGTTCCTTTCTACGATCTTCATGGAAGCTTTTATCCCGGCGATAAAAGTTCCGTGTGTAATTCTCTCGATGAGGTCTAAACCTCTGTCTTTCTACCTCACGTGTGTTCATTGAATGCTTCCACATGTTATCTCTGGTGATCCGTTTTATAAATTATTTCCACCGAAACTATAGTCTCAAGGTGTTAAACAATAATTTTAAAGGTTTCCAGGTGTTGTTATTCTGGTGTTAGGTATAAAGGTCTCCAGGTGTTGTTATTCTGGTGTTCGTTAGACTTGTTGTTACACCGAAACAAATTGTCTCAAGGTGTTTCAAAGATGTAAAATTTTTCTGAACTCTATCTGGTGATCCGTTTTATAAATTATTCCCACCGAAACTGTAGTCTCAAGGTGTTAAACAATAATTTTAAAGGTTTCCAGGTGTTGTTATTCTGGTGTTCGGTTTAAAGGTCTCCAGGTGTTGTAATTCTGGTGTTCGTTAAACTTGTTGTCGCACCGAAACAAATTGTCTCAAGGTGTTTCAAAGATGTAAATTTTTTTCTGAGATCTATATCCGTCCGAATTTAGGATTGAGATATAAGAGAGAAATTAAATGAGTGAAATCGATCGATGTTATTTGAAAGTTCAAGCCCAGTCGCGACGTTTCGATACAAACTGTATCTTCCTCAGGCTGGCTTGAAACAGAGCTGTGATAAATGTAAGTGTTTGCACAGAGAAAGTACTCGTGTGCTGTTCCAGTTGAAGTGAAGGAGAGCTGTGTGTGCAGCTGCTATTTATACACGAGTGAGTGAGTAGGCTCCTCCCACTCTGAGAGTGATTCTTTTTTGTATTTCCCTTGGATCTTGTTTTTAAAGAAATGTTTTATTCACAATCATGTTTTTCTTATTCTGGTTTTAACTTGTGTTTTTATGAAATTGTAAAATCTATTTATTTAATTAAACAAATGAAGTGATATGTAATGAAAATGTAGAATAAAGGGAGACCATTTTATATTAAATTCCTCTGGATCTTGTTTTTTTAGAAAGAAAGGGGGGGGGGGAATGTATATTCAGAATCATGTATTACCAATTTTTGGGTATGAAATGTGTTTTTATGAATTTGTCCAATATTGTACTTTATGTTTTTATGTTATTTATCTATCTGTTCTCTGTCTTTGTGAGTTATAAATGTTTCTGTCTGTAAACAATACAAATTAATGAATGCCAAAGGTATCTCAACAGGAGGAGAGGCACTGGCTGAGTTGGGGTGAAAAGAACCTCACGCCCCAAACTGATGTCCAGGGGTGAGTTATGCACTGTCCATCTCCAATCTGTAAGATACCCAGGCACTCAAGGGGGGTTCCATTTAGGTGTTAGGGTTAGGGGTTAGGTTTAGGTTTAGGTTTTTTAGGTTTAGGTTTTAGGGTTAGGGTTAGGGTTTAGGGTTAGGGTTAGGGTTAGGTTTAGGTTTAGGGTTAGTTTTTAGGGTTAGGGTTAGGGTTTAGGGTTAGGGTTAGGGTTAGGTTTTAGGCTTTAGGTTTAGGGTTAGGTTTAGGCTCAGGTTTAGGCTAAGGCTAGGTTTAGAACTGGGTTTTAGGGTTGGTCGTCAGTCCTCTCGGGAAACGAGTTTCCAGTCTATTGATCCATCTTGTCTCTATAATTAATCTGTCTTTTAGTGTCCAGTGTGTTAGGGTTAGGGTTAGGGTTTAGGGGGTTAGGGTTAGGGGGTTAGGGTTAGGGGTTTAGGTTAGGGTTAGGGTTAGGGTTAGGGTTAGGTTAGGGTTAGGGGTTGGGTTCGGGTTCGGGTTAGGGGGTTAGGGTTAGGGTTAGGGCGGGTTCGGGTTCGGGTTCGGGTTCGGTTCGGTTAGGGTTCGGGTTTAGGGTTTCGGGTTAGGGTTCGGGTTCGGTTCGGTTCGGTTCGGTTCGGTTCGGGTTCGGGTTAGTTCGGGTTCGGGTTCGGTTCGGGTTCGGGTTCGGTTCGGTTAGGGTTCGGGTTCGGGTTCGGGTTCGGGTTCGGGTTCGGGTTCGGTTCGGTTCGGGTTCGGTTCGGTTCGGGTTCGGGTTCGGTTCGGGTTCGGGGGTTCGGGTTCGGGGGTTCGGTTCGGGTTCGGGTTCGGGTTTCGGGTTCGGGTTCGGTTCGGGTTCGGGTTCGGGTTCGGGTTCGGGTTCGGGTTCGGGTTCGGGTTCGGGTTTCGGGGTTTCGGGTTCGGGTTCGGTTCGGTCGGGTTTTTCGGGTTCGGGTTCGGGTTCGGGTTTCGGGTTCGGGTTCGGGTTCGGGTTCGGGTTCGGGTTCGGGTTCGGGTTCGGGTTCGGGTTCGGGTTCGGGTTCGGGTTCGGGTTCCGGTTCGGGGTTCGGGTTCGGGTTCGGTTCGGGTTCGGGTTCGGGTTCGGGTTCGGGTTCGGGTTCGGGTTCGGTTCGGGTTCGGGTTCGGGTTCGGGTTCGGGTTCGGGTTCGGGTTCGGGTTCGGGTTCGGGTTCTGGGTTCGGGTTCGGGTTCGGGTTCGGGTTCGGTTCGGGTTCGGGTTCGGTTCGGGTTTCGGGTTCGGGTTCGGGTTCGGGTTCGGGTTCGGGTTCGGTTCGGTTCGGGTTCGGTTCGTTTCGGGGGTTCGGGTTCGGTTTTCGGGTCGGTTCGGGTTCGGGTTCGGGTTCGGGTTCGGGTTCGGGTTCGGTTCGGTTCGGTTTCGGGTTCGGGTTCGGGTTCGGGTTCGGGTTCGGGTTCGGGTTAGGGGGGGTTAGGTTCGGGTTCGGGTTAGGTTCGGGTTCGGGTTAGGGTTTAGGGTTAGGTTAGGGTCGGTTAGGGTTCGGGTTCGGGTAGGGTTCGGGTTTCGGTTCGGTTCGGGTTCGGGTTCGGGTTCGGGTTCGGTGGGTCGGTTCGGGTTGGGTTCGGGTTTCGGGTTCGGTTCGGGGGGTTTGGGTTCGGGTTTTTCGGGTTCGGTTAGGGTTCGGGTTAGGGTCGGGTTCGGTTCGGGTTCGGTTAGGGTTAGGGTTCGTCGGTTAGGGTTCGGGGGGTTCGGGTTCGGGTTCGGGTTCGGGTGGTTCGGTTCGTTCGGGTTCGGTTCGGGTTTTCATTCGGTGTTCGGGTTCGGGTTCGGGTTCGGGTTCGGGTTTCGGTTCGGTTCGGTTTCGGGTTCGGGTTCGGGTTCTGGTTCGGGTTGGGTTCGGGTCGGGTTCGGGTTCGGTTCGGTTCGGGGGTTCGGGTTCCAGGGTTCGGGTTCGTTAGGGGTTCGGGTTCGGGTTCGGGTTAGGGTTAGGGTCGGCGGGTTGGTTCGGGTTCGGTTAGGGTGTTAGGGTTCGGGTTCGGTTCGGGTTCGGGTTCGGGTCGGGTTCGGGATTGGGTTGGTTCGGGTTCGTTCGGGTTTCGGGTCGGGTCGGGGTTCGGTTCGGGTTCGGTTCGGGTTCGGTTCGGTGGTTCGGTTCGGGTTAGGGTTCGGGTTCGGTTTTGGGTTAGGTTCGGGTTAGGGTGTTTTCGGGTCGGGTTGTTGGGTTTCGGTTCGGGTTGGTTGGGTTCGGGTCGGTTACGGGTGGTTAGGGTTTGGTTCGGTTTCGGTTCGTTCGGGTTCGGGTTCGGGTTCGGGTTCGGTTATCGGGTTCTGGTTCCTGGGTTCGGGTCGGTTAGGGTTCGGTTTTTTTTTCCCCCCGGTTCCGGGTTCGGTATTCGGGTTTTCGGGTTCGGGGGTTTTTTCGGGTTCGGTTCGGGGTTCGGGTTCGGGTTGGGTTCCGGGTTCGGGGTCGGTTGGGTTCGGGTTCGGTTAGGTTCGGGTTCGGTTCGGTTCGGTTAGGGTTCGGTCGGTCGGGTTTCGGGTTAGGGTTCGGGTTCCGGGTTCGGGTTCGGGTTCGGGTTCGGGGTTGGGTTAGGGTTCGGGTTTCGGTTCGGGTTCGGGTTAGGGTTCGGGTTCGGGTTCGGGTTCGGTTCGGGTTCGGGTTCGGGTTCGGGTTCGGGTTCGGGTTCGGGTTCGGGTTCGGGTTCGGGTTCGGGTTCGGGTTCGGGTTCCGGGTTCGGGTTCGGGTTCGGTTCGGTTCGGGTTCGGGTTCGGGTTCGGGTTCGGGTTCGGGTTCGGTTCGGTTCGGTTCGGGTTCGGTTCGGGTTGGGTTCGGGTTAGGGTTCGGGTTTCGGGTTCGGGTTCGGGTTCGGGTTAGGGTTGGGTCGGGTTCGTTTCGGGTTAGGGTTCGGTTCGGTTCGGGTTCGGGTTCGGTTTAGGGTTCGGGTTCGGGTTCGGGGTTCGGTTCGGGTTCTTCGGTTCGGGTTCGGGTTAGGGTTCGGGTTCGGGTTCGGGTTCGGGTTCGGGTTCGGGGTTCGGTTCGGGTTCGGGTTCGGTCGGGTTCGGTTCGGGTTCGGTTCGGGTCGGGTTCGGGTTCGGGTTCGGGTTCGGGTTCGGGTTTCGGTTCGGGTTCGGGGTTCGGGTTCGGGTTCGGGTTCGGGTTTCGGGTTCGGTTCGGGTTCGGGTTCGGGTTCGGTTCGGGTTCGGGTTCAGGGTTCGGGTTAGGGTTCGGGTTCGGGTCGGGTTCGGTTCGGGTTCGGGTTAGGGTTCGGTTGGTTCCGGGTTCGGGTTCGGGTTCGGGTTCGGGTTCGGGTTCGGGTTCGGGTTCGGGTTCGGGTTCGGGTTAGGGTTCGGGTTCGGGTTCGGGTTGGGGTTCGGGTTCGGTTCGGGGGTTAGGGTTCGGTTCGGGTTCGGGTTCGGTTCGGGTTCGGGGTTCGGGTTCGGGTTTCGGGTTCGGGTTCGGGTTCGGGTTCGGTTCGGTTCGGGTTCGGGTTCGGTTCGGGTTCGGGTTCGGGTTCGGGTTCGGGTTCGGGTTCGGGTTCGGGTTCGGGTTCGGGTTCGGGTTCGGGTTCGGGTTCGGGTTCGGGTTAGGGTTCGGTTCGGGTTCGGGTCGGGTTCGGGTTCGGGTCGGGTTCGGGTTCGGGTTCGGGTCGGGTTCGGTTCGGTTCGGGTTCGGTTCGGTTCGGGTTCGGTTCGGGTTCGGGTTCGGGTTCGGGTTCGGGTTCGGGTTCGGGTTGGTTCGGGTTCGGGTTCGGGTTCGGGGTTCGGGTTCGGGTTCGGGTTGGGTTTCGGGTTCGGGTTCGGGTTGGGTTCGGGTTCGGGTTCGGGTTCGGGTTCGGGTTCGGGTTCGGGTTCGGGTTCGGTTCGGGTTCGGGTTCGGTCGGGTTCGGTTCGGTTCGGTTTCGGGTTCGGGTTCGGGTTCGGGTTCGGGTTCGGGGGTTCGGGTCGGGTTCGGGTTCGGGTTCGGGTTCGGGTTCGGGTTCGGGTTCGGGGTTCGGGTTCGGGTTCGGGTTCGGGTTCGGGTTTCGGGTTCGGGTTCGGGTTTCGGGTTCGGGTTCGGGTTCGGGGGTTCGGGTTCGGGTTCGGGTTCGGGTTCGTTCGGGTTCGGGTTCGGGTTCGGGTTCGGGTTCGGGTTCGGGTTCGGTTCGGGTTCGGGTTCGGGTTCGGTTCGGTTCGGGTTCGGTTAGGGTTCGGGTTCGGGTTCGGTTCGGGTTCGGGTTCGGGTTCGGGTTCGGGTTCGGTTCGGGTTCGGGTTCGGGTTCGGTTCGGCGGTTCGGGTTCGGGTTCGGGTTCGGGTTCGGGTTCGGGTTCGGGTTCGGGTTCGGTTCGGGTTCGGGTTTCGGGTTCGGGTTCGGTTCGGGTTCGGGTTCGGGTTCGGGTTCGGGTTCGGGTTCGGGTTCGGGTTCGGTTCGGTTCGGTTCGGGTTCGGGTCGGTTGGGTTCGGGTTCGGGTTCGGGTTCGGGTTCGGTTCGGGTTCGGGTTCGGGTTCGGGTTGGGGTTCGGGTTCGGGGTTCGGGTTGGGTTCGGGTTCGGGTTCGGGTTCGGGTTCGGGTTCGGGTTCGGTTCGGTTCGGGTTCGGGTTCGGGTTCGGGTTCGGTTCGGGTTCGGGTTTTCGTCGGGTTCGGGGGTTCGGGGGTTCGGGTGCGGTTCGGGTCGGTTCGGGTTCGGTTCGGGTTCGGGTTCGGGTTCGGGTTCGGGTTCGGGTTCGGGTTCGGGTTCGGGTTCGGGTTTCGGGTTCGGGTTCGGGTTCGGGTTCGGGTTCGGGTTCGGGTTCGGTTGGGTTCGGGTTCGGGTTCGGGTTCGGGTTCGGTTCGGTTCGGGTTCGGGTTCGGGTTCGGGTTCGGGTCGGGTTCGGTTCGGTTCGGGTTCGGTTCGGGTTCGGGTTCGGGGTTCGGGTTCGGGTTCGGGTTCGGGTTCGGGTTCGGGTTAGGGGGTTCGGGTTCGGGTTCGGGTTCGGTTCGGGTTCGGGTTCGGGTTCGGGTTCGGTTTCGGGTTCGGGTCGGGTTCGGGTTCGGGTTCGGGTTCGGGTTAGGTTCGGGTTCGGGTTCGGTTCGGTTCGGGTTCGGGTTCGGGTTCGGTTCGGTTCGGGTTCGGTTCGGGTTCGGGTTTCGGGTTCGGGTTCGGGTCGGGTTTCGGGTTCGGGTTGGT